>OU744341.1:2694269-3221425 GCA_916610165.2 Gymnosoma rotundatum | reverse complement strand
TGACAAAACTTAAGCACAAACAAATATTCATTACATGTTCATATATTCCTCCTAACTCTCCTGAAACAATTTACCAAAAGCATTCTGAAGCCATATCTCTTGTTGTACATATGTCTCATCAAAATGATATTATAATTGTGGTTGGTGACTTTAACATGCCTACAATTTTTTGGAAATTCTTAAATAATGACGGATACTTTACACCGTATAGTTATAATTCTGGCTCGAAATACATTGAATTTATAGATTGTTTAGTGGATTTAAATCTTTATCAGATTAATGGCATCTATAATGACTACCATAATCTCTTGGATTTGGTTTTTATAAATGATTGTACTGACATGTCGGTTATTCGTACTGAGCCATTAACACTACCAGAAGACCATTATCATCCTACTGTGTTAATAAATACTTGTAATTACATAACCCGGTCTGCTCACACTCCAAAATCTCGCAGTTTTTGTTTTAAAAGGGCAAATTATCAAAGACTAATGGAACTGCTTTTTGAAACTGACTGGTTAAATTTTTTATCTATCGTTAACTCAGAACATAACTCCGATGTCATTAATCATGTCGTTATGAAATTCTATGATAGGATTTATTGGATCTTTGACCAGTGTATTCCAAAACAAATTGTTCGTCATTTATCTGGTCCTCCATGGAATTGCAAGTTGCTTTCCAAATTTAAGAACTTCAAAAATAAATATTATAAGAAATATAAAAAATCTGGATTAGCAGCAGATTATACGAAATACTCTGTGGCTCGTGCCGAATATAACAAATTAAATCAAGTATGTTATAAGTACTATCTTACAAAAATGAAGAACAGCTTTAAGAAAAACCCTAAGTCTTTTTATAATTTCGTAAATACAAAAAGGAAATCTACTACCTTTCCACCTTCTATGAAATTAGATGATTGTGAATCAGATGATAACGGGGAAATAAGTAACCTATTTGCGGACTTCTTTTCTGCTACCTATGCAGATGGTCATTGTGTTATATTTGATGGGCAGTTTACACATAATGCTGGAAGTCAATCTATTTCAATCCCACTTTTTGATGAAAGTACTGTACTCTACGCTTTAAAAAAACTGAAATTTTCGCTTAAGAGTGGACCTGATAATGTTCCAAGTTGCGTTCTTATTAATTGCGCAGTGGCCTTAGTAGCTCCTCTTACAATGTTGTTCAACTTTTCAATTAAATTAGGTAAATTTCCTGAAGTGTGGAAGAATTCTCTCATTATTCCTTTATTTAAGTCTGGTAAAAAAAAATTGACATCAGAAATTACAGAGGGATTGTAAAACTGAGTGTAATACCCAAACTATTTGAAAAACTAATTACGGATCATTTATGTTTTCAAGTGTCTTCAATATTATCGTCCAATTAACATGGCTTTCGTAAAGGCTGTTCCACTGTCATAAACCTTTTACAACTCTCAACTTTGGTAAATCGTGGTTTTGTCAACAAAATGCAAACTGACGTGATTTATACTGATTTTAGTAAGTCATTTGATAAGGTAAACCATGAACTACTTATCAAGAAACTAAATTACATGGGATTCACAGTAAATTGCTTAAATTGGATAAATTCATACCTTAACAACAGGAAACAAAATGTTTTATACAAAAATGCTATATCTAAGCAAATCCCCGTGACATCTGGTGTTCCACAAGGGAGTCATCTTGGACCTCTTCTTTTCTCATTATTCATCAATGACTTACCTAGCGTCATCAAGAATTCCGTTATACTTATTAATGCGGATGATGTTAAAATATTTTTTACATATAATAAATATAATGATCATAAGCTGCTACAAGCTGATTTAGATTCTTTATACTCCTGGTGTGAATCGAACATAATGAAATTGAACTTCGATAAATGAAAATATATGTGTTTCTTTCGAAGGAACCATTTAAACGTTAAATACTCTCTGGGTGGCAATGAGCTGCAAAGTGTTTACAGTTTCACAGATCTCGGAATTTTACTGGACAATAAACTAAACTTCATTCAACATATTTCCCTAATTGTAAGCCGGGCAAGATGCCAGCTTGGTTTCATCAAACGTTGGGGTAAGGAATTTGATGATCCTTACATCACGAAACATTTATTTACGTCACTAGTTCGTCCAGTTCTGGAATATGGTTCAATTATTTGAGATCCACAATATAAAATATACAGCAACGCAATTGAATCAGTGCAAAAACAGTTTTTAATATTTTGCTTACGTAGACTGCAATGGAATCCGTTATGCGTGCCATCGTATAAGTCTAGGCTTGCTCTTATTAAGTTACCATCTCTGTCTAGTCGCAGAACTATGTTAAATGCCATGTTCATTTTAAAAACAATAAACGGCAAAACCTGCTCTAACTTTTTGATTGAAAATATATCTTTTTGTGTTCCTCAGCGTCCACCATTGGATATTAAATATTTTAGAATGAACTATGCAAATTTCGATCCTTTTATTAGATGTTGTAAGGACTTTAATAAACTATACCTTTATATTGATTATGCCTGAAATGAAAATCTGATAAAACGTAAAATTTTCATTAAATATGTATTAATAGTCTGTAAGAATTATAAATTTATAAACTTGAATAAAAATATATACAAATATATATACTTATGTAGAAAATATATATACAAATGTGCAACTGTGGCAAATAAGCTACTAAATTTATGTAAGTACATTGTAGCCACATAAATTTCGTTAATAAGTTACCTAAGCATTTGACAGGCTTTTCGTTGGATTTTTGACATAAGCTAAAGCTAGCTTATGCACATTATAGTTGGGCCTTAAGAATTATATTTGAAATTATGCGTGATCTTGTAGAGAGGAAGTAGCAAGTAAATGAATCCATCGATAAGTTCTTTCATGAAATGAACAAATTACGTTCAAGACTAATGCAACCGATACCGGAATTCGACATTGTAAAAATAATGAAAAGAAATGTCAAAGAAAATACAGCCAGAATCGTTTACCGGGTTGTAGTTTCTTCAGTGGAATAATTACGCATAGAATGCGTAGAAGCTGAACGTAATTTTCCAAGAAGGGAGATGATAAACACCACCTATACTTAACGCCCTGTTAAAACTCTCAATGAAGTCTGTTTTGAAATGGTGGATAGCCATGAAGTAAAAGATGATCAACAATCATATGAACAAATCGCAGCAATTAAAAAAAATTTACAAAAGAAAACTCTAATTTGTTGGAACTGCCAAACTGAGGGGCACGCGTTCAGAGATTGCGAATCGATGGAGCGAAAGTTATTTTGTTATCGTTATGGAAGAGCAAATGTCGTAGCTCCAAAGTGTCCTGACTGTAAACAGGAAAACCGCAAGATAGGCGTGGGAACTGCTGGGGATCACGTCAGTCACAAAACCCCAGGATAAAAACCATAAAATTTTTAAACAATAACTTTTCAGAAATGAGACATTACCTTACAATAGATGTTAGGAAGCAAAACTATAAAAAAAATTAGGTCTAGCGTTTTTAGTTCAAATAATCGGGTTAAAAACATACCTAAGCATATTTTGCAACTAAGAAAGAAATTTGCCGAACGTCGAAAAAGGAAAAGATGCATTTTGGAATCTATCAACAGAGCAAAGAACAATGAGAACGATCCTAAAATTTTTATAAAAATTAGAGTTCATAATAAAGAAGTTACGCGGCTTGTTAAATAGTGGAGCAACAGTAAGCATATTAGGCAAATATTGTAGGAAATTTATTATAGACACAGGACTTGAAATTATGCCAATATGGATCAGTTTAAATACAGCCGAGGGTCAACAACACAGAATCTTGGGCAAACTAAATGTCTCTGTAGAATTCAAGAAGCAAAAACAGCAAATATGTCTATATTTAGAGTAAGATGCGGTCCCGGTGAAGGATAGGTATTACCCTATGTTCCCAGCAATACAAGAAATAACGTATAAAGAGTTAGTTAACATGATTAAACTAGCAGTACGTTGTACGTAAACCAAGGAAAAACCGGTTCTGTCTAGACGCTCGAAAATTAAACGCGCTAACAATCAAGGACGCCTACCCGCTGCAAAATATAAATGGTATTTTAAGTTGGATTGATGATACCAACTTTATCAGTACTGTAGACTTAAAATATGCATTCTGGCAAATCGAGCTGAAGAACAATGTATTTGTTTATTTAGATGATTTACTGGTAATATCAAAAGATTTTGATAGGCGTTTGAATGTACTACGAGAAGTTGCAAAATGTCTAAGTGAGGAGATTAACGATAGCCCTAAAAAAATCATAGTTTTATTTTCAAGAACTCAAATATTTAGGGTTTATTTAGGGTCACGTTTTAAATGCTGACCTCAAAAAGGTGTTAGCTATACAAAGCATTAAATTGCCCAAAAATACTAGGAAGGTTCGAAGTTTTTGAGGGACCGCAGGCTGGTACAGGCGGTTCATTAAGGACTTTGCCACAATTTCTGCTCTGCTGACCGAAACCTTAAAAAAGTCGCAAAAGTTCAGTATGACCCCAGAAGCTATACAAGCTTTCGAAAACCTTAAAAAGGCATTCACGTCTTCACCTGTTTTTAAACACGCAGACTTTTCAAAGCATTTTTATATCCAGTGCGACGCCTCTGATTATGGTATAGGTGCAGTTTTGTTTCAATATTATGATGAGCGAGTAGAAAACCCGATAGCGTATTCTTCTCAAAAGTTGAATGCTCATCAGAGGAATTACAGCGTTACGGAGAAGGAATGCTTCGCTGCTGTAATGGCCATAAAAAAGTTCAGACCTTATGTCGAGTTAATTCCATTTACGGTTATAACAGATCACGCCAGCCTTTAGTGGCTGATAAATCTGAAGGATTTTAGCGGGAGACTTGCACGATGGTCATTGTAACTGCAGGCATATAATTTTAATATTAAACATCGTAAAGGTTCGGAAAGTGTCATGGCAGACATGCTGTCAAGATTTCCAACAAAAGCCTCAATAATCGAAATAACCATAGAACAACTTCTCTATATAGAAACCAACGAATTTGAAAATAGCGAGAACTCAGACTTAAAAACACAAATCATTGAAAATCAATCGAAATTGCCGAATATACAGATCAAAGGTGGGCTGATTTTAAAAAGATTTAATTTTCAATCAGATTTTTACGATCCAGTAAATTGGAAGTTGTGGATCCCATCAACACTAACAACAAAAGTAATAGAAAAAGCATACGATACTCATTGTGGTACGGCAAAGACCATCGAGAAAGTTAAGCGTTTTTTTACTGGCCAAGGATGACAATCCAAATTAGAGAATTAGTCAAATCATGTATAGTCTGCAAGGAAACAAAATCCTCTAACCAAAAGCTTATGCCTGAAATTGGTCAAGAGGTAGTTGAAGAAAGATCATTTTAAATGCTTTATATCGATTTCCTAGGAAAATATTTACATTTACATTTACATTACATTTTTATAGTGGTGGATCACTTCACCAAATTAACTTTTTTAAAGGCTATGCGTGAAGCAACAACAAACAACGTAATACAATTCTTGATACAGGAAATTTTTCACAAGTTCGGAGTACCTGAAACAATCCATAGTGACAACGGTGCACAGTTCGTCTCAGCACAAGATCAGACGGAGTCATTGAGCCATCCTCGAGTCCGTGGAGTTCACCAATAGTTTTAGCAAGAAAGAGGGACGGCAGTACCAGGTATTGCGTTGACTGCAGGAAGCTTAATGATGTCACCAAGAAAGACAGTTATCCGTTGCCCAGAATTGACGATACCTTAGACACGTTGGCCGGAACGGAATGGTTTTTCACGTTGGACTTGCAAAGCGGCTATTGGCAAGTAGGGTAGCCGATAAAGACAAGGAGAAAACTGCCTTTAGCGCAGGTGGTGGTTTATGGCAGTTCAAGGTGATGGCATTCGGGCTCTGCAACGCTCCAGCTTCTTTTGAGCGTTTAATGGATCGTGAACTTAAGGGTCTCAATTGGAAGACGTGCGTAGTGTATCTAAATGACATAATCGTGATGGGGAATACTTTTGAAGAAACATCTCAAAAAAGTGGATGAAGTTTTTAATTGTATAAAAGCTGCAGGATTAAAATTAATGTGTTAAGAAATGTGCTTTGTTTCAAAAGAAGGTCAAATACCTGGGGCATCGTGTAACAGCAGAGGGCGTATCAATTGATGAAGACAAAGTACTGGCAGTAAAAACCTCGCCCAGCCCACAAAATCTTCATGAGCTGCGTAGTTTCCTGGGGCTTTGCACATATTACAGGAGATTCGTGCCAAACTTTGCTCAAGTGGCTGCTAGCTTGCATGAGTTGACCAGGAAGTCGCAACCATACCATTGGAGTGAAGAAGCGGAAGAAGCGTTCCAAGAGCTCAAGAAACTTTTGTGTACGATACCAGTCCTCGCCTATCTAATAGCTGGACAGAAATTCATATTGGACACGGACGCAAGCGGCTATGGAATTGGAGGAGTGCTAACTCAGGGGGTTAATGGAACAGAAAAGGTCGTTGCCTATTACTGCAGGGTGCTCTCCAAGCCAAATAGACTGCAAACAATTCGTAGCTGATTGGATAGCTAATTCCGAACAGTGCATTATGGCCAAGGGTCCCATCGAAAAAAGTAGTGGCAAACTTCAACAATACAACGCAGGTGCTCCCTTTTGAGCTGATAACTATTGATATCACAGGTCCATTCCCAGTCAGTGATACTGGAAACCGATATATACTAGTGATAATTGATTATTTTAGCAAATGGCCCGAAATTATGACATTCGAAAACAAGAATCCAAAACAGTGGTAGACGCCCTTGTGAACAATTGGGTGTTACGATACGGTGTTCCACTAGAACTACGTTCAGACCAGGGACGAAATTTTTAATCGGCTATATTCAAAGAAATGTGCGACGTTTACAGTATCAATAAGACGAGAACGACACCGCTGTATCCACAGTCGGACGGCATGGTGGAAAGATTCAATCGTACCCTGGAGGAATATCTCAGAAAAGTGGTCAGTACACGCCAAAAGGATTGGGATGAGCATGTACCCAAATTTCTACTGGCGTAGCGGTCAGTTTTACACAATTCAACCTCACGTAGTCCAGCCAAAATTTTGTTTGGGACAGAACTAAAACTGCCAGCAGACTTAGAATTTGGTGTTGAACCTGGACCTGCGCACGAAGACAATGGAAGCATACTTCAGGCACAAGAAGACCTGCATGAGCTTCATTAGTTTGTTAGTACCCGAATTAAATTGAATAGCGATAAGATGAAAGCCAGATATGATCGAACAGCAGGAGGGATTTACTGAAGGACAAATGGTTCTGCTATTAAACCCGCAACGCAAGAAATGTATATCCCCTAAACTGTAAACCTACTGGAAGGGACCGTACAAAGTGATCAAGAAATTGAATGGCGTGGTTTAGCGGATACCGAAATATCATAATCCGAGGTCTAAAATGAAAGTGGTTCACCTGGAGCGGCTGGCCAAATATGGCTTTCTGTCTTTCTATACAAAATTTGGGTAAAATCCACTGATGAGCTATTTGAGCAGTAGTGAAATGGCCATATGGATATGCTTTCCCCGCAGTAATACATTTCATTTTGTAGTTTAGTTTAAAATAATAAATATTTCATGAGAATATCATGAAATATTTATATTTGAAGGAATCAAGCACGAATAAAGTAAATTAATTAAATTTTAAAAGATTCCGAATAATAAATTTTTCATTTTGATATATTTGCATGTGCACCTTGCTTATTAATAAAAATTGTTTTTCAATTTTTATTTTTTCATTGAATCTTTCAAACACATATGAATGGTTCCCAATGGGATCCCTTATGTAGAAAAATGAAAGAAAAAATAAAAATAGTTACTAAATGTTTGCTGTGTTTTTGTGTAGAACTTTTTTGAGTTGTTATTGTCTTCTGTCTTATTGATTCAATGGAGTTCTCATTTAATCAATTTGAGTTTTGATATAAGACTTTCTGTTTTTCTATACAAAATTTGGGTAAAATCCACTGATGAGCTATTTGAGCAGTAGTGAAATGGCCATATGGATATGCTTTCCCCGCAGTAATACATTTCATTTTGTAGTTTAGTTTAAAATAATAAATATTTCATGAGAATATCATGAAATATTTATATTTGAAGGAATCAAGCACGAATAAAGTTAATTAATTAGCAAATAACAATGCTCACATCATGTGTCTCAGGTAAAAATGACAATTCAGCATATTCTACTACGCAGCAGATGGAGGTTGAAGTTCACGAATATTCAAGAACGCCTTAAAATAGGGTATATAAAAGAAAAGCACATACGTGCTGAAACATCTAATTGTGAGCGTCATCTAGTTAAGATCTTGTGGTATAACTGTTTTTAGCGTAAAGTTGCCATCGTGTATTTTTGTGTCATTAATCGCGAATAAGAAAATAATAATAAATCAAATAATTGCCTAAATAAGTGTAATTTAATTAAAAATTTAAAAGTTGTGTGTTTAATTATTTTGCAAATAAAGAACTCAATAAATAACATGTTTATAACAGTGCATTATGGCCAAGGGTCCTATCAAAAAAAGTAGTGGCAAACTTCAACAATACACCGCAGGTGCTCCCTTTTGAGCTGATAAATATTGATATCACAGGTCCATTCCCTGTCAGTGATACTGGAAACCGATATATACTAGTGATAATTAATTATTTTAGAATCCAAAACAGTGGTAGACGCCCTTGTGAACAATTGGGTGTAACGATACGGTGTTCCACTAGAACTACGTTCAGACCAGGGACGAATTTGGTGTTGAACCTGGACCTGCGCACGAAGACAATGGAAAAATACGTCAGGCACAGGAAGACCTGCATGAGCTTCATGAGTTTGTTAGTACCCGCATTAAAATGAATAGCGATAAGATGAAAGCCAGATATGATCGAGCAGCAGGAGGGATTTACTGAAGGACAAATGGTTCTGCTATTAAACCCGCAACGCAAGAAAGGATTATCCCCTAAACTGCAAACCTACTGGAAAGGACCGTACAAAGTGATCAAGAAATTGAATAGCGTGGTTTAGCGGATACAGATATATTATAATCCGAGGTCTAAAATGAAAGTGGTTCACCTGGAGCGGCTGGCCAAATATGGCAGAGGTAATGTTGAGCCTATTCGGGACGAAAGGGCTTAAGTGGGTGGCAGTGTTACAAAGATGCTTTATTAAAATCAAAAAAGAAGAAAAAATAATTGTGGCCAAGAAAGTGAAACGAAATGGCCTATTGTATCTGTTTTCAAAGCTAGAAGTTTCTACAAAACTTCTTGATTACAACAAACAAACACAATACACAAGTATACACATACCTGCATTGTGTAACAACTAAATAAAAATGCAGAACATGTATAATAAATTCCAAATAATAATTAAAGTTTCTAAAAGCAAATAACAATGCTCACATCATGTGTCTGAGGTGAAAATGACAATACAGCATATTCTCTACTACGCAGCAGATGGAGGTTGAAGTTCACGAATATTCAAGAACGCCTTAAAATAGGGTACATAAAAGAAACGCACATACGTGCTGAAACATCTAATTGTGAACGTCATCTAGTTAAGATCTTGTGGTATAACTGTTTTTAGCGTTAAGTTGCCATCGTGTATTTTTGTGTCATTAATCGCGAATAAGAAAATAATAATAAATCAAATAATTCAGTTTTTCAATGCACACTTAAGTAAAACTTAAATGACCAATCTTGTGCATTTAAAGTCCATTTAAATAATACAGTTTAACCATATGGTTATAGCATTTTTGTTGTTGTTTCGCAAAACTAAACAAAAGTAAACAAACATTTTACTAATTGATAAAACAATATTTTATGTTTTGTACACATTTCTCAATGTAAATAGTAATTATAAAGTTAAATTTATAAATAAAATAAGTTGAGGTTGTGAATACTTGAGTGTCGCTGGCATTTTTTAATATATTTCAAATATTTTTAACAAAATTTGCAATTCATTGTATTTGTTAGCAGCTGTGTTTTTAATCTATAGATAAATATTTTGTTATTTTGTAATGCTGCCATATTTTTATCACAGTTAAATAACTGGCCAATAATACCTTACGTTGACGGAAACGTACTGATTGTAAGGTATTTTAACTTACTTGTCAGTTGACAAGGACAAAGCTTAACGTATGACGGATTAAATGTACATGTGGTGAAGGTAGAGTTGCCAGATGACATTTAATGGCCTAGATTGTCCAGTTCTGTAGTGAGAATTACTACTCTTTTTTAACAATTATTAGTTAGATAAATTGACTTAACAACAAAACTGTGGATTTTGCTATTCTTAACGATTCGATGTTGCTTAAAACAAGCTGATATATAATACGTTTATACCTACCATATTTGCAATTAAAAATTATTTCTAATTATTTAACTTACTGTTTATACGGCAAAAATATAGGTATTCGACATTTTAGTGGCACCGGATAGCAATCTTTTATTTAACTGATAAAATGTCGACGGAAAATATTTGAGCATTTTATAATTATACCCGCCAAAATATTTCTCGCTCAATTTATTATATTCAAAAAATAGTTAGGACAATTTTTTTGTTTTTAAACAATAATATGTTACTTTTAAAACATTTTTATAAGGCCTAATAAGCAAAAACACTTTAAACAGATTTTATTGCTGTTTTTGCTTAAACTTTGATTTTTGTCTTTACTTTATTGCTTGGACGGAAATCTTTAGTTTATTTAAAATGTTTGTCGAAAGTTTCCTGAAGAGTTAAGTAATCGATAACGAAATGTCCATCGAGACGTGCTTTGACCCTCAATAATCAACATCGGTGATTTTAATAATTAATCGGGAAAATAGCACAAAAAAAGATTTTTTGAAAATTAATTAATATAATTAAAAAAAATCCCCGTTGTTTAATATAATTTAATATTTGCAAAGTGCCCGTGCATAAAATAAATTATCGTAGTGTTTTGATATATTTTATTTTTCATCCTCTTTCAACTGTATAAAAGAGCCTAAAAAAAAACTTCAGCCGTATACAGCGGAGAAAGAAAAATAGAATTACTGTTGGTTATTGTTGTTTTTGCTTAAACTTTGATTTTTGTCTTAACTTTATTGCTTGGACGGAAATCATGTTCTAAGATAAATTTTCATAAAAACGGTGTTCATCGCTTATATCGTATACATATGTGCGTATAAATACAAATTTAATATCATTAACGGACTTCAAAAAAAGTAGAGGGTTATAAAATTCTACTGAATGTTGCTTTTTTTATGTTTGTGCCTGCAGAACTCAGCCATTACTGAACTGATTTTGATTATTTTTGGTAATATAATAGATTATGCTTACAAATTGGTCCCGTTTACAAAACAGTTCATAATCTTAAAGGGTGTCCCTATACAATACACATATTTTTTACGTGTATTATGAACTGTAAAGGGCTACTCTTTCGCAAAAAAAAAAAACAGATAAGTTCCACTTTTTCACACAAAAGTAGCTCCTTCATAGTCAATTAAAAAAAATATTTTTTTTCGATAATCCCTGAAGCAATTAAAAATTAAACTATCGTAGTATACTTCATACTTCTATTTCTTTACAACATTCCTTTTAAATATTTAAAAGAATAAACTTAACAAACTCAACAAAACATTTGTAAATTTTTAGTTGACTCCCTTTAGAAGAACCAGAGCGATATATCCACATAAATATAAAGTAAACAATGAACATAATACTAAACACTCTCGATCCATCCATTAATTTACATATGCATATTTATTTATTATTTTATTCTATTTATTTGCTTATTTTTACTAAAAAGAAAGTAGTTTTAGTATCTTTATAAACACGTAAATTTATTATATATAAATGTTTTTTTGACCTTTTTAAATAGTTTTTCTTTTCTAATTTATTAAGCACTAGGTCAGTTTTATAAATAATAATTTGATTTTAATTTTGTTATTTAAAAAAAAAGAAAATCTAATTTTTTGTTTCCTGTTTCCTGATGATGCCACCCAAAGGTGTGGCGAAATATTGAAAATATAAATAAAAATTTTTATTATTTATAAAACTCACGTAAATTTATTTTAAAACGATTATTAAGAATTGTAACTTTCTATAGAAGATTTAAAAACAGTTTATAAGTTACATTTTTAATCGTTTAACCCTGTTTGCTTAGATGGCATCAAGGATGCAGCGAATATTTAATGAATTTGCATTTAAAGCTTCTCCTTACTAAAGACCGCCACGCGTGGTGAAGAGCCACATTCTACAAGAGGTGATGCTGTTTTTAACAAAACATGTCGGATCTAGACCAGATAAGGTCGACAAAAATCAACTGTTGGGTTTAAAAATTGAACTTTATTGTTTCATTTCTGTTATCACTTTTACTACTAACTTCTTCGTTTGTTTAGCTTATGTATATATTAATATGAACTTATATGTTTGTGTAGACCTAGACGCATAAAGTCGAAGGGCCTACGATCATACAAGACGCAATACATCATCAGCCAAAAAAAAAAAAAATACTACTACCTAATTTATTTCATCTTCATCTATTTATTTAGTTTTTTTATTTTTTAAACATATGAAATTTTTAATTAATTAAATAACTCTGCTATTTTTGGGCCCACATTAATAATTTGTCCTACTTTGTAAACCAATGCCTAGTCCTATCCCATTGTTAAAAATTATTGAATTTATGAATAAAAGGCATTCACAATTTTATGTAGTCCGTAAGTACAATTGTTTTTATTGTTTGTTTCTTTTGCTTTATTGTCAAAAAAAACCCAAAAAATAATATTCATGCCCTTCTAAAAATTGTATACAGTAGCTCCAAGCGAAACTCGTACACTTTAGACTAATTTTTAAACTATCTTATAACATTAAGTAAGAAGCTCTTAACAAATAAAACTGTATTTATTTTATTAGTTCATTTTATAACAAATTTAACAAAACATAAAAACTTGAATTTATTATTCAATAAAAAAAATTTTTTAATAATAACATAAAATAATAGTAATTTCTGTGACAAAGCTAAACTCGTACATCACACTTCAATCAAATATTATTTGGTTGGTTTTAAATATTAATATTTGGTGTGCATGCCTTTTTTTTATCACCATTTTTAATCTATTTGGCATACCGCGCACAAGGTTTTCGCAAAAACTTGTTTCAATTTTTCCCCATTTGTCCTGAAGAGCTCTACGAATTTTACGATCGAGATAGCTCCACAAATTTACGATTGGGTTTATGTCTGGACTCTGGGTTGGAGTATCCATAACATGTGGACAAATATAAAGTAGCCATGATCGCACATTATAAGCCTTATGCTTAAGGTCGTTGTCTTAGTAAAAATATAAGTTTTCACCAAGACAAAGTTTCTGCTTACAAACTGGCAAACATTCTTTTAAAATGTTGAGATACATATGCTGATCCATGGTAGCATCGATAAAGTGTAAAAGACCGGGCCCAGATGCAGAAAATTATCCCCAAACCATTACTGATCCACCACCGTGCTTAACTGTTGGTTTCATGTTTTAGGCAAGCAACACCTCATTGGATTTTCTCCATACATAAGGTCTTCCATCTGAACCAAACAAGTTGAATTTACTTTCATCTGTAAATAATGACTTCTTCCAAAATGAAAAATTCTTTGTTTCATGTTCCTTGGCGAATCGTAAACTTATCTTTTTATTTCTCTTATTAATCAGAGGTTTAACTCTTGTCCTTCTACCATTGAAATTAGCCCTTTTTAATATGTTTCTTATGGTCTGTGGGAAACATTTTTTTCCTAAGTATTTTTCAACAATTTCTACGAACTTCGGAGAACTTAAAAATGGGTTCTAGACGTAAAATATATTGCTCGTCTCCAGCAGTGAAATTTGGTTATTTGCACTTTTCTTCTTGTTCGCAATCCTCTCTTCCATTTTATACCTTTTTGTATATATTGGACTGTTGATCGGCTTCTATCAACTATCTCAGATATTTCTCGCAGCGATTTATTATTATTATGATATTGAATTATTAATTTTCTTACTTCAACAGAAGTTTGTCCTCTCTGTCCACCCATTTTGTTCTCTTTTGTAAATCTTTCAAACAAAAAGTCAAATAAATGACAATAAAAAAGGTGATAATGGGAAAAGTTCGTATTTTTTAATAATTTTTACGAAATATCCCGAAGTTAGATGCAAATTCAGAGAATGTTGCCAAATTAAATAAGACTGTACGAGTTTGGCTTTGGCGTCGAAAGTTGCCACTTTTTAAAATATTTATCTGTATTTTAATTAATAAAGATATATTCAAAATTTCGTTTCTGATATTTAATTAAGTACATAGTTTTGTACTAAAATTAAGTAAATTTATTTTATTAGCCTATTTAGTTTTAGACATATAACATAACGAAATTTGTTTTCATAGGTGTACGAGTTTCGCTTGGAGCTACTGTATATATTTATTTCTTAGATGGGTTCTGGAAAAAGTATAGTTATGAATGCAATAATGAAAATACAACAATAAAAGGAACATACTTCTCCATCTACCTGTCAAGAAAGTATTTGTAAGAGCAATTGCCATTATTATTGCAAGCAAATCATGAAATATCTATAATCTTTTTACCGTTACATGGGTCATAAAAACTGCGTGATTGATGCTCACATGTTACATATTAAATATTCCAGGTAAAGTCCCCCTGAGTTATTTTTGTTCTTGGACAAATTAAAAATAATAGAAGATAATAATGGTATTCCAATTTTCTACCATAATTATAGACGTGCCAATGTCAAAAAAATTGATTGCAATAGTATATCAAATTTGTCAAACAGGTTTGACAAAAGTATATCTAATAAAGATTTTTTAGTTTTGGTGGTTAGTGGAATAGTAAAATATACAACTCCTTTTTTCTTTTATCTTTTTTTTACTTTATTATTTTTAATTTGGCTATACATAGGTAATCTTTTTATTGACATTTTTTCATTACAACTAAAATATAGTTTTGTAATTCTAATATATAAATAAATTACTATTTTTGCAAAACAAAAATGAACATGATATCCATAATACTCGAGAGCTCGTTTCTGGGACTTTGTATTTATGTAAATATGTATTATGTTATACTAGGGTTTATTATAGTAGAAATTGTAAAATTTTGTAAATAAATAAAAAAAAATATTCCAGGTAAAGATAACAAACACTAAAATGTTTGAATCAGATTCTGCACTGGCAAAAAATAAATGTCTGTGATAAAAATACGAATTTTGGTATTAAATTTTCTGAAATCGAATAAAAAAACTTCGTTGTGAGCTTGAATCAAAAATATGACTGCCTTTATTGTTTGAAATTCTAAAGCTGAAAGTCAATACCACGCATTCTATGTGTACACGCGTTATTCGCGTCTGTCAAAAAAGTAGAATTAATGTAAATATATGTGACAAGCTACACAGCACAAAGCGTAGAAAGCATGAACGCGTAGAACGCAAGAAGTTTGTTTACTTTCTACTTTTCTACGCTTCTCAAGCGTCATGAAAAAATGTCAGCTGTTTTTGATATCTAAGGATGGTAAATTATATTTTATTATCAATGGTATCGATAAATATTGTTGTGTTAATGACAACTTTTTTTTGTTTTAAAAAGTCTTTTTAATAAAAAAACTATTTTTTAGTAAAATTTAGCAATAAATTCAGAAAAAAATACGTAAATATTAATAATTTACAACAACTCTTTCATCAATAAAACTAATGTTTTTGCTATCGATAACTTTTATGTACTTAGTTTCATCCCTAATGAATATATTTAATTTAAAAAGTTTTTAATACAAATGCAAAAACCGTTCCCTTTTCTTCTGAAGATTTTCATAGGTCCTTCTTACACAAAATATTATGTGCATAAACTCAATATATGCCATAAATTATTTAAACATTACACTTTCCATTTTTCCAAAAATGATTTCTTTAGATAAAAATATTGACACCACAGCTGATCAAAACAAAAACTTGGCGCATAAAAAGCGTTGCATGTAACTTGACGCTTAAGAAGTGTAGAAAGGATAAAAAGTATGAAAATCGTAAAAAGCGTGTACGCATAGAACGCGTTGTATGGACTTTCAGCTTTAATCTTAAATACTTAAATGTAGTTTACAAAAATACTTTCTGATAATTCTTATGAACTATTGGGAAATCAATTGTTTACAAAAGAAAGTGCAATATCTCCAAAGAAGGAGTCATTGGTCACCCAAAATATATTGAAAATGCAAACAAGTATTCTTAAAAACGAATAATTAAAATATTTCAAGTGTTTAGGCATGCATGTTTGTACACAGTGTTGTGGACAAATATGCGTGTTTATCATTTTTTAATCGGAACAATTATATGGAAATTTGGATGTAAATATAATCTTTCTTTGCTTTTAACATTTTAAAATTTATAATTCTTTTTTTTTACATTTAATTCTGTACATATTGTTTTAGTGTACGTAATAAAAGAAAATCTTATAGATAAAAAATGTAGTGTTAAATGATTATTTTATTAGGGGTTATTGTAACTTGTTATATGATTATTTTATTAGGGGTTATTATAACTCCCCCTTCGTTAGAGTGAGGCTGCGACGAATAAACTATGTAGGTTTAAATTATAATAAAAATTACAATCAAAATGACAGAAATTCCTATATTACTGCCAGTATTAATTAAAGTGTTTTTTAAAAGACTATGTTAAACAATGTTAAACAAGTCAGTAATAAAGTATTATTTTCTTTAATTTTCAAAATAAATTTCTCTAAAATGAACATTTCTTTTACATTTATTTTATAATTTTCATAAGTTCTTAGTTTTGTTTCTACAATACAATTTTCGAACTTTAATAGTAAGTCTTAAAATTTTCCAATTTGTGCGGGTTTTTACAATTAGTTTAAATTTTATCTTGGTAATGTTTAAATATAAGTTAACCAGGGTAGATTTCTTTTTCTTTTTGATCTTTTGTTATATTCATATAACATTTAGGTTCTATATTTTGTACAATGTGTGTTAAACAATCATCATTTATACTTTCAAGGTTTTTGTACTCTAACGCCTTTAATTTATACACTTCGTTTTTGTTAATAAGAACAGTGTTTGTGTTTAATATTTAAGTTTAATTTTCATTATTAGAAAGTGGTTCAAATGTTACTTCAGAAAATGATTCATTAAGAAATCTTGGCACACTCAATGTTAAAACTACGAAATTTTCTCTGTACCTTAAGGATACCTTTGTCTGAAGATAAGATTCTAATCCATCTATGAACTTAAATTCTTCTTTTGTCAGCATGTCTGATGAAACTATTCGCAATTTGGAATTGAATATAACATGTCCGATTTCATTTACGTGATCCATTAATAGATTTACATCATTATTAATTTGAAAGGTATTTTTAAGAAAAACGGTTTCATCTTCTAAGTCGAGTAGTTTATTTTGTACTTCTGTCTTGAATTTATTCCCATAATTTTGCACGATTTTTTTTTTTTTTGGTTATTTATATGGTTTGTAATATTTGATATTCTGTCCGACATAGAAGTGCTTTGATATGAAATTTCGTCTATGGCTGTCATTGTGTCTCTGTTACTTTTCTCAAGTTGTGTAATTTTGTCGAATATTTATTTTTCGTCGTCGCTGTCCATTGTCCCTGTCACATATTTTAGTCCTTAACCTATTGCGTTTGCTAGTCCCATATGTCCATACTTCTATTTACGCTGTCTAAAAGTGGGCTAATGTTCGTGCAAGTGTTTGATAGCTTATGAATTTTTTCTTGTAGTATATTTGCTGTTTCCAAATATTGTGTAATAACGTGTATTATTTTAATATATGTATATCATCGGTCATCTGAAAAAAAAGAATATTACGTTTATATGTGTACAAAAATGTTTATTATTTACATAGTTCTTATCTTATTTTTATCTTGAAATTTTTTATTTTGTTTAATGTGTGTTTTATAATATTTGTACCCTGTGAAAGTGTTATGATGTGCAGTTGGCCAACAATATTAACTCCTGACGAATGGTTTTTTTCTTCGCTCAGTTTTGACGTGGCTGACACTACAATGCGCGATACATAAACCAGAAACAATTGCCATTTGTTACGTTTTTTTACAAAAACAAAATGACATTCGCGTTTTAAAAACCCAAACATGAAAAACGGTAACGTTTTTGCGCGTCTTGTGTTCTGTGAACTGGCTGTAACTCTCAGCAACGATAAATCGTTCCGTTACCGTCGTCTGTTGTGTTCCTACACATACTTATTTAAAATTTAGGGGTTTTTGTTGGAGTATATTTTTTTCCTTTTTCTTTTTAATAATTGATTGCTTCTGTTTAATAAAACATAATTTGATTGTTTTTCAATGAATCTGTCTTTGTTAATAATTCGTTTCCTCTTAACATTAATGCTGATATATTGAGACTTGATGTTTATCTTAAAATATTAAATGACAATAGATTTTACACATGTGAGTAAATATAAAGTTATATTAGTATATGTTATACAAAAAAAAAATAATAATTATACAAAAAAATTATAAATATTTTTGTTTAAATATTCATAATTAAGCTTAAATAATTGTAATTAATAAAAATCATTCTGTTCATACCTGAGAAGTCGATTCGTTGTTTCTGGTTTACTCTTGGGATGGAATCAGGAATATTTATCTAAACAAATGTGAGTTCAACCCCAATGATAATTTTCTTACGTGTAGACTATAATTAAGTTACATTTGCAGTGCCAAGACAGGTATTAACGTTCTCATAAGAGATTTTATCAAAATAATTGTAAGGTCAACGCCATTGACAATTTTATTTATTTCAAAGATGTATATAATAATGAAGACACCAATTAAAAAAAGTAGTTAATCAAGTTTTATTGTTTTTTCTTTTCTTCCTCTGAATAGTTGACGTTGTTTATCCTATACGATTATGAAAATTTGTTGGTGTTATGGAGGAACCAGGAATTTTGTATGGCTCAGAGGCTCGATAAGGAACTTCCAAAACCGAGAATACTATTACTTTGTGTAAATATTAGAGATGAGCACAAAACGTCTTGTTTGCTTCTTTTCATACTGGTGTTCTCTTCGTTTATTGCTTTTGAAATATGAGTATACTAATATTACTATACTCATTCAAAAAAAGCGTTCGACACCATTTATTCATTTGTCAAGCATAGGAACTGTTTATTGTTTTGTCGATGCAAATTTCACTAGTGAAAAGAATTTAATCTGTTGTACACTATTGTCATAGCCTGGCAATGTTGCAGAGTATACAGGAATTTAGCTTTGAGCTTTTCATACCAAAATGTGTAGACATTTTTAGTAAAGGAAATATTGGTAGATTGTTCTAATATTTAATAATATAAAAGTATTTACATATGTGCACATGTATTATATTTAAAAAAAAGAAACTAATAAATTAAAACCACTAATTATAGTTATTTAAACCGATTTCAAAAATGAGAAGGTTTTCAAATAGATTTCAGTTTTTTAAAGTGTGTTCCATTATAACTTCGTCATTTGTGCACAGATTTTGATGCAGGTTAATATAATATTGTACTCAATTTATGAACCGATTTTGAAAATTTTTTGTGCTGTTGGAAGAGGCTGGTTAAAGCCTACAATGTATAAAAAAATATTCTTGGAAATCGGACACACAAAAACCGGTTTTCAAAAACTCCGTCATTTATTAACCTATTTTAACAATAAATTTTTATATATTAATTTGTTTTTAGAGAAAAGCAATAAAAACCAAGATTTGGTAAATCTTGAAAACTGCTTTAGTATACTGTTTTATTTGCTTGTGACATCCCTGATATAACCGTTTGGTTTGCTTTTAAATTTATAAAAAAGATTGTTTTTGCTCTCAATACAAATTAAAAAATAAACTAAGCAACGACCTACAAATTAATTAACCCTGCAAATAAATTAGTTTATTTTACCCTCATGTTGTTTTTTTTTGTTTGTTTACCTTTGTTGCTGAATAAAATAAAAGAACATAAAATTGCGTTTTAAAAAATCAAAGTTTCTTCTCTTAATACATACCAACGCAATTGACAAGTGTAACACGGAGTATTGTACAACATTTTCGTATGTACTACAAAGAAGTAACATTATTGCCTTTTCAACAATTGCACAACAAACATGTGTGTGCTTGTTTATTTTTCCTCTATGTTTACTATGCACTAACAGCCCGATTCTAAGCACTTGATAAGTTCAAGACATATAAGCCCAATTCACAACTTGTGCAAATGGTCTTGCATCATAGCATTTGCAAAATGCTATGCAGTTATGCCAAATTTTGTTGCTGATGCGCGATCAGCTGTTGCAGATGCTTTGCAAATGCATGATAACTGCAAAGAGTTTGCTTTTTTGAACGTTTTGCAAAAGAAACACAAAATGTTAACCAAATATTATTGAAAATGTTGATTCTAAAAGCGATAACTTTCTTCTAAAATATAACAAAAAACAATTAAAAGCAAGATGAAACGACTTCTGATTATAAGAAATAAAGTCAGACTTAAAAGAAGGGTGATTCCTAAAATAAAAAATTACTTTGGTGTAATTAAACGGTATCCAGATGATGTTTTCTATACCCATTTTCGAATGTCTCGTTCTACTTTTGATTCCATAATACTTAAATAAAATTAATATTTTATCCATATTTTCTCACCAGAAATTACAAAACTCCTTAAAGCCTTTTTGGACAAGAACACTAGGTGGTCGGTTAGGAATTTCACTCGAAAAGTGTTTATATATTTCTCTTTGAAAGCTTTGTAATAGCGATGTGACTTTTATTTAAACTTATTTTTTTGCTCCTTTCCAGACAAAGGTATGAATAGTGCACAATATTGCGTTTAAACTTAACTTTTGCCGTGTTTTATGTGATAAAAATTATATTAAATTTCTTTTTGAAAAAAAAATTTATAAAATTTACTTTTTGTGTAGCTTTAATCCAAACAAATTTGTATATTGCGCACTATTGCTTCAGAAACCAAACTGTTGCATTATTTGCAGAAATTTGCGGCAGTACTGCCAATTGTTTGCATAAATGAACTTTTGACGTTAAGCAGTGCTGCCAAGTGTTGCATTAATGAACGTTTTACTTTTACTATGGTGCAGTGATGCCCAACTGTTGCATTTACGAACGTACCCATATTTTACTCATTACTGTATATTTTGTTGGTGTAGACTAAAAATATGCTGCATAATTTTGCAAATGCTATGATGCAAGACCATTTGCGCAAGATTGTGAATTGGGCCATTGTATTTATCAATTTTTTAATATTTATCAAGATTTGGTATTCTACTACAAAAAATAAAAGCTTTTTAGTTGATAATTTGTCAAAGTCTCATTTGGTACTGATAACTCTATTTTATTGTAAGTGTGTATTCAAATTTGGTAAATAGTGCACTCTTCATGTAAATATCAACATAATGGATTCTTTTTTAAAATACATTTATAAATTTACGTATCCTTTTAGAAAAATGGAAGAAGAAATAATTGTGTTAAGGCTGATTTGTGAAGACGAAGAAAATACGGAAAAAGAAGGCGCAGGAGTGACTTACGAAGATTAGGTGACTCAAGCAATCCTTCTCAGTTGTTAGAGGCAGAATTTACAAAAAAATTTCGCCTAAGTCGTGTTCTTGCCCGGTAATTAATTGCAGATTTGTAGCCGATCATATTTCGGTTTAATTTACGGGTTAATGAATTATACAAATTTATATGTTTATTAACACGTTGACTGCCGTTGGATCACCGGTGACTGGCACTCGTCGACTTCGCTGCAGCGTCGTGGGGGCCACCGGTGACCGGCGGCAGAATACAAAAATAATTTTATTAGTTCATAAAAAATTAATGAAAATTTATTTATTTTCGGCTTTTTGGTTCTTTTTAATTTAATTTCTAAACATTTTTAGAAAGAAAAATTATTTACAAATGTATGCGGACGTTTTCCAAAAAAAAAAAACAAGAATAATAAGACGCTAGCAGAATGAAATGCAGCATTTTCTGGACCGCCACATCCTACATCAGCATTCTTTGCATCTACCTACCTAATGTTATGTACGTCGTAAACATCATATATTTAACCAACTAATCTTAATGTTAATTTGGTGAGACGAAGTTCACACACAGCTTAAAGCATTTCTTTGTCGTTCTCTTTGTAACTCGTCTTGTACATTTGTTGTTGCGTTTGTGCTAAGCCATTAGATTGCTACGAAATGCAACTTTTTTTTTTAATTATTCATACTTGTTTGCTCACAACATTATAGACGCTGTTTCAGTATCATATTGACTGTTATGAGTTAAGTATGAATGTAAATACGCGGTGCCTAGCGTTTGTTTTAATTTTAAATTTTTTCCCCATCAGGATTTAAACCATCGATTTTATAAATTAATGAAAATTGACCTATTTTCGGCTTTTTTTTGGTTCTATTTAATTTCTAAACATTTTTAGAAAGAAAAATTATTGAAGAAAATGTGTATTGTTGACCTTTTAATTTTTGATAAATGATTTAAATTTTTTTGTTCGGCTTAAGGTCGTTTTTGGGTAATTAAAACACTTTGTTAATTTTATTTAATTAAATTTTTATTCCCAATATTTCGAATAGCTTTGCTATTCATCTTCAGGGGAAACTGTCAAGAATACAAAACAATACAAAAAACATTGTTACAATTAAACAAATAAAATAAGTGAAAACAAATATTTACATTTTTAAATTAAACACAATTAAATTAAACTAACAATGTTTGAAAAAGCACGTATATATTGTGCAGTAAACACTTATCCACTGACAGCTAGGTTGATCTTTTTTGTTTACTAACAATATTTCTGTAAATTTGAGCGCATTTTTCGATGTCTTGCTTGTAATTTAATCTCTTATTTGATGGAACGTCAATTATATGTAACATTTCTAAAGTAAATCTTCTACCATACTTTTTCTCTTTTTTTAATATTCTCACATCGTCAAAGTTCGGTATATGATTTTTCGTTGCACAGTGGGCAGCAAGTGCTGTTTTTTGCTCCACCGGTTTGTTTATAGCTTTTAAGTCAGATTTATGTGATGCGAGTCTAGTTTTTAGTTTTGTTTTAGTTGTCCCAACATAAATCATATCACACTTACTGGATTCGTTTCCGTTACAATTTATACTATACACAACGTTACTTTTGTCTCCTTTGTCAATTTTCGATTTCATATTACTAAACAATCGTTGTATTGAGTTACTCGTCCTGAAGGCTAATTGGTACTTTCCCGCGTCATATATATCACAGCCTTTTAATCTTTCTGATAGTCCAGGTATATAGGTTAATCCTTTATAAATTTTTGGCAGTTTGTCTATTTTTGTCCTTTTTTCTTCAACATTTTTTATCAATTCTTTTATATTTCTTATTGGGAAATCATTAAATTTTAATATGTCCATAATTTTGTTTTTGTTTTCTTTGTGAAAAGCCGCATCACTAACGTCTAAAACTCTTCTGATGAAATTTGTGGCTGTGTTTATAATAATTTTTCTAGGATGTTTAGAATAGAAGTTTATCAGTCGTCCAGATGCGGTTGGGTTTTGATACCAATTTAGTAATATTTTGTTCTGTTGTCTAATGACTAGAGTATCCAAATACGGTATTTTGTTTCCTTCTTCTTTTTCAACTGTGAATTGTATTTGTCTGTTGAATGAGTTTAAATTATTAAGGACTTCTTCTACTTTATATCTTTTTAATATTGTAAAAATGTCATCCACGTACTTTGTTAAAATCTTAGGTTCATATCCAAGGTTTTTAATTGTCCAATCTAGTAACTCTTCCATTACAATGTCAGTAATAACGGGAGATAAAGGTGACCCCATTGGCATGCCCTTACGTTGTTCATAAATTTTATTTTCATATTGAAAGTATCTGCCTCTTTTTATGCAGAAAGTTAAAAGTTCCATGAACAATGTCTTGGTTATTTTCGTATTCTCTTTTAATCGTTCCCAATTTCTCTCAATTATCTCTAATGCTAAGTTAATGGGAACGCTCGGGAAAAGAGATACGACGTCAAAAGATACCATAATTTCGTCTTCATTTATGGGAGTATTATTTATCCGTGACTTAAAACTTATTGCGTCTTTGATGTTATATTTTGATTCTTTCGTCAGGTTTTTTAAGATTGATGCTAAGTACTTGCATAGGTCATAGGAAGGAGAGTTTTGTGAGGAACAAATAGGTCTTAAGGGTGTACCCTCTTTGTGAACTTTTGGCAGACCGTATATTCTTGGTGCTATTGCTGTTCTATTTGTTAACGCGTTTTTCTCGTTGATTGTTATTATGTCCAATTTATGTAATTTTTCAACAAACATATGTTGCGGTGTCCAGTATATGGATTTAAATTTTATTTTATGTTAGTACACTAACTACATAGGTTAATAAATTCTTTTTAACTACAATCATAAGTACTACAGTTAGTTGGTTAGTTTGAGCATATGCGCTTTTATAAAAATGGTCCACCTAAAGACTGTGCAAACGGTCATATTGCAGTGGAACCACCGACCAAAGGATAAAGCCAAATGTCATGTGGAGTCACTCCACTGCTTTTATTCCAAAACTATTTTGTTAGGTGCCTCTGAAAAGAGATAAAGAAAATGTTAAATAAAAAAAAACATTATATATATAATGGAACGATAGTTACCTTTACCTGTTTTTTGCTGAAATAAAAGAATGATTGATTAAAAGATAAGGTAGAAAAAGTAAGTCTAATGATACATATTACTTATCTCGTGTGCGCTTCTAAATTTTTTAAAACAAATGAAAAGAATTTGCTGTCAGCTGTTATCGGTAAAATATGAGGTTGCCATACACGATGATGTAACAACACGTATAACAGTGGGGTGATGAAAATAGTAAAGTAGTTATGAATGAATTTTGTTGTTTTACGTTAGGTTTGAACTAAACTCCGAAATGTTTATTTAGAACTACAATGAAAAACAGAAAAGGATAAATATTTAGTTTGGATTGATAAGGAAAAATATATGAGTTTAGAAGAGCATAGAAGTAATAGTCTAATTGGAAATGTTTTTAGGAGAAAAATTAGTTTATAAATAGAGGGTAAAACTAAGCCATTTTGAAATAAAATACTTTTGTGTTCGAGACAAACAGTTCCATTTTTTTTTAATTTATAACCTTTCAATATTTGGCCATTTTTAAATACAAAGTTTTTTTTAATTTGGAAAAAGTGTGTCGGAAACTAATATATATTTTTGTTTTGCAATTGATTATAAATCCAACAATTGTTTATTCGGTAATATTAAAAAACAAAAAAAGTTCAAGTGAAGTAAATTAGAAATAATGTTTTTTTATACTAGAAGGTGAAACTTTCTGCCGGCTGTGTCCAGCCGAAGAGTCCATTGGGATAACACTTCGGCTGACAACTGAAAAAAAAAACTTTTTGGCCGGCATCACAAATCGTTCGACAAGGGGGTGGGAATCCCCAAATTTTCAGGACGAACCTTTAAACCATTACTCCTGGGAAGATATAAAAGGTCGAATTAAGTTAATAAAAAGTAAAGCTGTTCACAGGTAACTTTATGTGTATTTTTTCTTATACCGCAATGGCGGTCCGGTCAACATAGAAGGCGTATAAACAACCAAACAGAAAATCCAGTGTCTATAGATATCTACACGTAACATAAATAATATATATTATTATAATAAAAACGATTTATAAGCAGAGCATTATTTAAATCAAATTGTTAAAGATAAAAGTATAAGAAATACATTTTTTTAAATACGGAATAAAATAACATAAAAAGGTTATATTCTAATTGGTCACGTAATACAAGGTAGTTCGTGTTGTCATTGTAAGGCTTATAAAGATACTCAGCTTCGGAGTAAATATTTAAGTTTCCGTCCGAGGTATAGATTTGCTCATCATCACCGGTAAATATTCCATATAAGTATTGGGTAGATGTTATCCCCTATATACCATCGTTTAAGAGAGCTCTTTTAGGCTGATAGATTCTAATTTTTGTTTCGAAAGTAAAAACTACCAGTTAAGGAAGTAAGAGATGAGGAAATAGGATACGGCGGAAATAGGAAGAAGAAGAAAGTTCATTTGCAAATTGGAAGTTTGGTATTTGTTGTAGCCGCTAGTTTTGTTTTAGGCATTATTTTTTTTTGTGGCCTTGAGTTTGATATTAATGTAAAAATTTTATTATTGTAATTTTTTTATCATAAGTGTGCACATATGTATTTTATTTTTAAGCGTTATTTTATGATGTAATAAATATATTGTAAAATGCAAGAGTAAAGGTTTTTTGTATTGGTGATTAATGTGAGCGTTGTGTGTGTGATGAGTTACTAAATGGGATCCTATAATAATGGTAAGGATATACAGGATCATGGCAGGGAAAGGGCGACTGGAGTAAACATCTTGCTCCCACTCTTCAAGTTTCCCTTTGTTTTGTAGTTTTAAAGTAGTATAAATAGAATTCATTTATTGCGACGGTCCTTTGGGTCATGGCGAAGGGTTGTTCTCACACCGCGAAAAGAGTCTTACCGTCATAGCTGGTCACACAACAATTCGCCATGGCGTCACCAGGTATCGTAACACATATTAGTTTTGTTTTGTATTGTCGATGTTGGGTCTCTTTTTAAACCTTTAAAAGTGCACATGTCGTGAATGATTTCGTTCATTTTTAGTTCATAATCTTGTCTTTTCATTGCCACTGTTTTATTACCTTTGTCAGAATTTAAAATTAATATGTCTTTATTTTCTTTGAGAAATTTTTCCGCTTGTCTCACTGTGTTTAATATGTACTTGTCTCTTTGGTTTGTTTTTGTTTGGTTGATATGATTCTCTACTAATGATATTAATTTTATTCTTGCATTCTCTTGTTTTTCTTTCTCGTCTAAAGTTTGTATGCAATCTTCAACATCAGCAATGCATTTAAAAAGTGGAAACGTTTTGTTCGAGCTAGGTAAAGCAAACATGGGGTCTAATGAGAGCAACCATTGTATGTTTGTTGGTATATTTACGTCTGTTTTGTTAATAAACCACTGTTCATTGTGTGTTATGTTTAACTTAATATATTCTTTGGTTTTTAATACGTTAAGTTTGTTGATATGTTTTCGTTTTTGTTTTGTTTTTTTTATTACTGCCAAAAAGTTTTTTATTTTGACATGACTAGTAAATGTCGTATCTATAACGCAGATGTCACCATCACAGGCTACCGGCCGATCTCATGGCGAAACAACTGGCCATGAACTCGGTAGTTTGGCTGAATGCAGCTGTGGCATGGAGGCCAAGGTACTATTGCCATGCGGCCATTTTAGGTTGTTCCCCGGCTATTCCCGACAATATCGATTGCTGCTCGCCCACCCCTATGTCTGATATTGGATTCGTAGTATTAACGTCGGGCACGTCAAACATGCTTCGCAGAGATGTGCTTGATGTCTATACAGACGGGTCAAAGTCAGACACGGGGGTCGGGGCAGAAGTCTTTATTCCTAGATTTCAGATCAGAATGAAGTTCAGGCTACATGATCAATGTAGCGTGATTTTGGCTGAGATCTCAACCATTAGAATTACGGTTTGCTGGATGAGGTACCACACAGCGTTGCCAGCAGCTTTGAGTAGAAAATCATCATATGAAGAAAAAAAAATCATATTTTACGGAAAAAAATCATCCTTTTTTCAATACAAAATTTTATTTAAAAATTATAATTAAAATACATATGTATATTAACATACAGGATTTCATATTTTTAATATCTTATTGCTAAGAAATTAACTGTTGAAAATACTCGTTCGACATTTGCTGAAGAAATGGGAAGACTTATAATTTTGACAACACCGGAAAAGCTGGAATACGAGTATTGTCAGCACGAGTTTTTTTTTTAACTTTTGACAAAAAATCCTCACAGCTAAGTTTATCTAGAGTCGTTATCTTTATTTTAAATATTTTTTTTCACTAACTAAATTTGGAAAATTGTGTATTAAGCCTGTCGGAGAATTAATTTTTGTATTAATATTTTTCAAAGGTTCAAGACATGAGTTAAAATCAAATCGTTTTAATATTTGTTTACATATTTTAATGTAAAATGCCACACAATTTTCAACAAATTCATAATTTTTCATTTGCAGTGAGCCTTGAGCTAAAAATCCTTTGTTTAACAAAAACACCCAGATAGACTTCTTCGTTATGTAGAAATAGACTTTTGTTTTCAAAATCAAGGTCATTATTGAGACTCATGTTCATACATATATTTTGTTTGTATAAAATTTTTAAGTAAACGCGTTGCAGTTTCTTATACATTCTATGTATTTGACAGGATAAGCTTTGATATATTTTGTTTTTTTTTTTTACAACAAGCTGATACAAAACTTAACTTCACTATGTAGTAAAATTACAATGAAAGTACTACACACTTGAAATAAAAAAATCATAGTTTTTATAAATTAGAAATCATAATTTAAGAAAAAAAATCATAAAATCATATTTTGGGTCAAAAATCATCAAAAATATGATATAATCATCATTTTGGCAACGCTGGTACCACAGGATATACGGATAGGATATCCGGATCTGTACTGAGAGCAAGACCGCGATTAACTCCTTATTGGGTGTCTATACGACATTCAGATTCGTCCGTGAATTCCGGACATCTATGGACGAGATTGCGAGACATTTCAACCTGGAACTATTTTGGGTGCCGGCTCGTTCGGACATACCTGGGAACATAGTCGCGGATGAACTCGCAAGATCTGGAACTCGGCTAAGAGACCGGGAGATAGATCGACTGGTGGGATTCCCGTTAAGCTTTTGTAGGGCTTTATTTCAGCAGGAACTCTTTAGGGTCGCGCAGAATAGGTGGTCTGAAGAGGTCACCTGCACGGTCTCGAGGACATTATGGCCTTAGTATGATAGTAGAAGATCTGCTGAGGTTTCCTTGAGGGCAGCTGAGCATACTGGTGGCTGTGCTGACAGGGCACTGTGTCATTGGTACCCATGCTAGGAGACTGAATCTTCCGCACCATGACTACTGTAGGAGTTGTCAGGATGAGGAACAAAGCTGCCATTTTCGGCAGTCCGAGACTGCATGGTCGTGCAGAAATTTCGAACTGTGATGTTGCTAGGATAAACTGATTTATCCGGTCCACGGGTTGGTTTGGGATGGATCTTGCTGGTAAAGTAGCGACCTGAATTACACATCCTATTCCAGGTAACACAACGGGACCTTTAGGACCCAAGTGAGTCGGTTTCCTCACGCCGGCGGCCTATGCAACCTGACCTAATAAATTCAAGACTTTAATTAATGAATTATGTTAATGACCATTTAAGGAAGAAGTAATTAAAGATTGCCGCAAGAGCACACGAAAGTATTCTGGTCATAATTCTATGGCTTTATTGCATCATTAATACCAGAGTTTTTGTACTATTTCTCTTTTCAATTAAATAGGTATTGTAATTACCTTTCCAATTATACCCATATTGTCTCATTCCGCCATAAAATTTTCGATAGATGCCGTATTACACATACAAACTTTGGAGGTCCGTAACTTCGAAACTAAGAGCCAGCCTCAAATTTTGCACTTTACAGATTTTACTTAAAACTGCATTTTAAACCCCATAGACAACTTTTTTTAAATGAATTTGCTGCGTCCGTAAACTAGATTTAAGCCAAATCTTTTAAATTATCCATCATCTGCTACTTGAGACGTTCCTTACACGCTTGAATAATAGGAGGAAATTGCACCACAGCTTCACGTGCTTCGCTTCGTGGAGGATCTAAAAATTACAAATAGTTAATTTGCAAAAAAATTAGCGTGAAGGAAACATTAAAAAAGTTTTAAATTCTCTTGGTTACATGATTTAAGGTAAAAAGAATAAATAAGACCTTGATAAAATCAAGAAATTAATTAATAATTCATGTTTATGGCCATTAAAAAAAGATGAATTTACAAAGTTTTTTTGGATTTGAATTTTATATTTGCCGCTGCTTTATTTCCAAACAATACAGCCATTTCTATTGTGGCTGGAAAGAGGCATATTTTGAGAGCCTCCGTATATGTCTCAATAGCATTTTCAGCTTGATTAATTTAAAACAATTCATTAGCTTCTTGTTTCATCGCTTCGCTCGAATTCACATGTTTTTACTCTTCTCTTTTGTGTTTTTCGTTTAGTTGTTGACGGAGATACCAATCAATTTTAACTTGTGTCTATTATCGTTAAGCTGAAGTTATTGAATCACTTATGGCCTGTGTTACGTGCTGCTTGTATTAATAATAAAAATTGCAGTAAATAAAGTACAACTACATTTGAACCAAACAGGTTTAGTGGCATTTAAGTTTGTGTCCGGCTAGCTCTGTACCTGGTAGTAGTGGTTCTTAACCCATTTTATCCCGCACGTTAACATATAACCTACTCTTTATGACAAATTATAACTACCCAAGAGCAGGCAAATATTTATTTTAGAAAGAACTTATCAAATCAGTTTCATAAACCATGGCAAGATCTACACCATGTTGGTTACACTTGTTCCCTCCCTCAGTATACACACATTTGACAACTAATATACCCGGAGTTTTAATAAAGTCGTCCCTATCAATACATGACTTAATTCACCATACGAAACAACCCATTATTGTTGCCATAAAAAAAAATAAGAGATAATTAAGAGAACAAAAAAAAAAATGAATACAAAATTATCAGGTATGTGATGTAAATCGAATCGTTTTGAAATGAAACCGAATGTTGAAAACGAATAAAATATTTATACATGTGATGAAAACCGAATTGATTTCATATTCCATATTTGATTCATTCCACAAAAACTTAACCCTGTTATTGTTTACAAAACCTATTAAAAAATTGTAAGCAAAAGTTTTTTGGCCATAAATTGCAGCGTAAGTTAGTTAATTATGGCTTTTATTGCAAGTACTTCGTTTTTATTATTAAATGAAAATAAAAAAAAAAGAAAATGTTAAAAGAAAGAGATTGCGTGACTCATCCAATCCTTTGGAATTGCCTGAAAATATGTAAGTACGAGAATTAATTAAAGAAAACAACACTCACAAAACTCTTCTTTTCAGGTTCATTGAGTTCTTTAGAATCAATAAAGATGGATTTTTATGGATACTGGAAAGAATAGCACCGCGATACCAATCTACATCAGTTCCAATATCAGTAGAACTAGCAGCAACACTAAGATTTTTCGCCGAAGGTAGTTTTCAGCGGTCAGTGGGCAATGATGCTTTCATTGCATTGCATCGCACCACATTTTCAAAATGCTTTAAAAAAATGCTCATTTTACTGGAACAAGTTTTATGCAATGAATGGATAAAACTTCCAACCGACTCCGAAGAAATTTTAAAATCAAAAAAGCATTTTTATGACAAAATTGGCATTCCAGGCGTTATTGGGTGCATAGACGGTACCCATGTAAAGATTGTCAGGCCAGGAACACAAGATTATTTGTTTTTTAATCGTAAGGGTTACAATAGTATTAATGCCTTAATCGTGAGTATCCTTTACCTACCAATTGTGATTTTTAATACTTATTTATGTAAATTTATACCTATTTTAAGATTTGCGACTACAGAATGAATATTGTAGCAGTAGATGCAACACGACCAGGCTCATGTCACGACTTCTTTGTTTGGAGTCTTAGCATAGCTAGGGATTTTTATAGCTCTAGGTATGAAAATGGAGAGCATGGATGGCTTTTGGCAGACTCTGGCTATGCACTGGAACCATTTGTATTAACGCCCTACAGAGATCCTAGTGCAGGCTCAGCGGAACATAGATTTAATAAAATGCATGCGTCCGGAAGAAATATAATAGAGAGAACAATCGGAGTTTGTAAAAGCCGATTCCGATGCTTGTATAAAACTCTATGGTATAAACCACCCAAGGTGGTTAAAATAATAAATATATGCAGTGCTTTGCATAATATGTGCAATTACTACAAAATCGAGGCGCTAAATACTGTAGGAGAAATAATTGCTGAAGAAAGTGACGACGAATTTGACGAGAGTACCAGCACATCACGCAATGAAGTTGGCAGAGTCCGCGATAGTATTGCCCAAAGTTTGGTTTAAATAAATGATGCAATTTGAAAGATGTACAAAAATACATACATGTGTACATAAAAAAATAAAGGTGCCTTATAATAAAACATATATATAATATAATTAAAATAAATTAATTCATTTATTAATAGGAAGTTTATAAATATGTACATATTTACACAGATATGTATATATGTATATGTAAAAAGCAATAAAAAAAAGAAAATAAATAAATACCATTCTAGTAGTACAATATAACAAAATTAAAGCTTGAAAACAGTCCATATTTGTATACATATATCTGTTTCAATATGAAAAAGAAGCTTAAGTTGGCTTACTAGTAAGCAACTGCATATGACATTTTAAACTTCTTTTCAATATTGACATATGTTGATATAATATTTATACTTGTAAAATGATTAATTAAGGAGATGGATTTGCTCTTTTTGCAGTTCTAAAATCTTTGTTTTCAAAACATTTTTTTCATAAGCTAGTTTTTCTAATTCCTTATGATGCCTTATGCGCTCAGTACCTTGGTTAGCAAACTCTGTTTTTAAGGCATTTAATACTTGCGTTTGTTCTTTGAAGCTGTCTGACATTTTTTCCAATGACCTATATACACGCTTGATACCCGATTCAATATTCTTTGATATTTCTTTGTTATCTTTGACAGCGTCCAACATTTTCACCATAGTTGCTGATATCTCTGCATAACAACTGGTTTCATCTGCCATAAATTTTTTTAAATTAATTTCTAATGAATTGGTTGCACTTTTACGTTTTGACGGTTGGCTACAGTTCGATTCATTTGCTTTTCCATTTTCGACTTCGATTTGTAGCGTTGAAGGTAATATTTCAGTTGTGCTTATGGGTTGACCAACACAAGTAACACTATCATCGATGCCATCGACAACATCAAATAGGCCGCAAATCTTACCAATTGCCTCCTCTCTATTTGATATGTATAACTGATTGTAAGGTCCACCGCCAGTAGCTCGCGATTCTTTTTTGTTTGTTGAAATTTTCTTTTTTATTTGAGATTTTTTATCAAGCCATGCCTGTTAAAAATTTCGCTTATAAAATTTAGTGAATATACTCAATAATTGTATAAACAATACCTTTTTCCAAGCATCTTTCTTTTTCGTTGGTGGACCCAGGAGATTTAAATTGTCAGTAAGAGTTTGCCAAAGGCTTTCCGTTTCTACTTTGTCGCCTCTTGAAAACCCCTTGGCCAATTGTGGATTTTTTTCCATAAATTCAATTATCATGTCTTCTTGCTTGATATTGATGTGTTTTCCCCTGAAAATGCTCATATCAGTTAAAAGATAACATATCTATTAAAATTTTAAATTACTTACATTTTAAATTGCAGATTTATTAACAAAATTACAAAAAAGGATAAAAAATGTCAGCAAAATTTTACTCTATTTAAAAACGGTAAAATATGCTCAAATTTCGTTTTCTGTCACAATGTCTTTTTTACTTTTTAATAGGAACAATATGAAAACGAACTCGATTTGTTTGAAAACGAAGAAAAAATAAACAGACAGGGTAGTATCACAACTTTACTCGTTTTTGCTTCGATTTACATTCGAAAACGATTTTCATCACATACCTGATACCTAAATGTTTACATATATCAGTGTCGTCTGTTGTTTATTATTTAAGCTTATGTCACTGACTGTCTTTTTTGTTTTTCGTTTCTATGTTTGTTGATTGTGTATCGATATACATGAGCGCAATTGTCCGTATCTGTTTTATAGTTAAACGAGAAACAAGCGAATGCAGGTATATTGCTTACATATCAACAGAATTTATCTTATTTATTTATTACAAAAACAAGAACAAACAAAATAAATATTCTTTATTTAGAGTATAACGAGCAAACACAAAATGAGTACTCTGTATATTATAAAAAAATTAAGAGTATGCTTTAGACATTTCTCTTCGTGTGGCTAACCATCATACAAAAAAAAAATATTAAATACTTCATATAAACAATTTGACATTATTATGTAAAAAAACAACAACAAAGGCATTTATTAGTTTGTTGAGGAATGTGAAACCGTTCATTTAATTAGGTGTGCCCAAAAACAAGTACAGCGACTTTTGGTCGTCACACTACACCCTCCCATTTTCCCAAACTTTCCTAGTTTAGGTGGGTGGTTTTGGGGCGGAGACGGTTGGATGGTCATTTTGTAGTGATATACGGGGCGTGTTAGATTACGAACCGTAAGCAACTCTAAGGATTCTGGGTTGCTAGCTCTGCGTTTATGGTTGCCTGTAGTTCTGCTGGAAGCTGATCGCAGGGAGGATCGGAACATGACTCGGCGGATGGTCGGGGGGTTAAGGGATGTTTGGTTACATACAAGTGACCAGGGTTCCTCAGGAACTCGTGTAAACATCTTTCCCGCGGGCTTCTGTTGTACAATTTTGTACCGCTGACAGGTGCCACATTTTTGAACGTAACGTCTTACGTCTCGGGACATCCCCGGCCAGTAGTAGCGGGTTGCAATTTTATTTAATGTCTTCCGAACTCCTACGTGCCCACCGGCGGCCTGACCGTGGTTTTCCTGCATTACTCGTTCTCGAAGAGGGCCTGCTACACACAATTTCCATGGTGTACTGTCGTCGGCATTAACTTCCTGCGTAAAGTGGCGGTACAGTTTTCCGTTTTCAATTACGTAGTCTGGGAAGTTTCCAGGGTTCTGCCGGACCTCCTTTATTTTGGTTTCCAACCAGAGACAGTGCGGAGGTTTCTGTGTTGTTGCCAGCGTAATTTCGGCGATTGGGTTTCGTGAGAGCGTATCGGCGACTACATTCTGCTTCTTCTTACGATAACAGACAGAAAACTTATATTGTTGGAGTTCAAGGGCCCATCTAGCTAATCGTCCGGTGGGGTTATCAATGGAGTTTAACCATTTAAGAGCTAAATGGTCGGTGATTACCCGGAATTCATATCCCTCCAGGTATGCTCGCATTTTCCGGATTCCCCATAAGATGGCGAGACACTCCTTCTCCGTCGCGGAATAAATTTTCTCAGCTGCATTCAGGTGTCTACTAGCGTAGGCGATAACCCGTTCTGCTCCCTCACTTTCTTGTGTTAACACGGCACCAAGCCCGTAATCGCTGGCATCGGTTTGAAGAGTAAATGCTTTAGAAAAGTCTGGGCACGCCAAGACAGGAGCTTCTGTGAGTTGCTCTTTTAGATGGAGGAATGCCGACTGTTGTTTCTGGCCCCATTTCCAGTGTTTGCCCTTTTTAAGTAGTTGTGTTAGGGGTTGTGAAACTTCTGCGAAATTGGGGATAAAACGCCTATACCATGATGTTATTCCTAAGAATCGACGGATATCTTTAACGTTGGTGGGCGTTGGTATTTGAGCGACTGCGGCGATTTTATTTGGTTCAGTGTTAATGCCGTCTCTGGTGACTTCGTGGCCTAGGTATTTCGTTTCCTTGTCTATGTTGTCTTGCATCGCGAGATTTCTAGGGGCGCAGCGGATTTTAAAAGGCCGATCATCCTTCATCACTATTCGTTGCGTAGCGACAGTCGACACTACGTTGAGCTGTTAAAACAGCGGAAGTTCCGAATCCAGGAAGGTCCGAATACGTTGTTGGGTCGAGTGCTCTTGACAATGTTGTAGGTTTAATTTTTGTATATTAGCCACCGGCTGGATACTGACTCTTACCTGATTAACATTCTGGTTACCGGGGTTTTGTGGTCGAGCGACCAACCCGGCGCAAGAGATAGTAGCTCCCAGTTTGTGAAGCAGATCAATTCCTAGAATCAGTGGTTCCGTGGCTTCATCCATGATCAAAAAGTCATGAGTGGTGGTGATGTTCCCTAGCGTGATGCGGTAGCGACAGGCGGTGGTGATCTGCTTTCGTGAACCGTCAGCAAGGATCACGTCCATGGCTACTGGAACTAGGTGTGGTTTCTTTGACGCTTGGTTTACAAAAACGGACGTGGCGAAACTGCATGTAGCCCCCGTGTCCACAATTGCGTTTATATGTTCGTCCTCTACTAAAATGGTTGCTCGAAGTTTGTCCTCTTCCCACACCAATTGAGTTGACTGTTTTGAGGTTTTTGGAGCACGTCGGGTTTCGCGGTGCTGTTGATGGTTATAATTTGGTGGGATCATTCTCTTGATCATTCGGTGATGTTCGCCTCTACCTGGGGGGCCTGTAGAAGGGATACTCTCCATTTCGACCGCAAGCGTAATCAGCTCGTCGAGCGTCTTAAAGTCTCTCCTACGTATGAACCATTGGTAGTCTGGAAGCGAATTTCGAAAGATCCTTTCCATCTTTTGTTCCTCACTCAGTTTAGAATGGCGCATCAGATCTTGTAAAGCGAGCACATAATCGCGAAAATTTTCTGTTGGTCGTTGAACACGATGTCGGATATCATCATCCAGCTTCTCGAAATATCTTGGTGGCAAAAAGAAAGTACAAAAACCACTTTTTAATGTGGCCCATCTCTCCCATCTCTTATTATTGTTGCGCCACCAGATTAGCGCTTTGTCGCGAAAAAGTTCCGGCATTACCTTTAAAACGCATTTGAGGTCGAGCTCATATAGCGCCGCTAGCTCCTCCACGCGTTCAAGGAAACCTAATGGGTCCTTACCACCATCAAATTTAAGGCCCCATTTACGAATTATCTCCATCGCAGCCAGAATATCCCCTGCACTCGATGGACGTGTAGTGGGTTGCAAACCGACTGTAGTTTTCGGACTCGAATGTTCTCCGGAGGTCAGAAACATTGCGGTGGGTACGGCTAAATTCGTAACTGGTGTTACGGGAATATTGGTCGCCTCGTGTTTGTTCTGCCATTCTTGAATGACAATGGCTTCCCTCTCGTCATGTTCGCCCAGGACGTACTTCGCCAGCCTCTTACGCATTTCCTCGACCGTGCCATCGGTGTTCAAGCTGCACTGGGACAGGTATTGCCCTAATTCTTCTTTTCTTAGTGTATAGATCCAACTTGTCTTCACCATGACGTACAATGAACCAAAACACAATTCGGCTTTTATAATGGTGTGCTTGATAGAAATATCCAAGCGTCTCTCTATTATTTCTTTCCCAGTTATTTTCTTTTTAAATTAAAATTGCTTTTTTTTTTAATTAAAATTGTTTTGTTTTTTTTTTTTTTTTAATTACAATTGCTTTTTCTTTTTTTTTCTGTAGGCACTTTTTTTTTCTGTAGGCACTTTTTTTTTAAAAAAAAAAAAGTGTCCCTGCTCGGGCGCCAATGTAACGCCACGTTTTCGCTCTAGCCGGGGTAGGTCAGCGGATGTCCAGTGTCTTACATAAAAAAACAATTATCACAAACACCTTTGTTTTGTTTTACGTTATAAAATTTTATTTATTATAATTTTGTTTTTTTTTCTTAAATTTACCTTTTAAATAATTACAGAAAATAGAACTTGAAAATTAAATTCAATTACAAGGAAAAAACTTAGTTAGCCCAGCCACACGTGAGTCAATTAATTTCTTGAAGAATCGGACAGTAAGAGCTAAGCAGGAAGCGATCTACCGCTGCGGTGGCATACGCACGACCAACAATCGTTGACCTATTCCACTGGGCAGCGAGAACCTTGACGGCATACGCACAATCTACGTCGAAGCGGCCCAAGTTTTGGCGATTCCTGACCGATTTTTCCACGAAATTAATTTCTTATTTAAAAAAAAAAACACAGGAGTCGTCAAAGCGTATACGTCGGTCTAGCTAGGAGACGGCAAAACCAAACTTCAAGCCAGCCGCAATATCCGAGTTGATTTCTGGGTTGGAAACTATAAGGAGGAATTGATCTTTTATTGGAGTGGCATACGCACAACTTCGATATCAGATCTCTTCTCCACTGATCAAGTCTTAGCATTCGATGGCATACGCACGATCAAATGATCCGACTGTTCAGTTCAATAGCTGCCAACTGACTCAATTTTTAAAATCAACTTACCCTCTAGTTAAGTTACAACAGACTAATTTACGCACACGCATAAAACATTCAATTACTCTGTATCTCGTGTAGCTGAGAAAATACGAATGCTATGACCTCCGATGTTCCACTCTTGAGTGTATAATGACACGAGTATAATCCACTCAAACGAGAAACAAGCGAATGCAGGTATATTGCTTACATATCAACAGAATTTATCTTACTTATTTATTACAAAAACAAGAACAAACAAAATAAATATTCTTTATTTAGAGTATAACGAGCAAACACAAAATGAGTACTCTGTATATTATAAAAAAATTAAGAGTACGCTTTAGACATTTCTCTTCGTGTGGCTAACCATCATACAAAAAAAAAATATTAAATACTTCATATAAACAATTTGACATTATTATGTAAAAAAACAACAACAAAGGCATTTATTAGTTTGTTGAGGAATGTGAAACCGTTCATTTAACTAGGTGTGCCCAAAAACAAGTACAGCGACTTTTGGTCGTCACAGTATCTGAGAGCGTATACGGTAATTGTTAATATGTTTGTACAACCATACAAGGTAGAAAAGTAATAAATCAAGATTTATCGCATGCAACAAGTTGGGAATGTGCGCCTATGATAGCTGATAATTCAGAATGCATAAAATCGTTACACCTGTTTATAAAACACGTCACGAGCGAAACGAAACCGGATGGCAAATGGACGATAACGTAATAATTAGCGTCCATGTAACACGTTTCGGTTTTTTCGTTTAACTTACGTTGTGTTTCGTGTAAATAAATATTGTGTCAAATCGTAGTATTGCCAATGTATTAATTAATATTTTTTTTATTAGCTTTATTTCATATACATTTTTTATTTTTGCCTTAAATGATGGTAACCCTACTTCGGTGCTAAAAAAGGAACAGCTGAGTTTAATAAACAAAACAAAATTATCAAACAATCAAAAAAATTTGTGCAAATAAAAAGTTTAAAGAATAAATAAATAAAAAAGTTTAATAATAAATAATAATTGTTAAAGTGCGAGTGTACTGATTATATGAATACATAATACTTTTAAAGTAGATGCATACGTAGATGTTTTATTAGTGAAAGTATTATGATGGGCAGTTGCACAACAATATTGATTTCCTCAAACTTCATTTATATTTTAGAAATCAAAATGTTTGGATCTGTTGAGCTTGCGTTTTCTAGTGACTCCAGCGATAGTGATAAGGAAGACACTCGTTTAACCAGAAGAAACTTGAGAGATGCCTTAAATGTGTTTGAGTTACCAGAAGAAACGTAATTAACCCGTTTATACAAAAAAATTGATAATCCTTTATTTTTTTCCAATATATAGTTTTGTAGCTAACTTCCGCGTTAGCAAACACATCTTGCCAACAAATGCACTGTCAACCTTCCTGAGGTTTCTTGGCACCGGTGAGTATCAATCTTCTGTGGGCAACGAATGGACTTCATCAATGTCCAAGTCACAAGTTTCCAAAATAATCGAGGAATACTTAGATATTTTTGAAGAAAATCTGTGCTCCAAATGGATTTCTTTAGCTAAAAGCATAGATGAAGAAAATGTTGTTAAAGAAAGTTTCTTTAATAAAGGTGGTATACCCGGTATTGTAGGATGTGTTGACGGCACTCATAATCGCATCAAGTCCCCGGGGAAAAATTTAATGGATTTATACCACAATTACAAGGGATTTTACAACATTAATGTTATGGCAGTAAGTATACTTTCTGTATTTAAAATGAATATACTACAATGTACCTTTTTTCTTTTAACTATTTTTAGATATGTGATCATAATATGATCATAACTTATGTAGACGCCAGACATCCTGGTCGTACTCATGACGCATTCGTATGGGAGCAAAGTGCGGCACACCAGTATTTCAAGTCTGAGTATCCAAAAGGAAGAAAAAATACTTAGATTCTAGGTATTTCCCCACTAATTTTTATGATTATTTAAAAATTATGTATTTTGGCAGGCTATGGTGGTTACAAATTGCAACCATACCTGATGAAGCCCTACAGAAATCCAACAGCTGCTCATGAACGAAAGTTTAATGAAAGACATTGCCGGCTTCGATATGTAATCGAACGCTGTTTTGGAGTTCTAAAAAATCGATTTAGATGTTTAATTGGCTCCAGAGGTCTACATTATGCTCCAGCAAAGGTGACAAAAATGGTAAATGTTTGCTGTGCTTTGCACAATATTTGTATCATTTAAAAAAATAACTGGCCACAATATGAGCCTGCACCCACAAACGATCCGAATGAAGAGGAAAAACCAAAAGAAGATTGTAATGAACATATGACATTGGCAATGACTATAAGGGGCCAAATTGCAAGAAGTTTATAAAAAGACAAAAATTTTTTTTAAAATTAGATAAAAATTTATTAAAACAAAAATAAATAAGTATTAAATTAAATTTTATAAATTCGTTTCTCTTAAATCTATGACTATTTTGTACTTAATTTGTATTTCATTTTGTACTGTGGTATTTAAAGAAAAAGTAAAATTAAAAATATTTAGAATAAAAATATGTAAATTCATTTTTGCAAAAGTACGACTGTTTTGCAAACAGTATGTAAATATAAAAATTAAATATTAAAAAAAGACTAATAAAAAATTAATAAATTGTTTAATTAAAGTTTACATCTTGTTACTTTCTGGAAAATGCATTACCACATCAAACATCGCTTTGGTCATCAGCTTCACTGACTCGGCCATTATTTTTAGCGACGCTGACTGCGTTTGTAATGCCTCTGAGCACTCCTTTATAGCTGCTACACACTCTTTTGTCGCTTTGGCTTGCGACTTAATTGCTTCCAGTGTCTCCGCTTGAATTTCATATTATTGACGCAGAAGTTTAGGCCGTTCTTGTCCTTCGGCGGCATTATCTGTGCGTGTCCGCTTTCTTTTGTTTGTTGAGCTTTCTGGTTTTGGTGTTGAGGTTACGGGCCTTGTCATGCGATACGACTCTGGTACTAATTTTTTTGATGTTGTTGGTGGGCTCTCGTTGTAGACGGCCCAATCCTGCGGGAAACTCTTCCGTCTGTGGTACTTTCACAGCATACGATGTCGGAGGAACTACTGCTACATTGTGGCTTCTTCTAGGAGGAGTTTCATCTAGGACTATTTCTCTAGTGCTTGTTGGTCCTTTTGTGTTACAAGTTTTAGGGAAACCATAAACTTTCCCACTTGGGGCAGCTGCAGCTGAAATATGACAAATTCTGTCTATATAATTTTCTAACTCGGTAAGGTTGTTTACCCGATAAGGCCCTCCTCCTGTGTTATGCAGGCCTTTATTATTATCTGCAATTTTTTTAAGGCGACACTTAAGGTCTGCCCATAAAAATAACGAAAATGAATATTTTATTGTACAAATAATGTGAGTGTATTACGGAATTTGGAACAAGTCCAGTGTACGGGCACTGCTCTAAAAATGCAATTCTAAGCAAAAAATGTTAAGTGAAAAATATGGCACCAACCGTTAGTTCCGGAGTTACGGGCCTCCGAAGTTTTCGTGTTTAATATGGCATATATCGAGTATTTGATGGCAGAATGGGACAATATGGATATCACTGGAAAAGTTATTTAAGCGGCTATCTAATTAAGCAGGAAAATGTACAAAAATCTGATTTTGATTTAAACGTTAAGAATTTTCCCTCTTTGGTATGACCAACATCGGCTTCGCTTTCTAAAGATTTCTTGCGTAGTCGATATATTTCACATTATACGTAAAAACTTTGGAGGTCCGTAACTCAAAAACAAAGGGTTTTCACGAAAATTATCACTTAATTTTTTTTTGTTTAAAATTACATTTTACGCACTTCATAAAAGTTACGTTTAAATAAAAAATCGTACTTTAGTCTTTAGCCGATCTTTTATATTTTTTGCATTTTTTTTGGAATTAAGCCCGGAATTTTAATAAAACACTTTAAAAAATTACATACTTTTTTCCACTCATTGGCGCTTCTTGCTGGTAGTCCAAAGGCATTTATCTTTTTCGCAACCGTCTCCCATGTTTGCTCCATGGCTGCTTTGCTGCTTCCAAACTGGGGAGTTCCTGTGGCAAGATGAGGATCTTCCTCCATATAGTTTACTAATTTCTGGAACTGTAGACCCGTTGTCATCTTGATGCTGGCAAATGCAAAGAATTTTATGTTTAAAACACATATTTTATAATACACAAGTACATATTTACTTCTTTTTTCCTGAAAACTCCATATTTTTATTTTATTTAATATTTTTTAACCAATTTTGGGAACACAACTAAACATATATTTAAAAACGAATGGTATTTTTTCTTCGCTCAGCTTTGACGTTTCTGACACTACAATGCGCGATACATAAACCAGAAACAATTGTCATTTGTTACGTTTTTTACAAAAAAAAATGACATTCGTGTTACAAAGACCCAAAGATGGAAAACGGTAACGTTTTTGCGCGTCTAAATGGCAGATTGTGTTCTGTAAACTGGCTGTTAAGGCTGGTTCACCCACAAAAATTTTGTTCCGAAATATTTTTCTTTTATATGTAGTTTCTCTCTCTCTCAAAAAATAAAATGTCAAACTACATATAAAAATAAATGTTTCGGAACAAAATTTTTGTGGGTGAACCAGCCTTTAATCTTTATTGCAAACAACAGAAAAAGTCGACAAATTTAACTATAGTCGTCTTGTTTAAAGTTAGTGAATTGCACTACTGGTTCGAGTTTCTAGTTAAAATACAATTTGTTCAGTTAAAAAGAAAATCTTTATTTTTGAAAAATATATACACTTTTTTTAAATATACAATACAATTCCAACTTTTTAAAGTTTCCATTATACCATACAATTAAATACAATTTTTACGTAATTAAATTAATATTTTCTATATAAAAAAATTAAAACTAAATAGAAAGAAAAAAAGTTATAGAAATATCAAATGTAATTTACGCTCACAAGAATTGAGTAGAATATATGTGTGTATACGTTTTTTGAGATGGAAATTAATATATATGTACCTATATATGTAATATAACGTACGACTGAATCATAATTGTTACGTTTCCTTACTCTTAGTTTATTATAACTTTTTTTTTTTTTGTAAAGAAAAATTTGAATAAAATTTTGCTTTTTTTTAACTTAAGTGCATTTCTAAATTATCCAGTTATTTTTTTCAAAATCAAGGTTTGTTTGACTTTTGGTATCTGGCAATGCTAGGTGAAGGGTATAACACATTTTTTCAAACGATTCGGCTTACTTGTTATACCCTTGACGCAGATAAAAGGGGTATACCTAACTTACTCATTCCGTTTGTAATTTCTGCAATATCCATTTCCGACCCCATAAAGTATATATATTCTGAATTCTTCTATATAGCGAAGTCGATTGAATGACGGCCGTCTGTCCGTCCGTGTTAGTAAATAAATATGTTAATCGATCAGATATAGACTCGAAATAGGTGCTATTGGAAATCAGCAAAACACCACTCCTACCTCTAATTTTTCATGTCATTTGGAACAATAAAGTAACTCCAGTCAAAAAAAAAAAATTTATGGAGCAATAGAGAATTTAAAAAAAAAGAAAAAAACATCAAGTGAAAAAATTGGCGCTCGCCCATAAGAGCCGATGTCATTTTTATGTAAAATAATATATATGCAGTACCAATTTTTTTTATTTTTTAATTCTCTATCACCCCAATATTTGCGTTTTTGATTGAAGTTACGTCACTTAACTAGATTTACATACATAGATGGTGAAGAATATATAAGATTGGGCATAGGCCGAACTATGATGTACATAAGAAAAATTAAGCAAACTTAAACAACTGTACAATATATATATGTGGCAAACTATAATGTTCTTAAGGTAACTTTTCATCGAATGTCATTACTTAAGCTTTCCAGTGCTAATTTTTATATTTTGTATAGATAATGCGATTCCATTAGAATTCTAGTCTAAATTGAAGAAGGAGGTGCTATTGGAAATCAGCATGATCAGTCCACGTCCATCAAGGCAGCAGGCAAAACACCACGCCTACCTCAAATTTTTTATTTTATTTGGAACAATAAAGTGACTCCAATGAAAAAAAATATATGGGGCGATGGAAAATTAAAAAAAAAACATCAAGTGAAAAAATTGGCGATCGCCCATATTAACCGACTTACGGGCCTCTATAATTATCAATACGGATATCATTTTGAAGCTTTTGAAGAGATCTTTAGGAAATACTAAAATTTTTAAAAATGGTTATATACAGTTAGGAGCAAAAATGTAACATGATAGCCGGCGTTCGGAAACAATGCTTAGTATTTCCTATGAGGAAGCAAATACCAAAAGTTTTTTTGATTATTATTATATATCGGTTTGTCCAAAAAAATTAATACTTACATGCAATATTCTAGTATGGCAAGGATGGACAGTACGGGTACCACAACAAATATCAGAAAATGTTACACTTTTGCACCCTGTTAAATTTTAATGCATTTAATAATTCAAACAAATACAATATCTGAATCATTCTGTAATCTACCGTTATTTATCAATTTTTCAATTATCTCACACGTCTTTTTAAAATGGAGCCATATAAAATCAATGAAATTATTAATTTATTGCAAAAAAATGAATCGGTAAGACAAATTGCAAAAAAGTATAAAATAAGTCATATGACCGTGCAAAGAATTAAAAAAAGTATGGAATATGTGCTCAATCGCCGCGTATTGGACGGCCAAGAAAAATAGATGATTGCACTGGTTGACACCTCGCAAAATTGGTAACATGCGAAAATCCTGTCACCCCAGCTGAAGCACTAACAACTCTTCAAATTGATGCAAGTCGCTGGACAGCTCAACGGTGTTTAAAAAGATTGGGTCCTAAGGCCGCTGAAAAAAAGAAAAAACCATTTCTAACAAAAAAAAAATATTCTTTGCCGGAAGGAATTTGTAAATTCGTATAAAAATTGGACATACGGCGACTGGAGTCAGGTACTGTAAATTACTTTTTAAATTTTTTTATTTTTCAGGTGATTTGGTCTGATGAAACAAAAATTAACCGTTTTGAGTCAGATAGGCGCTCGTGGTACTGTATTAAGGACCCAAACACCATAACCTCAAATCAGGTCCGACAAACAATGAAACACGGTGGTGGTTCAATAATGGTTTGGGGTTGTATCACGAAAAATGGAGTTGGTCCTCTTGTTAAAATTGATGGTATTATGAAAAAGGAACAATATCTTTCAAGTTTGCAAAATAATTTACCAGCTGCTATTGGAAAAACGGGTCTTTCTCCTGAAAATGTTGTGTTTCAGCAAGATTACGACCCAAAACACGCGGCTAAAATAGTAAAAACTTGGCTACAAAGTCAACCATTTTCTGTTTTAAAATGGCCCCCGCAGTCACCGGATATGAATCCGATTGAAAACTTTTGGAGTTACATCAAAACAAAGTTAGCCAAGTATCCGGAACCTTCAAATGCTGTTAACGAGTTATGGAGCCGTGTGAAAGACTGTTGGGAGTCTACTCCGAACGAGATGGTGGCTAATTTTTGCAATAGTATGCCCAACCGACTAAAAGAGCTTGAAAAAGTAAAAGGTTTGTGCACCAAATATTAAAAACTCAAACGTCGCGCTTTAATTACCATACAAATATTGCTGGGTGCAAAAGTGTAACTTTTGACTAAATCTGGTTACATACGCATTTTGTTTTACAAATTTGTAATATAAAAAATTGTGTTTGTGTTATATTTTGCAGAAAGTTTAATAAATAAAATAAGTTAAGATAATTTAGTTGTGTGTCTTTTTATTTTGAAACTATCGAGCTTTATTTCAGAACATAACTCATGTTACATTTTTGCTCCTAACTGTACATGCAGCACCAACATTTTTTAATTTTAATTCGCTGCTTAATGTATGTTAAAAAAAAAAACAATCAATGAAGTAGATAATACATTATAGTTTAAAGCAGTCTGTAGCCTCTTTCCTAAAAAAAATAAAAATGAAGTGTAAAGAAAAAAAATAATAATTTGTCAATCGATCAGATATCGTGTCGAAAGAGGCGCTATTAGAAATCAGCAAGTTCGGTCCATGTCCTTCCAGGCAGCAGGAAAAACACTACGCCTACCTATAATTTTTTCATGTCATTTGGAACAATAAAGTAACTCCAATCAAAAAAATAAATATGTGGGGCGATAGAAAATTAAAAAATAAGAAAAAAACATCAAGTGAAAAAATTGGCGCTCGCCCATATTTCCCGAAATACGGGGCTCTAAAGCTTTTGAAAAGGAACTACTAAAATTTAAAAAAAATGCTTAACCCATTAAGAGCCGCGGGCATTTTTATGAAAAAATATATATTCAGTACAAATGTTTTTATTTCTTAGTTCTCTGTCACCCCAATATTTGCTTTTTTGATTGGAGTAACTTCACTAAACTAGATTTACATAGATGGTGAAGGGTATATAAAATTCGGCATAACCGAATAGAGCACTCTTACTTGTTTTGTTTAAATTAAAAAAACAAAAAATCATTTTTGCGGTCCCTCATTTTAATTAACAGTTCATATCGGTATCGTACTGGCCAAATCGTATCGATGCTTCCCTAATTAACATTGTATTTTAACAAAATACTGAGCTTCCATGTTTGCTGGGTCGTGTGTTATAAACGTTTTAAAATAAAAAGCTTTTCATTATAACTTTGTATGCAAGCTTGCAGATTATTGATATGCGAGAGCTTTTAATAAGCTACAAATTGTTTTCGCATGCATGTAACAACAAACTATTTGTCAATTAGAAAACTCGCTAGTTTGAAAGTTTATGGAGGTTACATTTGTATAAGATTGACACACGGTTTGTAAAAAAAGATATAAAAATAATACATAACAATAATGTATATAAAAATACATTGTAGCATATACCAAAGTGAATTAAACAAAAACATTAACTTCAGATAAAAAAAAAATTAAAAGTAAAAGTGAAAAACATATAAGTTTTGTAATTAATTAATTGTGAAAAACACAATAATATTGTATATGTACATAATGAGTTTGCATTTTTGTGTGCACTCGTAACCTTCAATATATTTTTTTCCCATTCAGAAGTAACATTGTTGTACTTGCGCAAAAAAAGTGCTACCAAATGAAATGATTTTTCTTTGTAAGAAGTGTTTTTAATACATTTTAGTTTAAAGATCTCCAAATCTGTGCATTTTGGCAAATTATTATATATATGTTTATGTGTTTTTTTTTATTTATTTGATTTATTTTAAAAACATTTTTTTGTTTTGTTTACGGTTTGTAATAAGGTCTACTGGCAGCACTGATAAATATTATCCAGTTCTAAAAGCTTATTTTCGTTTTGTAAGTCAGTGAGGGAAAATGAAGTAATTAAATTACTTAAGTATCAAAAAGCATATATATCTGCATATCGATACAATTGATAATATTGATGTAAAAATCGTTATTTTATTTATGACATCGTTTTTTTTTTACTAAATAGGTATCACATAGGGGTTTTTTATGAGTTGAATTCCTGTTTGCAAAATTACTTGAAGTTTATATTTTAGATTTGAATTAAAGAGTAGTGTTTAATATGTAACTATTTACTTTTCGTATGTAAAAATCTTTCTCATTTATTTGTGTTAAGATTATTTATATTTTACAACAAAAAATATTTTTTGTTAGAACATCAAATCGATAATGTGCATCAACAACCGCTCAAACGATAAGTTCTTTTTATTTTTTGAATATTTGACTGCTTGGAGTCAGAATTTAATGATTCTTATGTGTAAAATATGTTACAGAGAAAAAGTAAAATTAAACGTTAATATACTAACATCATTTGGTGTATAATACCTTTAATCAGTGCTTGAAACGAACTCTAAGCTACTCCATGTTAATGTTGTGCACTGAACTTTTTAAGATTAAATTACAAACTCATTCCTTACAAAAAATACAAAATGCACCAAGGTTTCTTTAACGTTGGTGTATAAGTATGTACGCAAACAAAATAGCGCACAGAACGATTGAGTGGATGCACAAACCTACGATAATGAACCGATCACTTGTATGGGTTCTTACACAAAGAGTAAAATGTAACAGTATTGTTTTCGCAGCTCTTTATCCCCTGAACCGTAAAAGGTAGACAGAGGATGTATTACTATAACTGCTATAAAAAAATATACTTAAAATTAAAAGGTGATCGGAAGCAGTGTTGCCAACACGGTAGTTTTCCCGCTAGAACTGGTGGTTTTTTGTTATAGAAAGCGGGAAGTTAGAAAAAAAACCCGCTAAGTGTTTTTTTCAGCTGGGTAAGTTTTACTTTACGTGTTTTTAGCGTTTTTTTTAAGCTACATTAAGTTTTGTTGGTACAAAGTAAGCTCAACTGTGTGTTTCTAACCTTTTATATAAACATATAGATTATCATTCTCTGCCTTGTTTTTTTTAACTCTTAAAACAATTAATCTAAAGATAAATAGCGAAATATATTTTAATTGGGCCTTCAAAAACTTTTTTTTAACTAATGGAAACTGTAATTTCAGATTAACAGAAAATCGGGACATTTTAGAAGAAACTGATAAATTATCAGTTAATAACATATTTATAACAAAAAAGAGGATGCTTGTCAATATTTGGAACAGCTGGGTTATAGCCCGGAAATAATCAAAATAATATAAATGCTATAGAGTGGAATAATCTAATAGATACTACATCTTCTTGATACGAAGCTTCGGCTGGAAATAAAATTTTCAAACAGATAACTAAGTTTGCCTTGCGATTATTATGCATGTCATGGTCTAATGCGGAAGTAGAACGAGTTTTTAGTCAAATTAATATAGCTTAATCAAAAATCAGAAATCCATTGCAAACTAATATTGTAAATGCTATTTTAACCGTCAAGTATGTCAATTCCTCAAGAATATAACAATGGTATAGTATAGCGAAGAACTGTTGCCTTATTTTCAAATATGATAGACGTATCATCAAGTAACTCCTAAGTTATTTGGTCTGAAAAAAATTCCAGGCACAGGCTTTATCTGGTGGAACTGGTAGATCAGTTAATAAAGGAGCATATCTTGTGAAGGAAAGTTTTTGCACTTGGACTGTCAGCAACAAATCTTGTTAAAAATATTAAGGCACAAATTGATAGCACAGGTGCCTCGCATATTCAGTTAATATACATTAGTATTAAAAATACAATTATTGGTCTCCGTCGGCATAACAAATACTGTTTCGATTACAAAGTTCAAAATACATTTGTAAACTTAATTGGAACCTCTAATATTTATTCCAGATCTAAAAACGAAACTAATATATAGAGATAAGCAAAATCTTAACTAGAGATGGACAATTATTGCCATATTCATTAAATAATATAAGTTTATTTTATGAAACGGCATTTAGTATTAAAAAACAGTACTAAATAAAATATAAATTGTTCATAAAATTTTTTAGCGGTTTATGTCAGCGTTTTTTTCGACTAGTTAGCGGTTTCTAGCGTTTTTTTAAATAATATCTAGCGGGAATTTGTTCCATAGTTTTGGCAGCAATGTCCGAAAGTATTCACAGAATTACTAGCGAGCTTCGCCTCGCCCCAATTTTGGCCTTCAGACAAATTTTAAAGTACAAAATAAATATTTAAATTAACAATGTGATTTATTTGATGGAATCAGTAGAGAGCGATTTGATGCACAAAATTTCATAATTTTCGATTTTTCGCTATAGCAAAAAGTAGAAACAATACTGCTGTAATTTTCACGTATGTACATGACTTTAGTTTTTCAACCATAGTAGACAGTAGAGATCTGCACAAGGCGAATCAATTACCAGGTGGCAGCGTAGGCGAATTCATTATTTTTTGCTGGTAAAAATTCCTGTCAAATATATATACACAATATAAACAGATTTTTTATACATTGAGTTTGACAGTAGTGTTCACGGCGAAAATTATTTGATTCGCCTTGGATCTGCATGACCGCATTCAAAACGCCTTTTGAATCATTCGGTTTTTAACCGACTTTAAAAAAAAGAAGGAGGTTATACAATTCGGCTGAATGTTGCTTTTTTATGTTTGTGCCTCCAGAACTCAGTCATTTCTGATCCGATTTTAAAAATTTTTGCTTGCAGATTGGTCCCGTTTTAAAAACAGTTCATAATCTTAAAAATTAAAGGGTGTCCCCATACAACAAACATATTTTTTACATGTATTATATATTATAAAGGGCACTTGTGCAAAATTTAAAATGACTGCGTATTACCATAGCTCCCAATAACAAAATGTTACAAAAAAATATATCTAAAATTAAAGGGTGCCCCAATAATTGATGTAAATTTACTTATATGGGCCTACCTTTTGAACCGTTATAGATAAACGCTTGCAAATTGGACAGAAAGTCGATTGCTATGGCCGTTATAGTAACAAGTATTAATATTACAAATTATAAATTAAAGGGTGCGCCATTAGTTTATTAAATTTGATGTATATGATCATACTTTTGAACAGCTATAGACAGGCGGTTGAAATTTACACAGAACCTGATTGCTAAATCTACTACAACAGCAAGTATATAATTTGAATTTGTAAATTAAAGGGTGACCTTATAGTTACTGTAATTTGATGTTTATTGCCAAACTATTGAACAGTTGAACTAGTATAAAGTTTGGAGCTATTAGGGTGTCCCAATAGTTAATGTAATCTAATTTATGTGTCCATACACTTGAACTGTTATAGGCAGACAAATGAAATCTCTTTGAAGTCGGTTTTTATCGCAAGAATTATTTTTTCATGTCACGATTTGTTTTTAGCCGAAGATTTCGAAACGAATGAAACAAATCACGCATTACAAAAATGAGTTACGAATCGAATCAAAACATAACATAAATCAAATGAGTAGCATCAGTTTTATACTAAAAGTTAACGATTAATTTGTAATTCTATGAGTTGAAAAAAAGAACAATAAATTATTGCTATTTTTAATTTCTATACTTACTATTGCGTTTTGGGTAAAAAATTATTGTTAATTGTGTTAAATATAATTAGGTTTGCAAATATCATAGATGGCCAGATAAAACAAAAAATGCTAAAAAATATCTTTATACAAAAGGTATTATTTATTAAAAGATAAAGTGTTACCAAAATGCGTGCTTTTAGATCAACCAAATATATCCAAGAGAAAGTCTAAAAAGAGAAATCAAAATTATATACAGTGACTTCCAAATTTGTTCATAAAAACACACTTTTTTATAATATGGTTTATACCTCTCTTTATTATTAATTCTGTTTTATCTTATTATTATTTATATTTGTTGTTGCATGCAATTCTTTTATTTAGTATTATTTACAAAACATAGTTTTCGTTTTCTTATTATAACTCCTGTTATGTTTGAATTTTTTGATCATTTTTGTAACTCTATTGCATTTAAGTTTTTTTATGACCGCAAGTGTTTCTAAAAAATTAAAAAATCTTAATTAAAATCTTAAAAAATAAAATTAACATTATAAAAGTGATTTCAATCAATTTTGATTCCATTAGTGTAATAAGTGATTGAATTTTTATAAAAATAATTATGCCAAAAGTTATTTTAACTATGATTAAAAAAACGTTGGAAACGATATTTTAAATGGCGTACCTTCTCGTGAAATTGCAAAAAAAATCTCTTGGATTTGTGTCAAATCTACGGAGTTCACTCAATGGAGTGCCTGAATTTAAGAAATTTGGTCGTAAACCGAAGCTAAATCCCCAAACCAAAAGGTTGGTTCGACGCCTTATAGTTTCAGGAGCTGCTGATAACGCTGTAGAGGCCAACAAAGAGCTTCAGGAGTCTCTCCATATAAACGTGTCAAATCAGATAGTACGAAGATGTCTTAGTGTTATGAAAGCTTAAACAAAACTTAAAACTTAAAATGCCACTTTTGTCAGCCCGTTTGAAGTTTTCAAAGCAGCATATAAACTGGACTTCCAAGCATTAGAAATTGGTAACATGGTCCGACGAAACTAAAATTAACCGTTTGGGGTCTGATGGTCGCATTTAGTCCTGGTATGATCCAAAAGCTGGTATAACAGAACGTAATATTCAGAGAACGCTTAAATTTGATGGAGGTTCCCTGATGATTTGGGGTTGTTTTCAAGGAGAAAAGCTTGGGGTCTTGCGAAAAATCGACGAAATAAAGAGAGCAGAAAATTATATAGACATTTTACGTGATTCCTATCTACTTAGCTTAGAAATTTTTGGATGTGAACCGGGTGATACGTTGTTTATGCAAGACAACGACCCTAAGCATAAGGCTAGGGTAACTATGAAATGGCTAGAAGACCACAATATCAGATGTATGGATTGGCCACCACAATCACCGGATCTCAACCCAATTGATAACCTATGGAATGTATTGAAAAAAAGAATTATAACTAAAAGCGAAAGTCCAAAAGCCATAGAAGACCTTTGGGCTATAGTAAGTAAAGAATGGTCTAAAATTGACCCACTTATTTTGCGAAATTTAATCAATAGCATGAAAAACAGGCTCTAACTTGTTATTAAAGCTAAAGGCGGTCAGATTAAATACTGATATACACTTTTAAAAAATTGGATTCTACAAAATATCCGCAAGGTCACAAAAATGTTCATATAAATTAAGTAATGAAGTGTTAATTTTAGTCAATATTAAAAACTGAAATTTTGTTTTGTTATCAATTTTTTATGTATAAGTATATAAAAATTTAATTTTTAAATGAAGAATCAAGATATGTTGTGTTAATAAAAAATTATTCCAAAAAATATTTAATCAGTTGTTTTTATGAGCAATTTTGGAAGTCACTGTAGAGAAAAGAAATTAAAAATGACATTTACAAACTTCAAATAATGTCAAAAGATTACTTAAGTAATATTACCATACTAATAATATTTATTTAGGGAAACGTTAAATTCAACACTCCCTCTCGTTTTCTTAAATTAATATTAGTTTTCAAAACCAATATATTTTATAAAATTATTTATTATATTTATCCTTCGTGAGAGCTTTTGTTAGTACATCGGCGAGTTGTTTAGATGCCTCTTAGTATTGTACATCAATCTCTCCTTCACGTTGAATATCGCACGTATAAAAGTATTGGATATCAATGTACTTTGTTCGTTTTGACGATTCAGGATTCTTAACGAGAGTAACGGCTCTTTGATTGTCACATTTTATTGGTGTTCTTGGTTGTTTTATATTTACATCGGCTAACAATTTTCTTAGCTTTAGTTGCGGTACACAATGCAATGAATTCAGCTTCTGTAGTGGATGTCGCAGTAAAACACTGTTTTCTGGAACTCCAAGAAATGGCACCTCCATTCATAAAACAAATCCAACCTGTTGTGCTGCGCCTTGTATTAACATCGCCAGCTTAATCGGAATCACAATACATAATAAGTTCCTTCAAATAGGACCCTAAATCAAATGTAATTCCACGGTTTCGCGTACCTTTTAAGTACCAAAAACTCGCTTAACACCTTGCCAGTGAGCATTAGAAGGGTTTTTACAAATCTACTTAAAATGCCAACAATATAAGCAATATCGGGGTGAGTACATACCATCAAATACATTAGTGATCCGATTGCTTCACGATATGGAAAATTTACTTCAGTTGTTTATTTTTCATGCAAAACTGCATACCAGGTTCAGCCGGTGTTTGTACAGCTGAGCAATTAATAAAATTAAAACGTTGTAAAATCTTCTGTGTATACACATGCTGGAAAACTTTGAGTTTGTTTTTCTGTTTGTCTCCATTAATTTGCAATCCAAAGAAAAATTCTGCTTCTTTGTGTGTAATTTCAAAGTCCTTTTGTAAAGCGCTTAGTAGATGCTGTCTACGTACAATGTAAGATATGTAGTTATTGCAAAATTTGTGTAGACAAAAACACAGAGATCTGCACTCGACTGTTTAAATTCAAATTTTATAAGAAAAGTAACAATTCTTTTATTCCACTGATGAGAGGCTTGCATTAAACCGTGTCATCAATTTCAAAACCATATGGTTGCTCCATGTAAATATTTTCTTTAATATAGCCATGCAAAAATGCTGTCTTAACGTCAAACTGCATAATTTGCATATTTTGTGCTACAGCTAGCTATTGATAAAATTGTTCTTACAGATTCATAGCGAACGACGGGGGAATAAATTTCATTATAATCAATACTCCTTTTTTGAAATTGAAGCGTTATATTTGTCAATTTATCCATTAGCATTGTACTTACGTTTAAAAATTCATTGATTTGACAATACACGCATGTTAGGCGTTCTTGGCACTAAGTTCCAAGATTTGTTTTTATTAAGCGAATCGATTTCTTCATAAATTGCTGCTAACCAATTATTCGAAAAAACATCACTTAAAGCTTCTTTCAAAGATGATGGTTCTAGTTAAACTACACATATTTCGTCATTGACTTCATATTTTTCTTTATCGTTTGAATTTACGCCGCTTCTTGTGCTGTATAGGCTCCGTACAATTGGTAGTCTAGGATTTTTATAAACTTTTGGGCTTTTGTTGATGTCTGAATCAGCTGTTTCTTCTTTTTCTTCACACGTTTTCTCTTTTAGTTCTACTACTTCATGTACCTTTTGTTGATGTTCATTAAATATAACATCTCTTCGTATAAAAACTTTCCTAGCAATTGGGTCAAATATGCGATATGCTTTACTGTCATCATTATATCCAACCATAATACCTTTTTTTGAATTTTAATCCCACTTTAAACGTTGTTCTTTTGGGATATGTAAGTATATAGGCTTCGCAACCAAATACTTTCAGGTGACCAACTATAGGTTTTCGGCCAAACCATAATACTTATGAAGTATGACCATTAAAAACTTCTGAATCTGTGCGGTTTTTAACGTATACAGCAGTGCTAGATGCTTCTGCCCAAAGTTGAGCTGTAGTCCTCGTATGTGTAGCATAGCTTTAGCACATTCAACTATGGTACGATTTTGTCTTTCTATAAAACCATTTGGTTCTGGTGCTGTTGGTGTGGTTACTTCATGCTTTACATTGTGTTTTAATAGAAACTTATTTACCTCATCATTGCAAAACTCTAAACCTCCATTCGTTCTCAGTCTTTTAATTACGTGGCCGTCTGCTTGAACATCTGCAAAAAATTTCATAAGGCATTCGCAAACTTCAGTTTTCTTTTTTAGAAAATATACAAAGCAGTCCTTCAACAATAAAAAATAATCAGACTTTCCTAAAGAAGGCGTGCTCATCTTACCACAAAGATCTGCATGAAAAGTTTCACCAGTGCTCTTTGCTCCTGACTTTGGAAAGCATTCACGGTGTTGTTTGCCATAGGCACATACATCACAAAATGGAATATAAGTTGTAATGCTCTCAATATTTAAGTCTTGAACAACATTATTTTCGCTCATTTTTTGCAGTGTCTTAAAATTCACATGTCCTAGACGTTCGTGCCAAATCATCATAGATTCAGTGGACACTGTATTTAAGGATGCACTTATGATTGGTTTCAAGTTCATTTTGTATATCTTGTTATTACGCACACCAGAAACAATATTTTTACCATCTTTCATAAACACCACTTGATTTGCACCTTCTTCAAACACTACTTTATACCTTTTTCTGTCGTTTTTAATATCGATAAAAAATTTCTATCCAAAACGGGTACCAGCAAAACATCTTTTAAAGTATGTGTTTTACCTTTTTCAATGCTTGTTTCAGTCACCTGCACATCAATATCTCCAACACCAACAACGTTTAATTTGCGGCCATCACCAACTCTCACTTGTTATGAATCATGTTTATATTCATAAAACTGGGTAAACAACTCCCTCTGGAAACACATGTGGCCAGTAGGTCCAGAATCTACGTAAAAAATATTTTCAAAACTTTTTTGTGTATTACTAGAATGTTAAACAAACAAATGTGATATTGGTTGATTTGACATTTCCTCATTATCTTTTAGTTTATATTCTTTAGTTATTGTTATTCGTTGTTTTCTTTTGCTGATTTCTCTGTCTTTTAAAACATTCTCTTGCCAAATACCCTAATTTATGGCAATAATTGCATTTACTATTTTTCTTATTTAAACTTACACTTTTGTTTTTTTTTTTGGTTTTATTTAAAGAGTATGCCGATTTATGTATGTTGTTTTCTGATGCTCCATTTAAACACAAATTTATCAAAGACTCTTCATTTACTCGATAGTCTGTTAATCGCTCTATGTTTTGTTCAATGCGAAGAACGGCATACCATGCAGTTCTAACGTGGTCGAACTTTGATGGTAAACTTCTTAAAATTTTTGCAATAACCATAGGTTCCTTTTGTTCCATATCCATATCTTTTAATCGTTGTACCAAGGAAGTAACATTTGCAATAAAATTAACAATGCTTTCATCATCATCCATTTTGCAATTTATAAACTTTTCCAATAAAACTTGGGCTTACTGTTCACTATGTAGTTGATAAGATCTAGCTTCTGTCATGTTTCTTGTTGAGTGAAAGTACGATAGTATAAAACGATTTTTAGATTCTGATTTTTCTTCTTTAGCCATACAGTAACAATGTTTTAGCAATGTAACACTGGGCCCATAACCTGTTAAATATAATTAGGTTTGCAAATATCGTAGATGGCCAGATAAAACAAAAAACGCTAAAAAATATCTTTATACAAAAGGTTTTATTTATTAAAAGATAAAGTGTCACAAAAATGCGTGCTTTTAGATCAACCCCATATATATATATATATCCAAATAGTAAATCGATAAAAGAAAATATAAATGACATTTACAAACTTCAAATAATGTCAAAAGATTACTTAAGTAATATTACCATACTACTAATAATATTTATTTAAATATTTATTTATGAAAACGTTAAATTCAACATAGTGCATTAAAATATGTTTTTTAACGCTTTTGCATTAAAAAAAATTAGTTTTTAATTTTTATGTATCTATACACACTTACATACATACATACATGCATAAATACATACATACATATGTTTGTGCAGACAGTATTTATATTTAAAATATTTTTAATCAAAAATTCTTAGGCCAGCCATATCGTCCTAAGATCCAACAGAAATTTCACATAACGATAATTAGACTGGATACGAGGGCGGTTGCACAAGTTACTTTTAAACTACTTTTGATTGACCGACGCATGAAAGTTACCAGATCTGTTCAGCCTCGTATAAGTCCTTTTGTAATTATTATATATAACCGATTCTTGCAAAACTTCGTACCTACTTGTATAAGTTCCCAAAACAATGAAACATTACGATAATTTACACTATATAAGAAGCCAGTTGCATATGGTCTTTTGCATTTACTGTTATTAAAGTCTAGCCCGACATAAATACATACATAAAAGCTAAAAAATATTTTAAGCGGCTATTAGACGGTCAAACTTTACCTGTGAGCACGGCCTGATGAGAGAGAGTGTTTTGCTATTACACTATCATGCCAAGTTTGTCAAACATTAGTGCGCAAGCAGATTTTGAATAGTAAAGTTCGTATTTCTGATAGCGCATGAATTATTTGCAATATGCTTATTTTTTATTTGCCATAACGGCAATCTTGTAAAACGCGAAGAAATATACTATTTTAATATTTGTTTGTTTTATTTTTTTACTTAAGATTTTATTTTAATATTAACAGAAGAAGATAAAACTTAAAGCTAATCTTGCATTATTATAAAAAATTCATTAACATTTTGTATTGCATTTTCGTTATAAGAACGGTAATGCAATTATAAAAATATGAGTGCTATATCATTTATTTAAAATAAAGCAAGTTTGAAATAGTTAATTTTTTTATTTTACTTTTAACCTGCTAGGTTACAGTTAATAATATTTTCAATGTAATTAAATTTACCTATTACTTCTAATAAGTTATTTGCTTTATATTTATCTTTATTCACTTAATATTTAACTCGTGCGCTCTAGCCATGCCATCTTCACCGTTCTTCACACAAAGAATATTACACTGTGTTTGACAAACATGCTATTAAACGAGTATGATGGCATGATGGCAAACACAAAATATCAAAAATTTTTAATTTTCATCCAACGCCGCTGACAAACACGAAATTTACCCTATTACACGAGTTTTATGGCTTGTCATCAGGCCGTGTTGACAGGCAAAGTTTGATCGTCTAATAGTCGCATTATTTATTTATATTTGTGTCATTTTTAAGCTACTCTTTTTAACTTCTGTTGTACAATTTCAATTTCATTTCTACAATTTTAAATAAAATAAATAATTTAAATACACAATAAAGTTATTTAAAAACATGTTAAACATGCATATATTACATGTAAAATTTACATATTCCAAATAATACATTTCCCTTATAACAATGACAAATAAATCACAACTGTGATTCCTGTCTTCTTTGTTGACATTAGGGATGATCGATCGTAAGATTTTTGATGAACATCGTTACCAGTGAACGTGATTTTCAAATCACCGTTCTTTAAAATACTTAACGTGATCACCGTTTGCAGTTCTTTTTCATTTAAACATTTATGTTTATATAGGAAGTATACAATACTAAATAATATGTTATGCAAAAGAAAAAGCTACACAGCAAAGAAGCTGCTTTGATATTCTTACATATGAAAAAAAGTAAAATTAATTTTAAGTTTGTATGTGTGCAAATATAAAAGAACGTTCTCACGCAGAACTGTTATTTGATCAACTCAATCACTGTAGTGACCAGTGATTATATAATCACAGTGATTTAATCACAGGTACTAAAATATCGCTCATCTCTAGTTGACATAATAACAATGTTGACAATCACGGTTATTTTGATTTGGTTTGAAAAAAAAAAACAAATCAATTAATGTTATGAATCTTATGAAAACAGGCAATGTTTTGTTTCATTCGACATGTTTTCGATTCTCTTTGTTTCACATTTTAACAAGAGAGTATTTGGTGCTAGTGTAATGGTTTAGTGCGAGTTAAAAAGTGAATGTACTCATGCAGATCTTTAGTAGACAGAAATTTGGAATTCATACAGAGTATGCACATAAGTATGTATATGTCCGCTACAAAAATAAATCGTAAACAGTATATTTAGAAATTAAAGGGTGTTTCCAAATGCCGCGTTCAGGCGAATGATTAAAAATTGTACAGAGGATGTATTTATTTATTTTATTAATTTACATTAATTTACCTTATAATTAGAAATTATAAAATATATATAAAAGAAGAGCAATAGCATCTTAGGCCTTCAGCTCAATAGATATTAAAGAACATTGTTTTATTTGCTTTTCTTTTTGCTGGGTAGATTTTAATTAAGTTATACAGATTGAAATCTTTTGGAAATTTAGTAATTAGTTTTATATTTTTAGCGGTAGGATGAAGAAGTGAATACAGAGGATCGGGGTTTAGAACAATTTTTCTTCTCCAAGTACTAAATTTCGGACAATCACAGAGGAAATGGGAAGGTGTTGTAGGATATGAAATAAGAGTTGGGTTCAATAGGGATTCATCTGTTAATTTACTGTGCCCTAAACGAAGTCGCTCTACTTTAATACTGTCTTTTGGGTAAGATGTCATTTTTCAGAAAATCGTAGATTGTTATGTGTTTACTATTAATTGTTTTATACCACGTTGAACATGAATTATACATTTTTAAGCTGTTTTATTTAACGAGTGCATAGAAAATTTTGCGTCATCTCTAGTGGGTGATAAGTAGCACTCCTAGCGGAGTGGTCAGCAAACTCATTTCCCTTTATGCTACAATGTCCAGGTACCCAAACTAGTTTTATATCTGGATATCCTATATTAAGTGTGTTTCTAATATCAGAAACGTAGTATCAATTATTCGAGATATTCTTAATAGATCTTAATGCACAAAGAGAGTCGGAACAGATTGCGAATTGTTTGCTTTACCTCTTACAAAAAGTATTGCCTCGTGTATAGCTATAAGTTGTGCAGCATGTATTGAGCTATTGGGAGGAAGGGTAGAAATCTTTAATATGCTGTTCTCTGTAGTAATACTATACGCTGTAGAGATATTTGTTTATGATCCGTCATTAAAAATTAATTTATAGTCACTTAGTTCGTCCTTTATATTTACAAACAGTGCTAAGTTAAGTTCGTTTCCGACTTTGACCGGTCATGAAGGTTAGTAATAACTGTAGAGGATTTTAATGTCCAAGCTGTCAGAACAGATCCGGATATGCTCTCCGTATATCCTGTGGTACCTCGTCGAGCAAGCCGACCTTCTAATGGCTGAGATCTTAGCATTAATCACGCTACACTGATCCTGTAGCCTGAACTTTATCCTGATCCGAAATCTAGGAGACGATACCCACCAAGCACATCTCTCCGAAGCAGGTTCGACGTGCCCGACGTTGGTACCACGAAACCAATATCAGACATAGGGGTGGGCGTGCAGTAATCAATGTTGTCAGGAATAGCCGGGGAACTACCCAAAATGGCCCCATAGTAACAGTCCTCTGGCCTCCATATCACAGCTGCATTCAGCCTTACTGCCGGGCTCATGACCAGTTGTTTGGCCATGAGATCGACCGATAGCCAGTGCAGCGTTATAAAAAGGACCTTCGATGGAGTGGTGCGTATTGCACCGGTGACCATCAAGGCCGAAGTGCGCAGTATCCTGTTCAGTATACCGCAGTTCGCCAGTCCGCCCAGTGCGGGCCACCATACGAGAATCCCGTACATTAGTATGGGTTTAATCACCGTGTTAAAAAGCCAGTACGACGTGCCGGGGTTGATACCTCAGTATCTGCCTATAGCCTTTCTGCATACATAAAGAGCCACTGAGGCCCTGTCCGCCCGAAGTCGGACATTGGGGTTCTACGACAGGATGATACCTAGGTATTTCGCCCTGTCAGATAACCCAAGCTCCACCCCATTGAGGAGTGGTAGCAGAAAAGTTGGAATCTTATTTCTCCTCGTGAAGAACACAAGTTCTATTTTCCGAGCATTCGCGCTAAGCCCGCTTTAGGTACACCACCTACTGATACAATCCAGCGCCAATTGCAGATATTGTGATAGCGTGGCAGGATACTTTTCTGACACTGCAACCACAACGTCATCCGCATATGCCACAGTCCTGAACCCCTTGCAGTCCAATTCTGTCAGCAATGCGTTTATGGCGAGTTTCCAAGGAAGGGGTAAGAGTAGCTGAGTCTTCTCCCCTGAAAGAGTACAGCCCGGAAACTGAGTTTCCAATAGAATTTCTAGGGTCTCCTGTGCACTCAAGGTCCCATTGCCACATGTTATCTTAATGAAACTAGGGATAATGGGTGTCGCCGATAGGATCTTACGAAGTCTGCTTGTCTCGAAAGAACCCTTCACTCTACCGCAGAAGGATTTCCAAGATCTTTGCTTCGCATTTCTTACCATGTTTTTAAATCTATTCTTCTTTCTTTCTTTCTTTTAAATCTATTCTTGTAAGACGACTAGTTTCCCGATTTCTTAGACTCATTGAAAAGCCTACCGGAAGCTTTACTTGCCTTTGAGCTCCACTAAGGTGGGCTACTCTTACCTCGGCAGATATTCATTCTGCAAGATTCCAAAGTCACATGATCAAACGCATTAGTCAATGCGTTCGTCGCAATTTCAATGTTCCGCCGATTTTCTATTCACGGTGGACTCGAAAGAAAACCAGAGAGGAGGGACCATTGCCTCTCCCAGTCCGAATTACCACATCGATTCCAAAATACCTATGATCAGAGAAAGAGCAGTCACTAGAGACCTTCCATGCCCTAATAAAATCTGAGTGCTTAGTACTAACTAGCGTCACGTCAAGAACCTCCCTTCTATTAACTACAACAAAAGTGGGTTCTGACCCAACGTTCACAAAGTCTAAAAAGTTACAAAGAATGAAGTCGAATAGAGACTCACCCCATGCATTAGAATCCGATTATAACTGGCAGATTCCGTGTAGGTGCCATCTTAATTACTTTGTGAAGCATATGTGGTGGTGATTCGTACTCTTGTGCCAAGTAACAGAAGACAATTACAACCATGCCCTTATCAGTCTCCGAGGCAGCTGCTACTGTATCTTCATCACTGTAATCAGAGAGAATGAAAATATTCAAATTGCTTTTAGCCAATATGCGCGATCTGATCTTACCTCTCTGATCTCACCTCTCTTTGAGATGCGGAGGAGTAGTGAAGCGGAAGTTGTGTTAGAGTGGTAAAGATTTATCTGAGCTACCTTCACCATCCTTGTTTGCGGTTACGATTGTGACGTTGGCGCCATCTTGGTCCGAATCCAAGTCGGCGCCCTCGTCAACTCGTTCATTCGCTCGAAGAAATTACCCACGAACTCAAAGTTTGATAGAGTGCCTTTCTCAGAGATCAGACTAGCAGTCTCCTCATTCACCACATCTTTCGGAATAGGTTCATCAACCAACGGAGTCAGGTTACCCTTGGCGTCGCCTCGATAGACACCAAGAAGGATCGTTTTGAGACCGTAGTAGATCCAAAAGAGCAACGGCTTGCTTTAATAGCATAACCGAACGCTCGTTTGAACATGCTATGAGTTTGATACGTCCACGAAACCAACCTGCATCGTCACATTGAGGGAAGGGTCCCATCAATTTCTTGCGTACCACCTCCTAGCTTGCATGAGAGATGGAGCTATCATCGTCATTCCTGTCGATGACGGCACGTACAAAGTTGTCCTTTGCATCCTTACTAAAACTCCTGTCCATCGACTTGTACTTTGGATGCTTTGTAGCGGGCTGCTGACTCTGCGCTTGAGACTCCTCGTCAGATCTTTGCCGTTTAGGCACATCCGTAGATGTAGAAGGGGGCTTTTACAGGCCAGCTAGACAAAATCTTGCTCATTTTTACGAAGTGGATTCCTCCGTCGTGAGGGACTCTGCTGGCTTTTTGCCTAACTAGTCAACACATTTCTCGGCAGCACGCCGTTTTAAGAAGGCTCTTTTGGCAGGTGGGGCGTGCCGTGGGAGTATCATTTTGCCTGCGGCTGGAAGCACAGCTTGGGAACTCGAAGCCTTGTTCGCAGTTACCTTATGGGAGGGGAGAGTTGACATTGGAATCCAAAATCTGCTTCGTAGTTCCGCTGCTCACAGCTGGCACTGGGTTAGCTGTTGTTGCGTTCCTACAGCACCCGAAACAGGTGGTTTTGCCTTAACGGCATGGACCTTGGCTCTTTGGAAGTGCTTGGAGTAAAATCCAGAGGCACTTCGCTGTCTTTTTGTGCACTATTTCGTGCAGTTGCCTCGCATTTCGATGAATCTGGTTTCCCCGAGTCTTCTCCTGCATTTCTGGTGACACCAGTAACTTGCAGACCAGTCAGGCCTGGCGTTCCAACCTGACTAGCCTGGATCTCAGTCACATTCGATTCACCGCGCTCTGAAATCGCTACCGCGGGAATAGGGTCTTCGGAGATTATTAAGCCCCTGACCGGATACTTGTGGCATTTTATTTTCTTTTTCATGGTGGTTTTTGATTTGCATTTTATACATACTGCCATGTAATTGTAAGTGCTACCTAGTGTGGGCTAGGCAGACCACCGAGCCGCACCAATTTGGTGAACAGACGCTCGTGGATTTAGGACAATGGACCGGATCAAGGCTGACCCAAGAAAACGGACATACCCTGACAGAGTGCCCAGTCTCATTGAAAGTAGAAACACTCGGTACAGGGTAGCTGATAGCTGCACCATTGGGGAAAAAGACGCTATCAGACACTGAGTGGGGCATGCAGTTCTTAGTTTCGCACTCTGCCCGTCGCAGAGGTTTAAGAGAAGTAACACTTTGGCAATAAGGCATACTTATTAATTGTGTTACCTTCTTTGGAAAGGGATATTTAAAATTCGAGACATTCTTCATAATTAATCGCTGTTAAGATGGATAAAGGAAGTTAACAGACAATCTTAAGCTTCCTTTTTTTCTTTGTTTTCGTTATTAATCGTCATAAATGTACATTTGCTCTTGATTTTGATAGAAGTGTTTTGTAAATAATATGTATTAGAAAAAAAAAATAAACATTGATGTGCTTTACAAGGTATTTTCTTTTTGCCGTGAACATTTTTTTTATAAAATTTCTTCATAACTAGAGTTCACTTTTGGTAAAATTAAACCAAGTTAAATATTGAACACTTTTTTCTTTGTTTATAGTGCATTTACATTATACCGAAATCTAGTACTAATTGGATTTGAAACAAAATCTAGTTGATTTTTAACAGATTTCCCATACAAATAATCTACTCAAAATGTAGTAGTACTTAGTAATGAAACTATGGCTTTTTTGTAATATACATACATAAAAAAAGTTCCATAAATATTATAAAAAAGTTCCATAAATATTATAAGAATGACCATATATATGTGTGTAAAATATAATAATAAAATTTTCTTGCTAGTGTCAAAAAATATACTGTAAACGAACTAGATTTTGAAAGAGATTTTAAATCAATTTAGTAGATTTCGGCGTAATATAAATGCACTATTGTTTAATGTACACACTCATGTTTTGAATGCAAATGTATTTTTTGCATGTGTAGTGGTAGCTATTGAACCCTGAAAATTACGTGAGTAGTCCTTACACGCATGTAAATTATATTCCATGAGGGACTATTACTAGTCCAAAAGTAACCCAGGTGTATAGAGAAAACATGATCCATTTAACATTACGATGTCCTAGGGCTGCACCAAATAACCCAGCTTTGCACTACATGGGAGAAGTTTCTAAACTACTCTATTTCACTACACGATGTAACACCAAAGAAGGGTTGTTTTAAAACTACTTTATATCACAACTCTATAAAACATCCCAGTAGGTTAATTTCTGAGCTACTCTATGCTAATGCTCCATTAAACATCTAAAATAAAATTTCACATGAAAGTTGTTTATTTTTTGATTTATTTATTGTATTAAAAAACAGGAAGTAAATTACATTTACATGAAAAGCTTTCACTTTCTTTCAATTTCATTATAATTTTCTAATAAATGTGCCACCTTTATCAAATTTTGTTTAATACCGAAATGCGAGTATTGACCAGGCTAACCAGTCGCTATGTTTGGTGGTGCTTCAACATTTTTGACAATTGTCAGTGGAGATAGAGGCACATCTACACTATAAGTTCATAGAATAGCTAATTTGTTATTGCCGTCTTCCTCACCTAAATCCTGATGCACGGAAATTTCGGTATCCGAGGATTTTCTGTTGGTGTTATCTGCTAAGTCATTTATGCACACAATTGCCTCCTTACACTTTTTAATATTTTTAAATAATTTTCTATTTTTACAAGTCACCGTTTATGTCGCGCACTACAGTCTATATTTCTTTATATTTATAACATTTTTATATTAATTACGAAAATAAGCAATGGATGGCATCAGAGTTACCACTATGTAATCTTTAAACTGCACGAACTGAACAGATCTTGGCGATACTTTATGCAATCGTTAAAACGCGAACACTTGTCGTTTTACAACAAAATCTTGTTGGAAAATAACATTGCATTACATAGGACCATGTTGTAGCTAGTCCATTTAAATTACAATGGACCACGTAGCCCAATATTATCTGCAGGGAAGGTATCATTTATTTCTTTAAACTGATTTAAATGAGATAAAGATTGTGCACCAAAGCTCGAAAATATTTACAAATATGTGAAAGAATAAACAAAATCGATTGGCAAACAGAGGAGAAAAAGGATACCGAAGTCTATTTATAAATAGATTAAATGAATAGGGAATTTATTCACAACTGAAACTTTAGGGAAATACTACATACATTCACTTTCATTGTACATATGTAAAATAACACTTTACTTATAAATATTAATTTTTTTTCAGGGCTTCATGGTTTCAGATTCCGGGTAATTACGCATTATCTGAAATCATTGCCAATGAAGTTGGAGTTTTTTTGTGTTGGCAGATAATTTAAAATATTAACGGTGGTAAGTAAAAATTTAGAGATTAAAGAGTCCAGCTTAAGCTAGCTATCTCATCTTAAATATTTTTTTTTTTGTTATCTACAACCTTAATATCTTTAAAATTCTTTTATAATCGAAAGATAAGTCTGCTAAAGATATTTATAAAATGAACCAGTTCTTTTTTGTTACCAAACATTGAGTAAATATGTTTTCTTCTATTTTTTCTTTTCTTTTTCTAGGGTTAATTAAAATTTAATTCAGTCTTATTTTCAAAATTGTATATCCGAAATTTCGGTTGTCAATTAAATATCATTATCAGTAATATATAAATTTTTATAACACCAAAAAATCATAATTTATTTTTGAAAGTAAAAAATACATAATTGCCATTTTGAAAAGGCAAAGGAAAAATAGTTTTTTTATTGGATTATTTTTTCAATGTATTCAAACAGACGGTGCATCCATATGCAATAAAAACAGTTGTAAAACCAATGTGAAAACTCAATTCAATTTTTTCTATAGCGGATACATGTTCATTGTTGACCTGGATGCAGTTCCCTATTCTGTTCTTAAACAGACTTGTTGTACAACAATCTTCTCTAAACTCGCTAATACTATTCTTATTGCGAGTAGTTAGTTTGTTTAAATTTGTGCCCCTGTTTTTGATACCAAACAAAACATTGTTACCATTTCAAATTTTTTCGCATTCAATTTAAGATAATTAATTACCAAATTTAAAAGTTTTTCCATACATATATGTTTCATATAAAACCCTTTGTCTCACTGGAGACCCTAAAAAATCGTACACTTCAGAAAGTTAACAATTCAACAATAATACCAGGCGTGCTATGCTTTAATTCGCTAGGACATCATTTAAAATTAGAATATTCGTTTTCGGAAAATAAAAGAGTTTACAGTGTTCACATTTGCCCATTGTATGCAACCTTCCATAATTGCCTCAAAATTATTAGTACCGATGGCCGATTTAATGAATTAAAAATTTTTAGAGGCCTGCAACTCGGAAAATATGGGGCGCTAACATTTTCACTTGGTGTTTTTTTCTTATTTATTAATTCTCTATCGCTTTATATATATATATATATATATATATATATATATATATATATATATATATATATATATATGAATATATATATTTAATTGGAGTTACTTCACTAAACTAGCTTCTCGAAATGATATGGAAAAATTATAGGCATGGTGTTTTGCCCGCTGCATCGAAGGACTTGGACCGATCTTGCACCTCTTTCGACACTATGTCTGATCGATAGTGCCTCCGCAAAATTGCTTTCAACCCGAACACGAATGGACGGACGGACATCACGCAATCTACTTCCCATGCATAAGAACTCAGAATATATACATATATATATAATGGGGTCGGAAATAGATATTGTAGACATTGTAGACATCACTTTTCGTGGTGAGCGTATGAAAATATTGTTAAGAATTTTGTTGTTCCCTGGAAAGTTTTATTCTTAATAATGAAAGTGATGTAAGTCAGAATAAAAAAATGAACAGGTCAATTCCTTCACACTACATGGCTTTAAACTAAACAAGTTTAATGTGATTTTCATGATATTATTAAAAGGAACTAATCATGAAAATACTTTAAGCTAAAAAAAATTAAAAAATTGATTTTATAACGGTCAAATAATTTTGAAATGATCACAACTATTCGTTAAAAAAATTTTTTTTCGTGCAACGAATGCCGCAACAGAATATTGTTGGATTATTTTCACTATAAACGAACAATAGACCAATAACGGAAAAAAACCTACTTTAACTAATTTTAGTGAATGGCGAGAATAGTAATATTGAGTCCTGACTTAAATGCACTCATAAGTATTATGGGATTAAAGGGATGCCTCCCCCTGCCCCCAGTGAGCTGAAGGATAATGAGGAAGTAGTTGCAAGTAATTATTTTGAAGAAAATTATGCCGATATATATAATTCAGAACAAGTGGTTAGTAGAGAATCACTTGAACAACCTACATCTTCTAAGGTAAGAGAACTGCTTTGGCGAAAAAAAAAACAATTAAAAATGTTCCTTCTACATTCAACGGGTCAACAACATTACCAGAAAATATTTTAAAACTACGACAAGCTCATGGATATAATTGTTGAAGAAAGTACGCGATACAGCTTTTCCTAAAATCTAGCAACTGCATTACATTTAAAAAAAACCGAGCTCATGAGATATCTTGGCATATGTATTTTGTCATCTGTTGTTTATATGCTCAATATTAGAATGTACTGGAACAGTTCAATTTGTCTCGATAATGTAAATAAGGCTATGAGTAGGAAAAAATACGTTACTTTTTACACTTTAGCGACAATTCGATAACAATAAATTACAAAAACTATTGTTAACTCCCTTGTTTTAAAGTTTCTATCAGTGCCAATGGAAGAAGTGCTTTAAATGGGGCTTCAAAATTTTTGTCCTATCTGGAAGTTCCAGGTTTTGTTGCAACTTTAAAATTTATACTAGAACAGAACATGACCCTACTAAACGATTACAATGTAAGCCTGATTTAATCGCCAGTTCAAATGTAGTTGTACGGTTCTCAAGAGAAGTTCCAAGCAATAAATTTGATAAAATATACACGAATACGATGCAAATATCCAAGTTGTGAATTTCAAACTTTTACTGTTTGCCAAAAGTGCAACACTGCTTTATGTTTTAACAAATATAGAAATTGCTTTTTCTTATTTCATACTAAATAATGAAAGTGATTCTCTTTTACTTTAAATAAATATTCTTTTCCAATAATAGTTTATTGGTAGTTCTTGAAATAAATTTAGTCACAAATGCACAGTGATTCACTTATGAATCAACCAACTTTTCTGTAAAAATAATTATTAAAAAAAATTTTTTTATAACAAATAAAAAATTGCGCTCTGAAGGGTCAATTCTTCTAAGGGGAACTTTTTTCTCCTTGGTCCGATTTTAGAGCTTTAACATCTTATGACCATAACAGATTTTTCTGCCAAGTTTTATTTAGAATTAAAAAAATGTCCGGTTAGATTGTCAAAATACCCCTCTGTGCAACGGTTCTCGTACTTTTGGGCATTTTATTATCTTTAATTTGGCATAATTATTGTTTACTCTCATCTTACCGAAGCTAGTAACAAGCAAAAACTAGCAACGAGAAAGTAAAACAGAAATTTACAAAACTATTCTCCCAAATGTAAAAAAGTAAATGAACGATTTACTAGCAAAAATTAGCAATTGTTGCGGCTTTGGTAATGATATTTAAGACTTGATATTTGTACGGTATGAACACGGGTATGGCAGGTATGGCAGCTGCCATACCAAACAAGTCATTGGCGCCCCCTAGCTCCCTCAAAAAAAATATTCGGCCGACGTTATTTATGGAGTAGGAAAACTTGTACAGTTCAAAGCTAGTGATGATGACTATAGTATTGTTTCAAAGCAATTCAGAGTCGACTTTTCAGAGCTGATGGCGGAGTTTAATCTCCGCAAATGCGTATCCCAACTTAATAAAATAGTTTCCGATTTTTTCCATACCGGGCACTAGTAGCACATGTGAGAGATGTTTTTCAGAATTAACGTTCATCAAAAATAAGCAAAAATCAACAATGACGCAAGAACGCTGAGAATCCCTTCTTAAGGATTTCGTCGAGCAAGAGTTTTTTGTTTCACTTGATGCGGATGATGTTATAGACAGATTTGTAGAAATGGTTCTAAAAAGGAAATTACAGCTTAAATTATGAATCTGTTGTGCAATTTAAATCAATCTTATATATTTAAAAATATGAATGTATATGTAAAATGTATGAAATAAATATTTAAGATATTGTAACTTTGTTGCAGTATAATATTAATTATTATAACACATGTTTTTAATTTTTTAATTATTATTAATTTGGCGCACTTTAAAAATTATGCTATGCCAAAGTAGAGCCTCTGTGTACGCTACTAGGTATGACTATTAAATAGTGCCGTTTTTGAAGAAAATGTACTAGAGTGACTATAAGTCAGCAAACGAATATCAATCACAAGAAAAAATTGAAAATTATACTCTAAGTAACTAAATAACAAAATTATATATATTTTATTATATTATATTTATTTTTAAAAGCTGATTTGATGTTTAAGCGCGTCATAAATATAATTTTTATTGTGATTTAAATGTATAAATATTTACATTAAACATAATCTAAACTTCATACATGTGTATAACTTATTTTCAATTGTACATACAAGATTTTACTATTCTCACTAAAATAGTACCGAAAAAAAAACATTGTTGCATGCTGCAAAATTATATTATTTTAATATTCTTTTAATTGCCCAATACTTGCCTTTTCTTCAATCATACAAAAATTTCTTGTAACAGAAATTTTTTAAGCAAATTATTTTGTAAACAAAAATAATAAACAGCTGGTTGACGAATTCTTGCTAATGAAAAAATTACAAACATATACGAATTAGAGGAGAAATCAATTGTAAATATTACCTAAAATAATTCATTAAATAGCAACAAAGCACTCAAAAACAATTTAATAAAATCAACAATTACTATTACAATTACTTAAACGAAAAAAAATATTTAAAAAACAGCTTCATAAGACTATCTTTAAATAGATATGCGTTACTTAAAATTTGTGTACTATGGGGAATTGAGTTCCACAGAAATACAGCGAATACATAGAAATGCCATTGAGAAACTAGGCTTTTATGCGCAAGTGATCATATTCGTTTGCCTTTACTGTAAAGGTGTTCGGGCTGTAGAGGTGTTCGGGCTGAAGAGTATAAACTATCTTATGCATTAGCACTAAAACTCTTAAGTTAAGTGGGTTTACAAAGGAAACCCCGTATAAATTTGACGAATACATTGATATTCTAGAACGCCGTTTCAATTCGAACACGTACCGGATGATGTTATTAAAAGCAACGTTTAATTTTCTCATACTGATAGAATCACACCTGGCAAAAAGCTCACACCCATACAATATGACTGGAACTTAGTATGTTTTGGCGAGAACATTGAAGTGTAATATTGAGTTGGTCTAATAGTTTTAAACATGAAAAACGTCCGGCCACAGGCATTAATTAATTTAAGGAATCTTTTCTGTGTTCGGATTTACCTTAATTGTCCAAGAACGTTTTTTTCTGTTATTATAAGGAAGGGCATTTCTTTTGCGTTTAAGCCGTTCAAAAATTGAGAGTCTTGTTCCCTTGCTAAATATCAACTCCTAAATAATAGGTCTAGTGTTTTTATATCGCTGGTAGTGTGAATAGAGTGATTATATTCATTTGCAGTTCTTTTAAAGGCAGAGAGTAGTTAAAATGTTAATTTTCAAATCTTCTTTAATCCTTAACAAAATATAAGCTAAATTTAATAAAGGTTCGTTATAGTGTGTTCATGTACTTTTATTAAGTCAATATTCTGTGTACTGACAGAATTAGTTTGGTTTGTGTCTGAGGATTAAATTTCAAAAATGAGCTTAGTTAAGACGCAATTGGTTTGTGTCTGAGATTTAAATTTCGAAATTTTGCTTCACACACATCTTCTGAACAGTGTTATATAATTATTTCTACTCAATATTATAAAAAATTCGTACTTATTGCGCAATCAATTGCTGAGATTTTGTATGGAATATTGAGCTCAATAATGGCTTTAATTGAGAAAAGCTGAATATTGGATAATGTCTGAACAGGCTATTATCCATAACTATATTCTTTGGTACCCCATAGAAAAATAATAGTTTCCTAAGTTGTTTCTTGACGTCACCATAGATCTGCCACTAAATTGTTTTGGTTGAGCGTAACAATTTCGCACATTTAATAATTGAATTGAATAATTAAATTTTAATGTGAATTGTGTGACCATGTTATGTTGGTATTGGCGTTCGTCTATGTTCTTGTGCATTTGGATGCCTTTCAAAGTTGTTTTTATTGCAGATTGAGCATACCTTTATTATTTTCTTGATTTTCTGTGTCCCCCTACGAAGTATTATATCATATTTCCATAATTTGTAATTTATTTTCTTACTTACACTCATAGTTTGAAAAGTGATATATATTCTGAATCTTGCCTATTATCGGTTCAGGATGCTTAGTACCATTTACGACGGGTGGATTGAGGTATCTTATACTTACTGAAGATAACCCTAACAACCCACAACCTTCAGATGGGTAACAGGTCCATTCGTACTATTCATTTTCAGGTACATTGTCGGCGTTTATATGAAAGTCTGTATTTTATTAATTGATCCTTGACGGGGTCGCCAGCAAATACTTTAAGGTTCTGATTAGTGGGTAGTTGATTCATATAGTTAAGTTGGAGCTGATACTCCAAAGTTCCGAAGTCGCACCTTTAAAACTCTATCAAAAGACTTTCTCCAGCTAACGAATTAAAAAATCTTACTCCCAGATTAAATTTGCAAAATTGAAAACTTAAACTAAAAGTCTAAATTAACAAAAAAAAAAGTGAAAATGGTTTGATGAAAATGCTATTCAATATTATTCTGGCAAAAAAAGCCGACTTCAAAACAGATTTCATCTGTCTGTCTATAACTGTTGAAGATAAATCAAATTACATCAACTATTGTAACACCCTTTAAATTATAATCTATTCGACATTCTGTCTAATTTTCAAGTGCTTGTATATAACGGCTGATATATGTATATTACCTTAATTTTGGAAACAGCCATTAATTACTAAATTCTTATTTTAAACTTGTTGTTATAGCGGACTTGGCATACAGATTCCTTGTAAATTTCAGCCATCTGTCTACAACTGTTCAAAAGTATAGCCATATACATCATATTAAGTAAACTATTGGGGCACCCTCTAATTTATAGTTTTGAATGTATATACTTGTTACTATAACGGTCATAGCAATCGACATTTCGTCTTATTTGCAAGCATTTGTCCTTAACGGTAAAAAAGATAGGCCCATATAGGTAAATTTCCATCAATTATGGGTACACCCTTTAATTTCTAAACTGAAACAATGAACTTGTTGATATAGCGGACTTAGCAATACAGCTCCCTTGTGAGTTTCTGTCTACAACGCACAGAGGAGTATTTGACCCAAAAAGCTGGCCAAAATTATTAAGCGTGGTTTTTGTTTTAAAAGTTTAACTTTTTTGATAGTTTTAGCTTTAGTTTGATAAAAAAAAAGGTAGTGGCAGATTATTATTGGGTTAGTGTTATTTTTGACACCCCCACTCACCAACCACCCACCCAACCACTATTTAGAACTTTGTTTTTTTTTTTCATTTTGAAGAGAATTTATTTTTATATATTTGTTGTGTATTTTTGGAAAATTTATTTATTATTACGTATGCCATTCTCCCCCTCGTATTCCGCCAAAATTTGATTTGCAACTGTACTTTATTCTAAGAGCAAGTCAAATTAAATTTAGATAGTCGAACTATTGTAGTTATGTAGATACAGGGAAATAAAACAAAGCTTTTTATGGATGTTACAATGTCTCCTTTCTCAAAATTATAATATATCCAATATTAAATATTTATAAAAATTGGTCTCGTAGCTTGGCTTCCTGTAAGGAATAAACAACCAAATAAGCAAAAACATGTTCCCTTCTAATATTTATTTTATATTATTAAATACAATGGATATACAATTTTGTTGGCATTGTATAAAATTTCATATTGGTTTTTCGTGAGTTCAGCATTTATAAACAATGCTAAAGCACCCTCCGTTGAAAACTTATTGACTGTGTTGACTTCGGAAGTTGTTAACGATCACTTGTAAATTTTTGCTTTTCTTGGAGATCGTGTTATATCCATTATTAATTTGGCCGCATCTGGCTCATTGATGCAGTAAATGTGATATCCTCTGTTGTTAATTGCTGACGAATTTCTTCTCTTTCACTTGCTTCATTAAATAATTTTTTTGGTCGCCCTGAAGATGAACTGCCAAATACTGGTATTGTCACAATTCCTTCCAGTCATTTAGCATACGTGCTTAAAAATCAGTCCTCTTTTCGTTGTGCTAAACCCCAATATCTGTTGAAACAATTTTTGAAATTTATAACACACTGCATTACTCCTTGTATATCCCCATCTCCCTGGCATTCTGAAATCGCACACAATTTACTAGCTAAAAACTGCAACTTCTCGTCAATGATTCTAGCATTAGATTCCTGTACTATTTGGAATAACTCAAATCTTGTGTAATTTTTTCCATGTTATCTCTCAAAGTTGCAAAACTCTTATAATAAGAATTTTGCGCAATAAGCCACATACGTATATTTTTCAAAGTGCATTTTTCCGTTACTTAGTTAATAACCTGATACTTGGGTGCATTTTTTATATACCTGCACCGTTTTTAAATGTAATTTTGATTTGTAACCCTTTTAAATTAGGTATGTTTATAGCTAACTATATTTTCAGAAGAAATAAAGTGTCCTGAAGACGATGAAGTATTACATAGACCGCTGGTAAACAAAAACAGTTTAATAGGTGTGTATGCGTGGGTTGACTTACAGTTAGTAAATTTGAATTTATAAAGTAAGAACTGAATTCTAAGAAATTGCTCTTTAAAGGCAGGTAATCCATCATGTTGGTAGTTGTTACGAGGGCTGCTTTATATATTTCTGGCCTAATAGTGAAAATGCGCATATTTATAATCAAAAATGGTTTTATTGTTTTTCAAAGTATTCTCCAGCATGATTTATACACTTTTGCATGCGCCCAAACCAGTTGCCGAAGCACTTTTTCCACTCCGATTGAGACAACTCTAAAACATGGTTTTTGAACACTTCAACAGCTTCTTCTGGCGACGAAAATCGCTGACCACGCATTTTTTTCTTGATGTGCGCAAACAAGAAGAAGTCATTAGGTGCCAAGTTAGGGCTGTACGGCTGTACGACGTTTTGGCCGGTCAAAAACGCTCTGGTTTGAGCCGATGTGTGAGAGCTCGCATTGTCATGGTGAACAATGGTTCGTCTTCTCTTGTTGGTTTTTAGAATTTCTCCCATGACTTCAGCAAACAAATTTTAGTGTACCACTCAGAAGTGACCGTCCTACGTTGCTCAAGCGGAACAGTCGCCACATGACCAGTTTTGCCGAAGAAACAGGCGACCATTTGCTTCGAAGTGCTTCTTCCACGAACAACTTTCGTTGGATTTTGCTCGTCTTTGAAGACCCACACGGTCGATAGTGGTTTTGCTTCGGGCTCATACGCATAGATCCATGATTCGCCAACTGTGACGATCTTATAAATGTCTTTTGAAGCACCGCAATCGTATTTTAGCAACATTTCTTTGCACCAATCGAACGAGCCTTTTTTTTGAGCGACTTTCAAATTGTGCTGGATCCAACGAGAACAAACCTTTTTTACGGCCAGGTGTTTATGCAATATCGAATGTATGCTGGTGGAAGAAATGTCCAAAGATGTCTCTATCTTTCGGTATGTCGCATGTCGATCTTGCATTATGAGTTCACGCACGGCATCAATGTTCTCTGGCACAACAGCCGTTTTTGGACGACCTTCACGGAATTCGTCTTTGAGCGAGCTTCGGCCACGATTAAATTCATTATACCAATTTTTCACAGTGCTATAGGATGGTGCTTCATCGCCATACAAAGATTTACGTTCATCAATGCACTCTTGTCGTGATAATCCACGTCGAAAGTTGTGAAAAATGATGGCAGGAAATTGCTCACGAGTTAATTCCATTTTTTTCTATATTAATTTTTTCAAGTCACTGTAAACAACACAAATAATGGTCGTACGTCAAAACGTTTTGAGTACGATTATGCTCAAAAATGACAAACTTTCCAATGGAAATGTCAGATTGCACTTAGCAGCATTCAGTGTTGCAAGGCCAGAAATATAAATAGCAGCCCTCGTAAAAGTGATTAAAAAATATTTCACATCAATAATTCGAAAAACACAAAAGTTTATGACGACAATAAAGTATAAGAAAAAGTGCCTTATGAGCAAAAATAGAAAAAAGGTAAAATTTTCAAAAAATCACCAAAAATAATGGCGCAAACTTGCGCAAACTTTTTTTCTTTTTTCTTAAATTAGAGATTTCATATTTTATTGTGGTATATAACATTATTTGTACAACAGCTACCTTCACTTTCAAAAAGCTTTTCCTTTTTTGTTTTTGGTAAGAATTAATATACATAGTTTTTTTTATAATTAAAATTTTAAAAATAAATATTTAAGATAATTTTTTCTTTTTAAATATTGAAAATAGCTGCTGATGAAATCTTTCAGGCAAAAAAAAAAAAATCAATGTAATACCTCTATTCGTTTAGCCATAAAAAAATATCATATAAATATCTTGAAATCGAAAAAATTCAATAAAAACGCATGCAATTTTCTTCACTTTCCTGACTTTAACAGCGTCCCACAACTACAAATCTTAACTTACGCCCTTCAAATTGCACGATATGATGTAGAATTTTGTTCTCTATCGATCTGCGTAATTTTTTCTAAGGATTTCATCAAATTAATTTTTGCCTTTTTGGCCAGATTTTTGGGTCAAATACTCCTCTGTGCAACGGTTCAAAAGATAGGGACACCCTTTAATTTCCAAATCTAAATTTTATACTCGTTGTTATCAAAATACATCAACTATTGGGACACCCTTTATTTTCCAAATCTAAATTTTATACTTGTTGTTGTAGCGGTGTTAGCAATACAGGTTCCTTGTAAATTTCAAGCGTCTTTCTGCAAATATAAAAAGTATGGACACATACATACATTAAATTAAGTAAACTATTGGGACACCCTTTAATTTATAATTTTGATAGGGCCATATAGGTCAATTTACGAAACATATGGGGACAACCTTTAATTTTTAGATTTATTTTTGTATTACTTTTTTCCATTGTTATAGTGATATGCAGTTTTGACTAAGTTATGGGGGCACAAGTATAAAAAAAGCAACATTCAGTCGAATTGATAACCTTCTTCTTTTTTTAAAGTCTGTTAAAAATAGGGGAATATTTAATAAACATATCAAACGTATAAATTTAAAACGAAATTTAGTCTTTAAGTTTATTTATTAGTTAATTCGAATTAAAAAAAAAAACACTTTTTTCCATTCCAGGAGGAGGAAAAAACATTTGAAACTGTACGCAGTATAAAACCATTGTATTAACGGCTGATTACAGTTAACGGCCTGAGTGAAGTCATAAAAAGAAGCCCTGGAAACATACAATAGGATGAACTTGTACAATTGAACAAAGATGTTTTGAATTTAATTTATAACAGCATATACAAGGCGTTTTTTGAAGACATTTCTTAACGTAAGACAGCAATTGCAAAAGTGTTAGAACTATGTCAGAGAGCGGCAGTGGGGAAGAAGCAGTTTTAGATTCAAGTATGATTTGTTTTTTTTTACAATAGAAATATAGTTTTAGGAATTAATATTTTTTGTTTAATATAAATATATTTATATTTTTGTACCTTTGTATCATTATTGTTAAAACACTATTTGAGAGTATATTTTGCAACAAATGATAACTATTTACATGTCCTAAGCTAGCTAACTTAGTTGGTAAAACTTAGTGGGTATTTTCATTTAGTTTTTATGTTCTTAAGGAGGTTCAAAGGATTAAATTCATTGAAAAAGTCAAAAGGGTTTATTGCATTAAATTTATAATGCATTATCGTTTCCATTACCACTAAACGACGTAGAATTTATGCAGCGAAATTCCAGCCATCACTAGTTGCAGATGGGAATAGTTAACCACAACAAACAATTTTAGTGGTAGTGAAATTAAGTGCACTAAACATAACGATTTTAGTGGGAGTGGAAATTCAGTGCACTAAATTAACGATTTTAGTGGTAGTGGAGATATAAATATACAGCACCAGAACGGCTTTTTCAATTTGGTGGCATTATTAACAGTCCACGCCGTAATAATCTGACCGATTCCAATTTTGAAAACTTTATACTTTTAAGAGCCAATAACAATTATGTTTGAATTCATAAACATAGAAATGTATCAAAGAACTGCACGAATACACCGCAACCCATGATTACACCGCATACTTACTCTATACTTTTCATACTCGAGTATTTTAAACACCGCAATAAAAAGTTGCGGTGTTTATTTTACCCATTCCTGTAATAACGAGTATCAAAAATATCGCAATCAGAATTGTAAGTATTTTTTATACTCGTATTTTTTAATTCTCTTTATTTGTAAACAACGTTACCACATTTTTATCCTAGTAAAGTTTTTTTACCGCCGTTTTATGAAATACTGCATTGTATGCAGATCTATTTATAAAAAATATAAAAAAAAACAAAATTTGATCAAATCTATTGCTTAAACATTATAAGCAGAAAAACAGACAACAACCGTTTTCATAGGTATGAAATACAACACATATTTAATGAATAAAATGCAATAAAAACCGCTTAAAGGCACATCTTTTGTACACTATTTAAAGCAGGTATACTTATTTTGTTGCTGTTTTTTATGAACAATTATTTTCAGTTTATGCTCCTTGTTGTCATAAACGTGCTACTAACGGTATTAAGGAAAACAAAATGATAAAATGAATCAGTGAACAAAAGGAAAATTACTTAATTTTTTTTAGTTTTAACAAAACTGTATATACGCAGATGTAATATTGCATTGACTTAATAGACATAGACCTCATAAATAATAATAAATAAAATAAAGTTTTTAGTTTACATATTTTGTTTTGTTAAATATAATTATTGCTTTTATACCTATTTATTAATTTTAAAAATCTATTTGCTTAACGAATAGAATTTTTAAATTTCTCTCCTGTGTGACTTTAAAAAAAAATCCTAACAAAAACGTAGTATAATAAACAATGAACTATTCTTGAGTTATTGCTAAAATTTTGTTGTGTTTTTAATAAATGAAAATATGGCGAATTTTACGGGTTCTATTAAATTTATTTTCTGTTATATATTAAATAAACTTTCATAATTTCAAAGAAGTCTGTATGTTAGCTAATTTAGACATTGGCGACTTTTGATATTGTGTTTGATTTAATAATTCTGATCTGATAACTCTGTTTTCCTCTCACTACACACGTTAAAATCTCTCTCTTGGTGTTTATTGTGAGTATGAGTACGATGAAGTAAAGCCAGCATCGCAAACATTTTACTTGAGTATGGTAGACACTTATACTCAAATGGAATGGGTATAGTAAATACTCGCAGATGAGTATACTTACAGCGTTATGTATAACTAAAAATTAGCATGAAGTTAGCATAGAGTTTAACTATAACTAGCAAACAATCTGCGAACAACTTACTGCTAAACACTTGTTAGTGAGTTGTCAAACACTTGCCATCTTCTGTGCAACAGCTGTTTAGTGTCAATTTGTGAATAAAGAATATGGTGAATAAAAAATATGGAGGGAAAATAAATGTATGTGCAAACGTCAAAATCAGGGGTGATATAAGGAAAAAAAAAAGTAATTTAGTAGGGACACAATCCATTTTCAGAGTTGATTTTCTTAAAGTTAGCAGTCAATTACAAATCGTTTAAGAATAAACATTGTGCCAAGAAGCTGCTAAGGCAAATCGATTTGCTAGTTGGCAGCTATTTGACTACAGTTTATAAACAGTCGCTAACTTTTGGTTATACATAACGCTGTTAGAGTATTAAAAACAGCCACTCTTGCAGTTCTCTGAAATGTATATACTTCCCTTGCTGTTATTAACTCATAGAAATGCTTGTCATTGAAAAAAAAAGTTGGTTACCTATGTATTTTTTTGACAGTGAATTGTATAATTTATTACATTTGAAATTACAAAAACTGTGATTAAAACAACAACAAAAGATGTTTTCTTTATTCAGGCTAACTCTGCAAATTAAAGAAATGATATTGATTACTAATATGTATGAAAATATATGATAGTTCAGTAGTAGTGAAAACGATAGTGGACCTGAAGCAGTGGAACTAAATTTGCATTCCACTATAGTGCCAATAGATTTCTAGTCCACTAGAACTAAAATCGTGTTATTCAGTGCATTAAATTTCCACTACCACTAAATATTAGGGTTTCATTTAGTGCATAAATTTTCCGCTACCACTAAATCGTTTTATATAGTGCACTGAATTTCCACTACCACTAAAATCGTAATATTTAGTGCACTAAATTTCCATTATCACTAAATTCGTTTTATTTAGTGCACTAAATTTCCACTACCACTAAATATTAGGGGCGACAATGCACTAGTTTTTCAACGACAACTAAAAATAGTGAAAAAAATTGAATGCAATAAACCTAACTCTGATTTTTATTATGAACAACTGTAGGCATTTTTCAGTTTTTTAATTTATTATTTAAGCACAAGGTCTTTTAATTTTTATTTTCTCAATATTTCGCTACTCCCTTGTGTAGCATCATCAGGACAAAGAAATATTTATTTGAACACAAAAAAGCAACAACAAAAAAGTTATAAAAAATTTTTTTAATTTATTACTTTTTTGTTGTTGCTTTTTTGTGTTCAAATAAATATTTCTTTGTCCTGATGATGCTACACAAGGGAGTAGCGAAATATTGAGAAAATAAAAATAAAAATTAAAAGACCTTGTGCTTAAATAATAAATTAAAAAACTAAATAATTAAAAAGGACAAATAAAAACTATATTAGTAGGCATTTTTCGTTTAATATCCTGTTTTGGGATAAAAAGAGGTAACTTTAAACATAAACTGTATTGTTGTCTTTTTTTTTTAATAGAATATAATGCTCCGAGCAACATGGAGGTAGGGCGCAATGAATTTGACTCAGTCAAAGGTTTGTTGTATTAAAACATCATCGAAAATTATTGTATATGTTTTTTAATAAATAAATGTTTTTAATTTAAAAATCAGCACATCAGGGTCAAACAGAGCAGGAGTTGGCAACTAAAATGCTTCAAATACAATCAAAGCGGTTTTACTTAGATGTCAAACAAAATCGACGCGGTCGCTTTATAAAAGTAGCTGAGGTAAGTTTTTTGTTTTTTGTTCGATTTTGCGAAAAATGTTGAGCTACATGCATTATTTCGCTTGAAAGTTTCGACAATAAGCAACTGGTGACAATACAGTGGTTAAGAAGATAGTTTTCGTTTTTATCGCTTTCAAGCATGCCACATTGTTTTAACAGTGTAAATAAAAAAACATATGTTTTTTTTTTGTATGTCTGAAAAATAATTTTAAAATTTAAGGAAGACAAAGAGAAATACTCATTCAACTCATCAAAGCTGAAGGCATTTATCCCAAAATGTTTATGTTTTTCAATTGCAGTAGCGAGCAAATGCTTTTCCGTGTCATTAATATTTTTTCTTATTCTCGTTTTAATGTACACTCTTATTAATTTTTCTTCCTCCCTAAATTTTTTTAACACACAAAAATTAAATTAAAACAATTAAGAGTGCTATATTCGGCTTTGCCGAATCTAATAACCATCTATGTAAATCCAGTTTAGTAAAATAAATTTAATCAAAAAAGCAAATATTGGGGTGACAGAGAATTAAAAAAATAAAAATAAATTTGGTACTGCGTACATACAATTTTACATAAAAATGCCATCGGCTCTTAATGGGTTAAGCATTTTTAACAAATTTTAGATTTCCTTAATGATCTCCTTAGAAGTTTTAAAATTATATCGATATTTTAAAAAAATTTGAAAATTTTTGATTTTGTTTTTTTGTTATTTTTTAATTCTATATCGCCCCATGTATTTATTTATTTTTTTTTTTGATTGAAGTTACTTTATTGTTCCTAATGACATAAAAAAATTAGAGGTAGGCATGGTGTTTTGCCTGCTGCCTAGAAGAACATCGACCGATCATGCTGATTTCCAATAGCACTTCTTTCGACCCTATATCTAATCGATTGACATATTCATATGGATTTCAATAATAACACGGACGGACAGACGAACAACACTCAATTGACTTCGCTATGCATAATAAGTCAGAATACATATAGATATACACTTTATGTGGTCGGAAATGAATATTGTAGAAATTACACACGGAATGACAAACTTATATATACCCTTTTTCCACTTTTTGTGGTGAATATACAAAAAAGGATCTGAAAAAATGGTTGTAAAAAAATATTACTGCTTATGTTATTTCGTAGTTGAAAAAAATTGATAAACATGCTAGGGGAAGCAATTTGCGACTTTTTCACAAATAAAGGTGTGATTAAACTACGTGTACAAGTCATAAGGAACGTCAGATTTCCCAGGTGTAAATCAATACACATAGTGAAAACCCCATGAAATACAACATATATTATTTTTCTATGTGTTATAACATGTGTTATTTTTTTTTTTTTCTTTGTTAAGAGCACGCTCTATTTTGAGATGTTAAACTGTAAGATAACCAGTGTTGCCAAAACGGTGGTTTTCCCGCTAGAACTGGTGGTTTTTCGTTATCAAAAGCGGGAAGTCAGAAAAAAACCCGCTAAATGGTTTTTTCAGCTAGGAAAAGTAAAACTTGACGGATTTTAAGCGTTTTTTTGAGCTACAATACGTTTTGTTTGTTACAAAGTAAAAGTTAAACTCAACGGATTTTAAATAATACAAATTCAACATTGTCCAGTAATTTACCAAATAAATGACAGCGGTGTTGCACACAAATTCTTAAGTTAATATACATTAGCATTAAAAATACAATTATTGGTCTCCGGCGGCATAACAAATACTGCCTCGACTACAAGGTTCCCAAAAAAATTTGTAAACTTAATTGGAACCTCTAATATTTATACCAGTTCTCAAAACGAAACTAATATGTAGAGATAAGCAAAATCTTAACTAGAGAAGACAATTATTGCCATATTCATAAAATAATATAAGTTTATTTTATGAATACGGCGGTTAGTATAAAAAACAGTATTACAATATAAATAGTTCATAAAATCTTTTAGCGGTTTTTGTCAGGGTTTTTTTTTTCGACTAGTTAACGTTTTATAGCGTTTTTTAAATAATATCTCGCAAGTATTGGTTCAATAGTTTTGGCAACACTGATGATAATATATGTTTTGAGTGATGCTAACTTTCACTTTTATTAAAATATTTCTTTGATGAAATTTTTAAATAATAATCGCAAAGAAATATTAGATACTTGATATCATTGTTTTAAATATTTCACTTATCTTTTCTATAACAGGAGGTTTCGACATTCCATAAAAATGAAAAGCAACATTTATATATTTTTTTTTAGCTAGAGGAAATTTAAATACGGCAATTGATCAAACATAGCTTCGATAATTACCCTATTGAAAATTAGCAAGATCGGCCCATGTCCTTTGAGGCAGCGCTCAATGCACCACGCCTGCCTCTAATTTGGAAAAATGAAGTAACTCTAATAAAAAAAAACAAAACATATGGGGCGATAGAAAATTAAAAATAAGAAAAAAAACGTCAACTGAAAAAATTGGCGCTCGCCCATATTTTCCGAGTTACGGGCCTCTGAGCTTTCAAAATTTTTTTAAATAACAATATGGGTATCATTTTAAAGCTTTTGAAGAGATCTTTAAGGAAATACTAAAATTTTTTAAAAGTGCTTAACCCATTAAGAGCCGCTGTCACCCTAATATTTTTTTTTAACGAGTTACTCAACTAAACTAGATTTACATATATGGTGAAAGGTATGTAAGATTCGGCATAGCCGAATATAGCAACAAGTAAGAGTTTTCATTTAAAATTATGTTTAAGAAAAACGTCGATTAGCATTTTCTTTAAACATTTTATTTTGCTGTTTATGAAAGTTGAAAAAAAATCGTACTGTCAACAAACACTTTCTTCAAAAGTTACTAAGTTTTTGCTGCACGATCTCCCTTTATGCACCTACCGTGTCTGTACGGTAAAAGCGACGTTACTTAACGGATTTTATATTTATACTTTATTGGCCAGTTTTTGACTTTACATTTAAATACGCATTTAGTTAATTTGCATTTAAATTTAAGTAGTATTTAAATATAGTTTCAGTTTTTCAGTCATTTATGATCGTTCTCATTTAACTATGAAAAAAATATGGCAGCATTACGAAATATCAACATAAATCTCCATTGTTTATGAAAAACAGCTGCTAACAAACACAATGAATTCCACATTTTGTGAAAAATATTTTAAATATATTAAAAAATGTCAGCGATACTCATGTATTTACCACCTAAACTTATTTTATTTACTAATTTAACTTTTTAGTTAATATTTTCATTAAGAAATGTGTGCAAAACATAAAATATTGTTCTATCAATGGCTAAAATGATTGTTTACTTTTGTTTAGTTTTGCGAAAAAACAACAATAAATGCCATAAACTTACCATATGGTAAAACTGTATTATTTAAATGGACTTTAAATGCGCAAGATTGGTCAATTAAGTTTCATTTAAGTGTGCATTGAAAACTGAATTTTGTACTTAAATAGAACTTAAATATAAATGACATTTAAATACGAAGTCAAAAACTGGCCTAAAGAGTACAAATTGAAAATAGATTATAAAAATTTTGTGGAAAATATCTTACAGATTGGAGCCGATGGCAGACGTAGTCAAGTCTATCTCGCGTTGTCAACTGCCGCTGAGTTTCGAGATCACTTATCAACTTTTAGCGACTATTACGCTTCGTTGGGTAATAAAATGACAAATATATTTTATTTTATTTTATTAAGTAAATATATTTTGCTTTATGGTTTACAGGTCCCCCCAATCCAGACAATGTACCTGAAGATGGCAAACTTAAATCCGAAATGATGACTAAGGATAATAGACGTTACTATTTAGATCTAAAAGAAAACGCCCGCGGGCGTTTTCTAAGGGTAAATAAATCTTAAAATTTTTTTAGATATAAATACTTATAGCAATAAAAAAGTCTTTTATGCTTAAAATAGGTCTTGAAATTCTTACAAATGAATTAATAACGCCTTCTTGCTTGTTGCGTTATAATTGCGCAAATACAAAAAAGTCCTACATATATGTTTAAAGAAGAAAGGTTATTTTTATAATATCTTGATAACACTACGCAACAAGTAAAAAAAACATTGAACAACCACTATATTTTTTTGATGCGTTGTGGTTGCATTTTTTTTTAATTTTTTCAAAAATTGCAGTTTTGAAGAGGTAGCTTCGCACATTTAATCATAACTTTGAAACCACGCATTCGGTTTTGCTGGGCAGTACAGGAAAACATTGTAAATTATACGGTTCTCAGATAATTTTTTAGTATAATCATTACTTTTGCAGTTATTGGACATAACTTTTGAAAGATCTTTCGATAATTAGGCTTTAATGCAGAAGTTATTAATTCACAATAGGTTTTTATATAGATCGTTACAATTTATGTTTTAACAAAAAAATATTTGAGAGGCAATTTAAAAGATACTGTTATAGTTTTATATGTAAGTGCATATCTCAATTGTTAAGGAATAAATGACATTAATAATTAATTCAAATATAAATGTTATACATAATTGAAAATATTTTTGTTTAAAATTTATATTTTAAACATGCCGGCCCCCTTGTACTTTCGCGACCTTAATATTTGGATGAGCGCACAGCACTTGAGCAAGGGATCGTATAGCTTCAGAGATTATTTGTTGATTTGATACTGCTGCTGTGGTTGCATTATTTAAAGACTTGCTTTTAACTCGTCTGTTGTCGTCACGGCTTTTACGGCTGTTGTAAATTTTTTCAACGTAAATCCCTTTTTCTTTCATGATTAGGGTGTAGCAGAGTATGATGATATCTGTTACATTTCCGACATGTGATGTGCGAGAAACATGCCCGAAGTTCGTGGCTCCTGGCCAAGCAATTGTCACAATATTGGAAGCGGCGTACCACTCGATTTCTTTCCTTTATTTTCATTCTGAGAAATATATGGCAAAACACTTAAACTTTTCTCATTAAGGAGAATACAAAGTTAATAACAGGAACAAAAATCTAGGTCTCTTGATTGGCTCCTTAAATTTATTTGGGTGTATTCTAATTCCATATACAGTCCACTCTAATTTTACTAACAACCCTTCATCCTCTAAAGAAGTCACGTCATCTCTAAGTTTCTTTAGAAATATTTTGGTAAAGCCATGGTGAAATCATGCAAAAGGTAGTGCCAGTGTTGAATTCAGTAACTTTCGCCGTGGCAGGAAATGGCTTACTCCATATATACAAAATACGCACCAACTTTTTTGTTATTTAAAATTCTACGGAGAGAATCAATGAATTTGCAACTGCAGGGTGGGGCAGAATAAAAATATTTCGAAGGTGGCCAGCATTCACTTTCCAACGGTGGCGATATGTGGTGTCACAATTGGGTACCTCGCACCTGCAAATTTTTCTAATGCTTGGCATTTCCAAAATTATTGTCTGATTTTTAAAAATTAAACATGGTCCTAAAGGCCTCGTCAATACATACAATCTGCTTTAATCTACAAGTTTATCTTTAAAAATAATAGAGTTATAAGCATTTTTGATTTTTCGACACTCTGGTTTAGTTTTTTCAAAATATTGGGTACAGTTTTCAGGAATTTTTTTTTATCTTATAATTAGTTTGAAGGTTAACGATTTAACTAGACGATTTTCAGTTTGAAACAAAAATCAAAATTATTGCAATTTTGTGTATCGAACTTTTTTTATCGAAAAAATTTTGTTAAGCAATATATAAAAATTTTTAATTTCTGTTTAAGCTATATGAGTGTACGCTTAAATCAAATTTCGTATAAATTTGATCATCCTCGTAGTAGATGGAGATCCTTTAATTTTACTTATTTTACCTCGAAATTTTGATAGCTTTTTTGCCATTTGATTTTAATGGACCAACTGCACATGCAAAAGGCACTTATTTCGACGATGCGTATTTATTTATTTTAGCACAAACTACAATGCAATTTTCTTTATTATTTTATTTTATAGGTTTCTCAAACTATAACACGTGGCGGTCCCCGATCACAAATTGCGATACCTGCACAGGGCATGATTGAGTTTCGAGATGCTCTTACGGACTTATTAGAAGAATTTGGCACTAATGATGGCGGGTAAAAATTATAGCTTTAGGATTATTAATAATAAATAACTATATTTTTATATCTTCACTAATTTAGGTTTAAAGGAGATTTACCGGAAGAACGTCATATGAAAGTAGATAATAAAAATTTCTACTTTGACATTGGCCAAAATAACAGAGGTGTATACATGCGAATAAGTGAAGTATGTATAGAAGTTTAATTTTTTTCTTTATACCTGCGATCGATTCACTGTTCTACAGTGATTGGATTAACATAATGTTGAACAATTGATCGACTTCGTAGGATTTTTTAAAACTTAAAGTTATAATTTTACAATTAAACAATTTTAACTTAGTACTATACAATCAAATTTTTAGTGAATTTTAAGTACGATTGTGTGACATCCCATCATTGATGCACTAGTCAGTACTTTTACACATGGGTTTTTTAATGACTTGTCTATTTTTCGACTCATCAGTTGTAATGTTTAGCTTCATGTACAAAAATTTATTGCTATGAACACAACCCATTAATATCCAGTGTCATTTTTATGTAATTTTATTTACACGCAGTACCAAATTTTGTTTGTTTTTTTAATTCTCACCCCAATATTTGCTTTTTTGATTGGAGTTACTTCACTAAACTTCACATAGATGGGAAAGGGTATATAAGATTCGGCATAGCAAACACTGACGGACAGGCGGACATCGCTCAATCGACTTCGCTATGCATAAGAAGTCAGAATATATATACTTTATGGGGTCGGAAATGGATAATGTAGAAATTACACACGGAATGACAAACTTAGATATACCCTTTTTTCACATTTTGTGGTGAAGGGTATAAAAAGATACAAAAGTTGTTGCAATTAACGTTAAGAATTTTACATAATGATTTTAAATAAATTGTGTTCGGCTGTTAGCAACTTCGTGCTTTTGCAAAAATTTTATTCTAGGATATAGAAGTTTCAAAAGTTTTAATACAAAAATTGGTGTAAAAAATTGTTCAACATTTTTACTTAATGTAGTGCTTCCAATTTTACATCGACTGTGCAAATATATCCAAAGTAAAAGAACAAATTTTCTCTACTATAGCCAAAGACACTTGTTTCCCATATTATTGTAAATGCCACGTTTTATTAAATATTTGTTTAGTTTATGACGCATTCATGAAAATAAATTTTTAAAGCTTGTACTCAAACATTATATTCATGCATGTGAACACTATTACAATTAGGGAGCACTTAAATAAACCTCTGCTTTCCAATCTTAGTCTTACATTCTTATTTTTCTTAATTGCAATAAGCACAAAGTGATCGCTCTGGAAATTATAAAATCTTCGAAAATATTTTCAATATTTAAATAATATTGAGCATTGAATTTTTCGTAAAAAGTAGTCATTTAAAAAGAAGCGCTTAAATATTGTAAAAACAAATAATTGCCAAGTTCCTTAGTTAGCGAAAATTCACAGTCCAATAGATTAAGTAACATGAAATTAACATAGAAATTTAATTTACTTTACTCGTGCTTGATTCCTTCAAATATAAATATTTCATGATATTCTCATGAAATATTTATTATTTTAAACTAAACTAAAAAATGAAATGTATTACTGCGGGGAAAGCATATCGATATGGCCATTTCACTACTGTTCAAATAGCTCATCAGTGGATTTTACCCAAATTTTGTGTAGAAAACTAGAAAGTCTTATATCAAAAGCCAAATTGATTACATAACTAAACAAGTATGTTTAATTTAATTAAACTGAAAACAAACTGTATTCATTTTGTGTTTGAACATGTATGTTCTGTGTTAATGCTTATGCGTATGTGTGAATGTATGTGCAACAACACATGTTGTTCGTCGTTTATTTTGTCGACATACATAAGTATATAACAACTCAAAAATTATTGTCGCTTATTTAACTATGAGCTATGAACTTGCTAACAATATCAGCTGGTTATTTAGCAACAGCGAACATCGTTAAAAGTGTAACTGAATAGCAAAATCGACAATTTTATCAACCGATATTCGTTAACAACAAAGTTTTCTAAATTGCTATTCTGTCGATATTGCTAATCGATAATAATGTATTTTGTTTTTGTAAAATGGAGTATTTAATATAAAGAAGTAAGAAAGAAGTGACTTCTAACTAAAAATCCTCTGCCAAATGTTGACAGGAAAGTTTTTTTATTTTCTCGTGCGTACAACAACAGGGTCTACACGTGTCATAAATTTTTTCAAAAGTCTAACTTCATACAAAAAACAAACAAAAATACTATCATTATCTTAATTAATTTTCAAAATAATATCCTTTTTTCGTGCTATTTTCTTTTATCCCGATTAATTATTAAAATTACCGATATTGATTATTGCGGGCCAAAGCAATAATCTCGATGGCCAGACTATCGTTATCATTTATTGCTGTTATATGTAGTACGAAATGTGACGTATAACATACATAAGACGGCATAATCAAGTCATATATAAAATGCATGTCAGTTAAAGAAACTTAATTAATTAGTCCTCTTTATAATTTTTTCAGGTTAAATCAAATTTTCGCACCGCTATAACCGTTCCCGAAAAGTGCTGGACACGTTTTCGTGATATATTTAACGATTATTGTGAGAAAATGAAAAAATCGTCCGAATCGCCGTCGTCTATCACTGCTGATAACAGTATGATGCAGCAGCAACAACAACAGGAGCAACAACAGGCAACATCTAATAATAATTCAACAAAATAAAATGAGAGAGGGTATAAAATATAAGAGAGTATGTTAAAAAGTAGATAATATAGGTATTAGGACACAGTGAAAACATCCGTTTTTTGTTAATGTTATGTATGCATAGTTAATTATTTGAACGCATTTTTTCACTCTAAAAAAACAAGCACAGAAATCTGACAATTAAAATTAAAAGAATTAGATGTTGTACTGGAAAATAAAGTAAAGACGGTATTTTTAATACAACTTTAGGCATTGAAAACAGTGTCGCTTCTAGTTTCTGCATAAATTGCACAATTTCTTGTGTAATCTTGTTTACATTTTAAAATATTACACAAATAACAGTGTTTTCAGATACATACATGTTTTAAACTATAACATTCTGTTAAACGAAATTGAAATTTTATTTAAATTTAAATATAAATATATACTGTGATTAAACCATGTGTTTTGTCTTTCAAAAAATATTTGGCTAAGTATAACAAAAATGATTAAGTAATAAATGAAAATGATTACATATAAAGGCAACAAAATTAGTCTCTAACCCCATTACACACATGTAAACTCTTAATTAACTACTACTATTTGAAACCGGTGTAATCGAGGCATTAGGGCCCTATGCGCCTATTTACAAGCCCTATTACCCTGAAGGAGGTTAAAGAACCTGATGATGATTATCGATAATAATTTTGTTACATATAATACATTTAAAAAAAATTATTTTGCAAGTTAATTTTATTATTTTTTTTAGAAAAATTGTACCGATCGAAGCAGTACTATGCGAGGTATTCCTATACTTACCTTTTTGTTGTAAAATCGGTTAGTACAAAAGCAAATGTAGTTTGGGTATATCTAGCATAGTCCACGTTTACACTATGCCATTTTTTGATGCAACTTTCTTTCAATTCTCTTTACAAACTGCAGCGATATACTAACGCTATTTTAAACAAAACATAACCAACATAAACATCCCCTCAAAACTGAAGCTATGCTATATTGCTTGCACCTCTTGCTTCACCACCAAATAAAAATTTCGTGCTAGTTTCATGAAAAATTGCGTAGTGTAAATACCGTAATAGAATGTACACCTGACACTTATATAGATATTCATGAAAGGTCTTGGACATATGTAAAGCGTCTATTAGACAATTTAACTTGGCATGTCAGCATGGCTAATGAGAGAGAGTGTTTTGCTATTACACTATAATACCAAGTTTATCAAACAACAGTATGCAAGCAGATACTGAATAGCGAAGTTCGTATTTAATTGCTGCCAAGGCGAATTAATGAATGATGAAAATTTTTGTCGTGTAATTTTTCATTTTTCGAATGTCAAAATTTATAATTTCCTAATGCACTTCTTTGATTTTGACCGGCGAAGACGATTGATTCAAAAGCCCTGAGTATACCTGCTATGAATTCGCCTTGGTTGCTGCTTTGGTTCTTAACAGCCAAACCTTAATTAGCGCGTAAAGAGCAACGAAATCTGTTCCATAGCTTTTGCGCTGAAATGACATACCTAAATAAGAGCGTTAACTTTGTTTCTTAAACAGTAATGTTAACTTATTTTATTTTACAAAACACACTATATGAAAATAATAAAATAATAATAATAAAAAAATGGTTAAAACCGCTAGATTGAGGTGAAAATAACAAAACTGTCATTACTTTTTAACAATAAAAGAAACAAGCTAAGAAGCAGCCTTTTTCCCCTCGTAACGCACTCTTAAAATCGGATTTTTCAATAGCTAAGCTTTGACGCCGCGCTTTTATAGTTTGCTTTATACATTTTGTGAGTACATGAGAACTTTTGGCAGATAAATTGCGCGTTACGCGCTAATTAAGTTTTGGCCGTAATGAATTTTTGGAAGACGACAATCAGAAAAAAATAAGGAGCCGACTTTGGACAAAAGAATGGTGTGAGAGAAATGAAAACAGTGGCACCTGACACTATAAAAATTTTTAAAGAATGGATTCTACGGTTTACAATAAATTATTGAAAAAAAATTACGCCGTTTATTGAAAAAAGAATACAAGTATGCGAGATGCTATGCTTTCTGCAAATGAACTCCTTTTTGCAACATTGCATTTCCAAGCAAGTGGTCAGAGTTATGCCTCAGTAAAATATCAAACTTACATAAGTCCATCATTTTTAACCTTTATTGATACGGAAACCTAATTATTACTTTTTATGCTTTAATTCCGACAAACTTTCGCACATTTCAATAATTTCTTTTAAAAACGCGCTGTCATCTTCAATCTTCGCTTACAAGAACAAAAATGAAATTTACATTGTGACAGACGTACAATTAAACGAGTATGATGAAATCAATCCAGCGCCGCTGACAAACACGAATTTTACCCTATTACACGAGTATGATGACATGTCAACAAGCCGTGCTCACATGCCAAGTTTGGCCGTCTAGTAGTAGTAGTATTAGAAAGGTAATAAAAATAATATTGAGATATTTTAGGAGTTAATAGGTAAATAAACCTTACATTTACATTTAAATTCTTATTAATTGCTAATGTAAAACTTGCATTTTTATATTTTTTTAATTAACTGAATACAGTTATTTGATTAGCGTCTTAAAAGAATTTATGGAAGTATATATGAGAAATAAATAAAATAAAAATGATGTTTATAATTATGGAAATTTAAATCAAAAGTCTTATGAAAAGCTTTAAGAAAAAATTTAAAAAAGTGCAACAATTAAAGTTGTAAAAAAATATAATGCAATTAATTCGCAAATACGAACTTCACTATTCAGTATCTGCTTGTACACTAATGTTTAACAAACTTGGAATTATGGTGTAATAGGCTATTACAAGACTCTCTCTTATCAGGAACTGCTGACATGTCAAGTTTGATTGTCTATTAGCCACTTAAGAATAGTGTCCATAGTTACTGAAAAAGTTTTTTTTAACGGATTTATTTCATGCTACAACTAAAAAAATCATGATAAATTTGTAAGAAGTTACAAAACTTTTTTAGATTCACTGAAAATATCAAAAAGTTGATACCAACCTTAAAATGAATTTAAGCCTTTTAGTGATAAAAAAAACTAATATCAGCTTAAAAGAATAGCATCATAGTCGAATTAAATGAAACATTTTTAAAGCATATGCAGTGAAAAGTTACAATTGTATCTCATTAATTAATCGGTAGTACTAATCACTAAGCATACAGAGGTGAAACCCTTGGCACATGATAAACAATATAATCAGGTTTTCTATAGGTTCTCAAGAAAGAGACAAATATAGTGCTATATTGTTATGAACAAGGCATAATAAACAAAACGAAAACTAGATATTTTACAAGAAAACATACAGCACAAAAAGTTTTTACCAAAAAAAAATATTGTTTATTCGCGTAAATAAAGAAATCATTTATGAAGTATTTTTAATTTGTAAAAAAATGTGATATGCATTTGCCTTACAAGATAAAAGAAGTGAAAAAGTCTTTAAAGCTGCGGTGTTTTTTAATGCAGAAATTCTGATCTGTGGCAGAAATGTAGTGTCATTTTTTGTGGACGTGTTAAAATTAAAAACTATAACTTTTTTCGTCAATTGTTTAATATAAATATAACATTAAATATCACTTTTTTTCATTTTCATATTTTTGCCTATAATAAAACATTTAATTTTTTCTTGCGCCAGAAACACAAATCAAAACAAAATTGAAGTCGATAGGATGTCAAGAAAGAGATGCATAGAAAAAACGAGACGACTTTAGTCTCGTGACACCTCTGTATACTCGGTGGTACTAATAACCATTCCGGGTCTTGTATTGATTGCAACACATCAATACAACCGTTGCAAAAATATGAATAGGTTATAAATTTAATATAGTTTTGTTAAAATCCGTAGAATATTTATTAAGTTTGTTAACAATTAAAAAAAAACTGATAATATTGTAACTTTTGTTTCTTTTTTATAACTTTTGTCTCTTTTTTAAACAAAAAGGTTTTTATAGCACATAAATATCGAAAGCAAAAAATCATTTGTTAACAGGTCTAAAACATATCTTAAGCAATATTTAAAACTTAAAAACACGGGAATAATTAATAATATAATTTAACTTTAAATTTATCGTGCTATTTTCCCGGTATTGATTATTGAAGGTGAAAGCACGTCTCGATGGCCATTTCGCTATCGCTTACTTAGCTCGTCAGGAAACTTCTCACAAATATTTTAAATGAACTAAAGATTTTTGTCCAAACTATAAAGAAATGATAAAAATCAACGTTCAAGCAAAAACAACAATATTCAACTTTGATTTTATTTTTCTTTATACACTGCATACGGCAGACTTTTTTCTGCTCTTTTATACAGTTTAAAGATGTTGAAAAATAAAAACAACGAAACACTACGTTATTTAATTCTTTCTTTTATGCACAGGCACTTGCAATTTTAATATCTATTAAAAGATTATTTACAATCAATTTCTGTTTCTGGTTATTTATCATTATTATGTACTATACTAAAAGAGATAATAAAAAATGTTATGCTGTAATTGTTATCCTATTTCTGTGTAAAAAATGTTTGTTAACTTACATACTTAAGAATTACTTACATACAGAATTCTCACATAATGTAAATTAATATGCGTGCATGTAAAATTTCTAACTGTCACAAAAATCGTTTGTTTCTACTATTACATTTGATACTACAAATTCAAAAAATTTTTTTTTAAATGTACATAATTGTGCAAACGAACGAACTTTTGTGCTGTAGTGGGTCAGGAAGTAAGACTTAATATTTTAAAATAAATACTGTGTACATGTAGATATTTTCATATTGGAGTTTTTTTGGCATTCGATTTTTTTATTGACAATAATTGTCAATATATATATATATATATATATATATATATATGTAAATAAAAATATATGTATGCATGTTTCTATGTATATCTGTATTTAGGTTATGAAGAGAAATGCATAACCTTGCATTCAAATATGTATGTATATAAGTACGTATACATTTTCTCATTCATATTAAAAAATAAAAGTATTGTGTGTAGAAAAAATGAAATACAATGGCTTAAATATTATTTTAAATATATTAAATAATTCCGTAAAGGTAATAAAGTAAGGTAGATACATACATTGTACAATGTATACATACATATATATTCAAATTATTTACCCTATCAAAATCATGTTGACTTTTACAAATGAATTCTGACTAGCACAAAAATGATGCAGATGTGAACCATTTGTGTCTAATCATAAATAGTTTTTAAAAAATCCGGTTCAAAAATTTGGCCACATGCAACAAATTACCTTTTAATTTCCGAATATACGTTCTTTGTAAATTTTAAGCGTATGCCTACAACTATTCAAAGATATGACCATATACATTAAATTAATACTCGTTTCTATAACGGTCATAGCAATCGACATTCTGTCTAATTTGCAAGCGTTTGTCTACGACGCACAGAGGAGTATTTGACCCAAAAAGCTGGCCAAAAAGGCAAAAATTAATTTGATGAAATCCTAAGAAAAAATTACGCAGATCGATAGAGAACAAAATTCTACATCATATCGTGCAATTTAAAGGGTGTGAGTTAAGATTTGTAGTTGTGGGACGCTGTTAAAGTCAGGAAAGTGAAGAAAATTGCATGCGTTTTTATTGAATTTTTTCGATTTCAAGATATTTATATGATATTTTTTTATGGCTTAACGAATAGAAGTATTACATTGATTTTTTTTTGCCTGAAAGATTTCATCAGCAGCTATTTTCAATATTTAAAAAGAAAAAATTATCTTAAATATTTATTTTTAAAATTTTAATTATAAAAAAAACTATGTATTTAAATATATTAATTCTTACCAAAAACAAAAAAGGAAAAGCTTTTTGAAAGTGAAGGTAGCTGTTGTACAAATAATGTTATATACCACAATAAAATATGAAATCTCTTATTTAAGAAAAAAGAAAAAAAGTTTGCGCCAATATTTTTAGTGATTTTTTGAAAATTTTACCTTTTTTCTATTTTTACTCATAAGGCACTTTTTCTTATACTTTATTGTCGTCATAAACTTTTGTGTTTTTCGAATTATTGCTGTAAAATATTATTTAATCACTTTTAGCAACTACCAACATGATGGATTACCTGCCCTTAAAAAAGGAATTTCTTTCAATTCAGTTTTTACTTTATAAATTCAAATTTACTAACTGTAAGTTAACCCACGCATACACACCTATTAAACTGTTTTTGTTTATATGCGGTCTATATAACACTTCATCGTCTTTAGGATACTTTATTTCTTCTGAAAATATAGTTAGATATAAACATACCTAATTTAAAAGGGTAACAAATCAAAATTACATTTAAAAACGGTGCAGGTATATAAAAAATGCACCCAAGTATCAGGTTATTAACTAAGTAAAAGAAAAATGCACTTTGAAAAACATACATATATGGCTTATTGCGCAAAATTCTTATTATAAGAGTTTTGTAACTTTGAGAGATAACATGGAAAAAATTTACACAAAATTTGAGTTATTCCAAATAGTACAGGAATCTAATGCTGGAATCATTGACGAATAGTTGCAGTTTTTAGCTAGTAAATTGTGTGTGATTTCAGAATGCCAAGGAGATGGGGATATACAAGCAATAAAGCAGTGTGTTATAAATTTCAAAAAGTATTGGGGTTTAGCACAACGAAAAGAGGACCGATATTTAAGCAGGTATGCTAAATGGCTGGAAGAAACTGTGACAATATCAGTATTTGGCAGTTCATCTTCAGGGCGACCAAAAAAAGAATTTAACAAAGCAAGTGAAAGAACAAAACGAAGAAAAACGCAAGGAATTCGTCAGTAATTAACAACAGGGAAGATCGAATTTGCTGCATCAATGAGCCAGAGAGCAGCGGGACATAGTGATGCGGCTAAATTAATAATGGATATAACACGATCTCCAAGAAAAGCAAAAATTTTCAAGCGATCGTTAACAACTTCCGAGGTCCGAGTTAATAAGCTTTCAGCGGAGGGTGCTTTAGCATTGTTTATAAATGCTGTTTTTACGAAAAACGTATATGAATATTATACAATGCCAACAAAAATGTATATCCATGCTACTCATTGCTAAAAAATGACATTAGCGGAAGTGAAGCTGCAATCTCTCCTCGACCACACAGCAACATGCTTATGTACATACCTTGATGATGTATTACCGCAGTTGGATTATGAAGAACTTCAGTTTCTTGAAAAGGTTTTGAGCAGTGACCCTTTTTTAAGCTGCAATACACAAAAAACCTTATTTATCAGATACTATTCAACTACTAATTCCTGATACAGATGATAATGCCCATGATGAAATACGTATGACATTATCAAAATTTTGAATTTTTAAATTAGTTTAATTCTTTCATGTGATGAGTATTTAATAATATAAAATAAATATCAGAAGTAAACATGTTTTTGCTTATTTTGTTGTTTATTCCTTATAGAAAGCCAAGCTACGAGACCAATTTTTTTAAAAATTTAATATTGGATAAATTATAATTTTGAGAAAGGAGACATTCTAAAATCCATAAAAAGCTATGTTTTATTTCCCTGTATCTACACAACTGCAATAGTTCGACTATCTAAATTTAATTTGACTTACTCTTAGAATAAAGTACAGTTGCAAACGAAATTTTGGCGGAATGCGAGGGGGAGACCGGCATACGTAATAATAAATAATTTTTCTAAAAATACACAACATATATATAAAAATAAATTCTCTTAAAAATGAAAAAAAATAAACAAACTTCTAAATGGGGGTTGGGTTGGTGGTTGGTGGGTGGGGGTGTCAAAAATAACACTTACCCAATAATAATCTGCCACTACCTTTTTTTTATCAAACTAAAGCTAAAACTATCAAAAAAATTAAACTTTTAAAACAAAAACCACGCTTAATAATTTTGGCCAGCTTTTTGGGTCAAATATTCCTCTGTGCGACGGTTCAAAAGATCGGTCCATATAGGTCAATTTACGTAAGCTATGGGAGCACCCTTTAATTTCTAGTTTTATTTTGTATGTATTACTATTTGCCATTGGTAGCTATAGTGATACACAGTTTTTTTTATTTAAAGGGGTGCCCTTTACGATTTATAACATACATAAAGAAATGTATGTTGTATGGGGACGCCCTTTAATTTTTAAGATTATGAACTGTTCTTAAAACGGGATTAATCTGTAAGCATTACCTTTCGTGTTATTTAATTAAACTTTTAGTAACGTTTACATCAGAACATTCTCATTCTGTTATGTAATAAATAATTCTTAAAAAGTTAAATTCCATAAGATTCATCCTCTGATATTAAAAATTTATTTTTAATTTTTCGAAATTATTAAACTGTTTCTGTTTTTAATAAAAACAAATTAATTACTTAGACTTTAATTCATATTTGAATTTTAATTTCTAAAGAAATAAAAAATTACAAATAAGTTCTTAAAAAAAAACATGAAAAATTAGGCACCAACAGAATGTAATGCAACATTTTTTTGATCACTACATCCGTCATCAGCATTTTTTGCATCTACCTAGTTTAATTCTGGTACTCTGTTTAAATTACTGAAAATTGTTGAGCAACATTGATTATATCATTTCGAAACTTTGAAATTTAAAATGTAGTGTCTCTCTCGCGATTTGGAAGAATTTAACGTTTTATTCTTTTCAAGCAATTTTGAGAACAGGAATATAAGGAATATTTAGAATATAAAATTTAAACCTGAACTAAAGCCAAACTAATTAATTAATTAACTTGCTCGTGCTCCTTTTGATAGTAACAGTGGTTCGTTTAAAAAATAAAAATAACTTCGTGGTTGGAAAAAAAGTACGTGGAAAAATGAAAATAATTGCGTGTACGGACGGCAAAATAGTAATGTTACGATAGACCAAATATAATAACATTTTTTAATGTTATTTAAAATTTAAGTCTACCATTGCAGTTTGTTTTGGATTATTGGTAAGTAGTGGAGTTCCTTGTAAATTCAAGCGAGGGTCATATGAATGGCTCATTAATAAAAATGTGCAATAAGTGGTGTTATAAAATGTAAGGATTCAGGGTTATAATTTGCTTGTGTTTAACATTATTGCAATTATACCTACAGAAGGAATTTTTGATGTTTACTGGTATCATAAAATAATTATTTTCATTTGGGTTTTTTGTTTGCCCACTTGTTTTCCTGCTTAAAATCGCATGTGTTATTTGTTCTGTTTTTTTCAAAACAGTGGATGGGCTTTGCTTATAATTTAGGTACGGGATTTTTAGTAGTGCATTTGTTATTGTTTTATTACTATCTTCGTTATAGCTTGCTTTTGTTTGTTTTGCTTATGTTTTAGGTATAGGATGCATTTGGTGCATTTGTTATTGTTTTATTACTTCTTAACTGATGGTAAAGTTCGAAATTATTGGTACTAAATAAAGCAAATTTCCATTACCTATTAAATGCAAATAAAAACAATTGTTTTATTTAGTTTAAAAAATGCATTTATATTTATAGTACCTACAATAATATATTTATGTTATATTTTATGTTGCGGCTCTGGTATATTAAACATTTGCATTGATTTTACATGCATATGTATGTATGAGGAAAAGGTAGAAACGATCGAATTTTTTTGCATTAATGTTAACAAGAAAATTTAATTTTACCAACAATAGCACGAATTCTATAGTTTTGTAATTAGTACCAATAATTTGGAGTATTACCATCAATTCAATTAAAAAGTAATAAAACAATAACAAATGCGCCAGTAAACATCCCCTACCTTAAACGTAAGCAAAGCACATCTACCGTTTAACAACAACAAATACGGCAAGTTATAATGAAGATAGTAATAAAACAATGACAAAAGCAAAAACACATCTACTGTATTGAAAAATCACAACAACAAATAACACATGCAAATTTAAAGCAAGAAAACAATTGGACAAACAAAAAACCCAAATGAACATAAATATTTTAGGAAACAAGTAAAAATCTTAAATTCCTTCTGTATGTATAATTGCAATAATGTTAAAGATAAGGAAATTCTTCCCCTTAATCTTTACTTTTTATAACATCACTTATTGCAATAACAAATAACACATGCAAATTTGAAGTAGGAAAACAATTGGACAAAAAAATAACCCAAATGAAAATAATTATTTTATGATAAGCAAATTGTTATCCTAATCCTTACTTTTTTTAACACTTCTTATTGCACATTATACACACATGCATACGTACATACATACATACATTTATGTATGCGTACAAACATATCTATATGCATATACATACATAAATAACCAATAACATAAATAAAATAAATATACATTTATGTATATATGTTCCTCCAACCTTCATTTGAAACAGCAACCTAACTGTTTGCGTTCTTATAAACAAAATAATGCAAGTCCTCTCCATAGACACAGGAGCATCTTAGTGCATTATAAGGCCCACTCTAGTAAAAGGGTCAGTGGAACCTATTAGCCACTGTCTACGGAAGAGTAAACATCAGCGCTGACCATGTATTTGTTGTTGCCGATATAGTGGATGAAGTTATCATTGGTGCAAACTTTATTATCGCCCACGGTTCTAATCAGCACATGGGCGAGCAAATAATGATCTGGAGCAATGTGGAGATACCTCTGGATGTGGGATATGGCAGCAGGACCATAGTATAGTATGGGCACGTGTGGAGACAGATTGTGAAGATAACCGGTTGTGGGTGGTGGAACCAAAAGAACTAAAAGACTGTTAGAGTACTTAATCTGTCTAATAGTGAACAGACTATTAACAGGAATTTTGAGATAGGTCGATGTGAGCCAGCAGCAGCCATAACTAATTGTGCAACGAATACAGTATGTCCCAAAATAACAGCTATAGAAGAGATTCATTAGCAGAAAAGGTGCAAAAATGGGTGGCAGGACTAACACCTTCTGACAAAAACAGAGCAAAGCAGTTGCTGACAAAACAAGCCTCCGCTTTTGCCGTAAATAATAAAAGCCATGGTAGAACCGCTGTTGTTAAACATGAAATTAATACTGGCGAAACGAGGCCTATCAAACAAGCACCCAGAAGTGTTCCCCTAGCAAAGCGAAATGAGCTTAAAGAACTTATCAGCGAAATGGAACGGAACGGAGTCATTGAGCCATCCTCGAATCCGTGGAGCGCACCAATAGTTTTAGTAAAGAAGAAGGACGATATTACCAGGTTTTGCGTTGACTACAGGAAGCTCAATGATGTCACCAATAAAGACAGTTATCCGTTATCAAGAATTGACGATTCCTTAGATACGGAGAAAACTGCCTTTAGCGCAGGTGGTGGTTTACGGTAGTTCAAGGTGATGCCATTCGGGCTCTGAAACGCTCCAGCTACTTTTGAGCGTTTAGTGGAACGTGTGCTTAAGGGTCTCATTTGGAAGACGTGCTTAGAGTATCTGGATGACATAATCGTGATGGGGAAGACTTTTGACGAACACCTCAAAAACCTGGATGAAGTTTTTAATTGTATAGAAGCTGCAGGATTAAAATTAAGTGTTAAGAAATGTGCTTTGTTTCAAAAGAAGGTCAAATACCTGGGGCATCGTGTAACAGCAGAGGGCGTATCAACTGATGAAGATCAAAATCTTCATGAGCTGTGCAGTTTCCTGGGGCGTTGCACATATTACAGGAGATATGTGCCAAACTTTGCTCAAATGGCTGCTTGCTTGCATGAGTTGACCAGGAATTCGCAACCATAACACTGGAGTGAGGCTGCGGGAGACGCCGCACAGAGGAGTATTTGACCCAAAAAGCTGGCCAAAAAGGCAAAAATTAATTTGATGAAATCCTAAGAAAAAATTACGCAGATCGATAGAGAACAAAATTCTACATCATATCGTGCAATTTAAAGGGTGTAAGTTAAGATTTGTAGTTATGGGACGCTGTTAAAGTCAGGAAAGTGAAGAAAATTGCATGCGTTTTTATTGAATTTTTTCGATTTCAGGATATTTATATGATTTTTTTTATGGCTAAACGAATAGAGGTATTACATTGATTTTTTTTTTTTGCCTGAAAGATTTCATCAGCAGCTATTTTTAATATTTAAAAAGAAAAAATTATCTTAAATATTTATTTTTAAAATTTTAATTATAAAAAAAACTATGTATTTAAATATATAAATTCTTACCAAAAACAAAAAAGGAAAAGCTTTTTGAAAGTGAAGGTAGCTGTTGTACAAATAATGTTATATACCACAATAAAATATGAAATCTCTAATTTAAGAAAAAAGAAAAAAAGTTTGCGCAAGTTTGCGCCATTATTTTTGGTGATTTTTTGAAAATTTCACCTTTTTTCTATTTTTACTCATAAGGCACTTTTTCTTATACTTTATTGTCGTCATAAACTTTTGTGTTTATCGAATTATTGCTGTAAAATATTATTTAATCACTTTTAGCAACTACCAACATGATGGATTACCTGCCCTTAAAAAAGGAATTTCTTTCAATTCAGTTTTTACTTTATAAATTCAAATTTACTAACTGTAAGTTAACCCACGCATACACACCTATTAAACTGTTTTTGTTTATATGCGGTCTATATAACACTTCATCGTCTTTAGGATACTTTATTTCTTCTGAAAATATAGTTAGATATAAACATACCTAATTTAAAAGGGTAACAAATCAAAATTACATTTAAAAACGGTGCAGGTATATAAAAAATGCACCCAAGTATCAGGTTATTAACTAAGTAAAAGAAAAATGCACTTTGAAAAACATACATATATGGCTTATTGTGCAAAATTCTTATTATAAGAGTTTTGTAACTTTGAGAGATAACATGGAAAAAATTTACACAAAATTTGAGTTATTCCAAATAGTACAGGAATCTAATGCTAGAATCATTGACGAATAATTGCAGTTTTTAGCTAGTAAATTGTGTGTGATTTCAGAATGCCAAGGAGATGGGGATATACAAGCAATAAAGCAGTGTGTTATAAATTTCAAAAAGTATTGGGGTTTAGCACAACGTAAAGAGGACCGATATTTAAGCAGGTATGCTAAATGGCTGGAAGAAACTGTGACAATATCAGTATTTGGCACTTCATCTTCAGGGCGACCAAAAAAAGAATTTAAAGAAGCAAGTGAAAGAACAAAACAAAGAAAAACGAAAGGAATTCGTCAGTAATTAACAACAGGGAAGATCGAATTTGCTGTATCAATGAGCCAGAGAGCAGCGGGACATAGTGATGCGGCTAAATTAATAATGGATATAACACGATCTCCAAGAAAAGCAAAAATTTTCAAGCGATCGTCAACAACTTCCGAGGTCCGAGTTAATAAGCTTTCAGCGGAGGGTGCTTTAGCATTGTTTATAAATGCTGATTTCACGAAAAACCAATATGAATATTATACAATGCCAACAAAAAACTATATCCATGCTACTCATTGCTAAAAAATGACATTAGCGGAAGTGAAGCTGCAATCTCTCCGCGACCAGACAGCAACATGCTTATGTACATACCTTGATGATGTATTACCGCAGTTAGATTATGAAGAACTTCAGTTTCTTGAAAAGGTTTTGAGCAGTGACCCTTTTTTAAGCTGCAATACACAAAAAACCTTTTTTATCAGATACTATTCAACTACTACTTCCTGATACAGATGATAATGCCCATGATGAAATACGTATGACATTAACAAAATTTTGAATTTTTAAATTAGTTTAATTCTTTCATGTGATGATTATTTAATAATATAAAATAAATATCAGAAGTATACATGTTTTTGCTTATTTTGTTGTTTATTCCTTATAGAAAGCCAAGCTCCGAGACCAATTTTTTTAAAAATTTAATATTGGATAAATTATAATTTTGAAAAAGGAGACATTGTAAAATCCATAAAAAGCTATGTTTTATTTCCCTGTATCTATACAAATACAATAGTTCGACTATCTAAATTTAATTTGACTTACTCTTAGAATAAAGTACAGTTGCAAACGAAATTTTGGCGGAATGCGAGGGGGAGACCGGCATACGTAATAATAAATAATTTTTCTAAAAATACACAACATATATATAAAAATAAATTCTCTTAAAAATGAAAAAAAATAAACAAACTTCTAAATGCGGGTTGGGTGGGTGGTTGGTGGGTGGTGGGTGTCAAAAATAACACTTACCCAATAATAATCTGCCACTACCTTTTTTTATCAAACTAAAGCTTAAACTTTAAAAAAAATTAAACTTTTAAAACAAAAACCACGCTTAATAATTTTGGCCAGCTTTTTGGGTCAAATACTCCTCTGTGCGCCGTGCAGGAGCTCAAGAAACTTTTGTGTAAGGCACCAGCCCTCGCCTGTCCAATAGCTGGACAGAAATTAAAAAAATATGTAATATTCAAAATTTATATGTATATTATTGAGCAAAAAAATTTATTGGAATGGTAGATGCTCCTAGAAGAAACAAACTCAGAGATAGTAGTTTTAAAATGCTTGCTTTGATTTATAACTTTTAAAATATTTTTATATTTTTAAAGTATCCATTTTTTTTTCTTAAATAATAAAAATTTTGTTAACCTTAAGATTAAATTAAATTTTGCTACTTCTAATGAATTATTAGTTTTTTTAGTTTTGAATTATTGCACAAAAATAATAACTCAAAGTGAGATTCGAATTTAGTGCAAAATTCCTCCGTTAGACTAAAATTAGTGAAGAAAAAAAGTTGCAATATATTGCTGATTCTTTTTTTAAAAAAATCAAATAAATTAATTTTAGTGCAAAGTTTTTGTAAATCACTATCACTAAAGGCCAGGATTCACTATCATACTCAGTCGTATGATCTGTCAAAAATTGCATGTGTGCTCAAAATGTATAATAGTGGGACTAAAAGTGTATGTGTGTGACAGACTTTTTGACAGATCTGTATGATTTTATAATCTTTTGAAATAATTCATAAAATTTTTTTCCATGCGATCAGGGTTGTTTTTTTAGGATGATGAGGAGAAAAAACAACAAAATATTAAAACCCTATGTTTTTGCATCTTTTTTGTATAATATTGCGGCACCTACGACGCCATTTTGAAACGATTTTTAAAGTAGGACATAATTCTGTCAGATTTTTTGTGATTGAATCGTACGATTGTGTATGATTATAGTAGTCGGTTATCAAATAATTTATGCGGTTATTTTAATATTAAATTCTTATAAAAATATTCGGTTCTTATTAAATTTGCATTTAAGTATTAAGTTACCTTAATAAATTTATTTAAATTACTTTAACGACTATAGGAGTTCCGAACGCGTATGTCATAATCAACAAAATGTAGAAAAATACTTTTTAAGTACTGATTACTCACGACATAAGTAATCTTTTCCTTCAAAGATGCTAAATGCAATGTCACTAATAGAAAAACCATTTGTTGCTAAAATATTTCTTGGCTTTTGCTATTTTTCTAAATAAATATATTTATATACATTGAATTGAAATATTCATTGGATTGTCATAATCTCTAAGCGTCCGTTTTTTAACTCGATAATGTTTTAATGTGTTTTTAAGAAATTAAACTAAGCAAGGCAGCTTTCGTTGTAATTTTCTTTTGTTTGTTTAAGTTTGAAAAAAAATCGCTAGCAAAACGCGTGAGTTTCAGAACATTAAAAACAAAAGTTGGCGTTTTTGAAATCACATGCGATTTCAAAAACATGCGAGTGTTAGAACATGCCTGAAAGTTACGCTTTTCTTTAAAAAAAAAGTTAAATTTTTTAAGTTTAGTTACATTTTGAAATGTTCCTTAGGCTGATGTCAGAGTGCGCGCTATAAGCGAAGCGATGCTTGGAGCTATAATATTCATGCTATACTGATACTACAGGATGTCAGAGTGGATACTATATAAAACAAAGCGTTAAATAAATAGTAAGATAACGTAATTTAATGTGAGGTACATGTGGTTAAAAATGTATTGTAAAGGTTATATAAGAATCGGCATAACCGAAAATACCACTCTTATTTATTTTTTTTTTTTTTTGATAGTGTAAAAAATAATGTCAGTCGTTCTTAGCGAACGGCTTCTAATTCACACCCAAAAAAAATCTAATATACAGTTTTCAGATTCTGTAAGCTATTTTTAAAATGTTTTTTGAAAGAACATGGTGAACCACTTCTTATATTTACATTTTTTCTTGCATAACGACAATACTTTTAAATAGAACTTAAGTTCAGATCTTTCAGAGCAAAATAATATAAAGTTTTCCATTTAAAGTGACAAGCTGTTTAGTGCAGTTTGTTATAAACGTACTCGTTATGTTTTACTGGTATGGAACGAATTATTTATGAATTTATTGTCAATTACAAGATTGTTAATACTATAAGTAAAGGATGTTTATACTATATATTTTTGGATTCTAGTTTATACGAGTATATATTTTTATAAAATACTGCACAAAATAATACTTTGTACCCCTGACTACCTGATTTTTATTTTTAAACCCAATTAGATATAATCAAGGCATATATCTATTTATTTATGTTCTGATATTCGAGTTTTCATATTGACGAAATAAAGTAACTAAAAGATATTAATAAAAAATTGAATTAAATAAAACTAAATAAATAAAAAAAAAGTAAATTCAAAACGTTTTTTTCAAAAGTAAGTAAAAAGAGAAAGGCAGAGACTAGCTTTAATACTAAGTGCACGGAAGTCTTTCGTTAAAAATCCATCTTGCTCTTGTTCTGCAGAATATGAATTGGGTAAAGAAAAAAATTCAATTGTAAAATCGCCACAAAACCTACGGCAGAAGGTAAAGCAGTGGCTTATGCAATATAGTACATCGGTTAAATGCTCAAACAGTCTGCTAAACATTAAAAAAAAAGAAAATCGTGGTAAAAACCGTGGCGTCAGGAAAATACAATTACCTTGAGTTAGCTAAACGCTTGAAAAAGGCAAAAGATATTTTGTTGCAATATATTGGAGATGAATTAATTGTGGATATAGGCATTAATGGCTTTTTAAAAGTTCTGCTGGCTTGCGGCCAATTTTGGCTAAAGTTGTAGATGAGCCTTTCATAAGTCCTTTTCTAATTGGAACATACGTTGGCAAGGGAAAACCTATAAATGTAAATAGTTTCCTTCAAAATTTTATTGAAGAAATTAAGCTCTTGCAGGTGGAGTTAAAAAAAGAAAGGTTATTTACTTTAAAAATTCGGGCTTTTATATGCGACGCTCTAGCAAGGTCATTTATTTGTGGCACGAAGGGTCAAAACGCATTGAACGGATGCCCAAAGTGCAGACGGTCCGTGCCGAGTAGCCCTGGATTTTAAAAACAAAACTTATATTTAACTAATAATTTTAATTTAGAAACTGGATCTAGCTTAGAAGACTTACGGACATAGTTTCCTTTGGACTGTATGCATTTGCTAGACTTAGGCATTACCAAAAAAATTCTTCCGCTATTATTTAGCAATAAGTCGGATAAAAAATTCCATCTTCCACTAAAAATACGATTTCAAGTCTTCAAGTTTCTTTTGCACCATTTATAGTATTAGAATTTGCAAAAAGCCAAGAACACTGGATGAGGCTGCAAGGTGGAAGGCTATTGAATATAGACAAAATGCCCTATATATACGGGAATAGTGTTGTTAAAAGATTTTGTGGATGCAAAATTTTACAAACATTTTTGTTTATTTGATATGGGATACAGAATATTTGTCGGGTCAGAAATTTTTAGCTCAAGAATAACACACTCTACTGGTAAAAATATGTTTGAACTTTTTGTAAAACAATATTCCTTTTTTTTATGGAGTCTAATATATGTCTTTTAATAACCATCAATCACGATTGGAATTGCCACAAAGATTTCGGAAATGTAACGAATATTTCGGTATACGAATTTTTTTATAAATGTTCGATGTGTTAAAACTTCAAGAAATATAGAGAAACAAATTTTTCACAAATTTTACAAACAACCTGTTATTTTAACAAAATGAAATAAAACTATAAAAAAACAAAATGGAGAAGTAACATCGTACTTTGCAAATAATTCTACTTTTAAAACAAAATTTCCAGATAATGTTTGGTTTTCAAACAATTCTACATATTTTACGATTTTACATTTTTGAAATTGGAACCTTTTCTGCAAAGAAGTTTGTGAATTTAAAATTTTTTTTCATTATCCTGTGAACTCGTTAGGTAGTGGAATTGCTTACTCCGAAAATTGGGAACTGAAAAATATTGGTAGAATATATTGTATAAATGATTTAAAACAAAATGCAAGTACTTCGTTATAAAAAGGGTGTTGTCTTAATACCCATACTTAATTTTTTTTTTCTTTTTGAGTATTAAAATGAACAAGAAACAAATTGCTACTAAATCCCCCGAAACAAATGTCACAAAAGAATATATTAAACAAATGTTACTATGTTCAAAAACAAGTCTTGGACTTTAAACTGGTATATATACGAACATCAATTATATTAACATTATTAGAGATATTAGGTCTGTTCAGTAACTAAAAAATTTTTACAAATTTTTGCTAATTGTTACTGGAACGTGTTTACGTACTCGAAAAATTTGCATGTAGAGAGTGAAAAAAGAAGCAGAAATTTGGCTTAGAATCTTCTAGCTTTGGAAGTGTTTATTTTTGTTTAAGGATTTAAAGTAAACAAGCCAGTGATGAAACATTCAATGCAATGTACTTTTTTCGGTACAATTTGAGTAAATATTTTTCCATCTAAATCACAACAACAATGTTTATTAGAGCTTACTTCAAAAAAGAAAATTAAAAGATACGAGGGCTGCTCTATAAATTTCTGGCCTAATAGTGAAACTGCGAATATTTATAATCAAAAATGGTTTTATTGTTTTTCAAAGTATTCTCCAGCATGATTTATACACTTTTGCATGCGCTCAAACCAGTTGTCGAAGCACTTTTTCCACTCCGATTGAGACACCTCTAAAACATGGTTTTTGAACACTTCAACAGCTTCTTCTGGCGACGAAAATCGTTGACCACGCATTTTTTTCTTGATGTGCGGAAACAAGAAGAAGTCATTAGGTGCCAAAGAAGGGCTGTACGGCGGATGACCCATTAATTCGACGTTTTGGCCGGTCAAAAACGCTCTGCTTTGAGCCGATGTGTGAGAGCTCGCATTGTCATGGTGAACAATGATTCGTCTTCTCTTGTTGGTTTTTCCAATTTCTCCGATGACTTCAGGGAAAAAAATTGTAGTGTACCACTCAGAAGTGACCGTCCTACGTTGCTCAAGCGGAACAGTCGCCACATGACGAGTTTTGCCGAAGAAACAGGCGACCATTTGCTTCGAAGTGCTTCTTCCACGAACAAATTTCGTTGGATTTTGCTCGTCTTTGAAGACCCACACGGTCGATTGTTGTTTCGTTTCGGGCTCATACGCATAGATCCATGATTCGTCACCTGTGACGATCTTATAAACTTCTTTTGAAGCACCGCAATCGTATTTTTGCAACATTTCTTTGCACCAATCGACACGAGCCTTTTTTTGAGCGACTTTCAAATTGTGCGGGATCCAACGAGAACAAACCTTTTTTACGGGCAGGTGTTCATGCAGTATCGAATGTATGCTGGTGGAAGAAATGTCCAAGGATGTCTCTATCTCTCGGTATGTCGCATGTCGATCTTGCATTATGAGTTCACGCACGGCATCAATGTTCTCTGGCACAACAGCCGTTTTTGGACGACCTTCACGGAATTCGTCTTTGCGCGAGCATCGGCCACGATTAAATTCATTATAACAATTTTTCACAGTGCTATGGGATGGTGCTTCATCGCCATACAAAGATTTAGGTTCATCAATGCACTCTTGTCGTGATAATCCACGTCGAAAGTTGTGAAAAATGATGGCACGAAAATGTTCACGAGTTAATTCCATTTTTTTCTATATTAATTTTTTCAAGTCACTGTAAACAACACAAATAATGGTCGTACGTCAAAACGTTTTGAGTACGATTATGCTTAAAAATGACAAACTTTCCAATGGAAATGTCAGATTGCACTTGGCAGCACTCAGTGTTGCCAGGCCAGAAATATATATAGCAGCCCTCGTAATTACCTAGTAATTAAAAAAACTCGTGGTGTATATTTTTATCGTATTTGCTTACTTGCTGTCATACTAATAAAATATAAAATAATTTTGAAATGTGTATTATGACAAATTTTCCATACAAATTTCTCAACAACTAAAAGGCAAATAAACTAGAAAAATTAATAAAATACAAGTTTATGACAAGCAAATTTATGAAAAAAAAACTTTTGTTCAGAAAATAATGAAATGTTCAAAAAACAGCTAGACAGTAACAAATGTCCTCAATAAGCTTATAGTTCTTACTGATTCCAAATTTTTTTACAAATCAAAAGTAAAAATTCTCTGGCGCTAGACGTTCTCAGTGAAAATGATGTAACAATCAAAAATTTTTTGAAAGGCAAAAATTCAAAATCTATAAATCTATCTAGAAATGAAGTAAGGGACATGGAAGAAAAAAAAACAGAAGACAACGAAAAAGAATACGTGAGCAAAAATAAAATTAACTTTTTAATTTTAGTATTATTTTTTTACAATTTTGTTTTAGACTTCTTCTATAAGAGCTATTGTAGGAAATCGCGGTTTAAAGAAAGGTCTTTGTGACATAGTATGTCCAAAAGTTTTGGTTGACCTTAATGTAGATGGCATTCATAATGAACAGCGTCTATTAAACTACCTCAAGTTTCTTAATGTGTTATTTCGTAAGTATATTAGAAAAAGTAACAAATTATTATTAAAACAATCTTAACTTTGAACGTGCTTTTAAGAAAAAGAAAATCTTGAATACGAATGCACTTTTTAAAAAGTAATCTGATTGATTTACAATTCCATATCTTATTTTGTTTTTAACGGTAATATTTTATATTTTGTTTCATTTTTAAGCAACAGGTCTTTTTTATTTTTAACCGGCTTCAAAAAAAGAAGGAGGTTACACAATTCGGCTGAATGTTGCTTTTTTTATGTTTGTGCCTGCAGAACTCCGTCATTTCTAATCCGATTTTGAAAAACTTTGGTAATATGATAGATTACGCTTACAGATTGGTCCCGTTTTAAAACTAGTTCATAATCTTAAAAATAAAGGGTGTCTTCATACAACATACATATTTTTTAACTGTATTATGAATTGTAAAGGGCACTTCTGTAAAATTTAAAATGACTGCTTATTACTATGGCTTCCAATAACAAAAAGATATACAAAAATAAATCTAAAAATTAAAGGGTGTCCCCATAATTGATAAAAATTTACTTATATGGGTCTACCTTTTGAACCGTTATAGACAAACGCTTGCAAATTGGGCAGAATGTCGATTGCTATGGCCGTTATAGTAACAAGTATTAATAATTAAAATTATGGTGCGCCAATAGTTCATATAATTTGATGTATATGGCCATACTTTTTAACAGTTGTAGACTGACGCTTGATATTTGCAACGAACCTGTATTGCTAAGTCCACTAAACAACAAGTAAAAAAATTTGGATTTTGAAGTTAAAGGGTGTCCCAATGGCTGTGTATTTCAAGTATATAACAGACAGATGAAGTCTGTTTTGAAGTCGGGTTTTTTTTGTAAGAATTATTTATATATATATTTTTTCGATATTTCGCTACTCCATTGTGTAGCATCATCAGGAAAAATAAAATATAATTAATTAAAAAGGTTAAATAAAAAACTTTATTGGTAATATTTAATTTTTTAATTTTTTAGATGGAACGTAATATAATGAGAACTTAAATTAAGAAATCGTTAAGTCTAACTTAAAGAGATGCTCTAAAAAATATATCCTTGGAAAAGGATTCTACAAAAACAGCAGCTTCCCAAGATGATGAATTCCAGATAATTATTAATTTTTGTATATTTTTAATTAAGTTTTTAATACTTAGCTTTTATATGTAAACAAAGAATTGCTTATTTTTGTTAAAGTTTCTTTAATTTTCTAGACCAAAAAAAAGACGTAGTCTTAATCGATATACCAAGAAACTTTGTACTTTTATTTGTCGTTTAAACAATTTTTATTAATATAAAAAATTTTAAACTAAAAAATGTGTTTTAATCAAAACCTAAATTTAGGTTTAAAATAATTACATTAAAATCACTTCTTAAATCTGCAACTTTATCGCTTTGTTACAAGAAATACAAAAAATATATCCAAACGGCATCAATGAATATTAAACAAATTATGATTACTATTATTTTTAAGAAACTCTTCACTTTGATAAGTTCTATATTTTTAACCCCAAAACAAAGTCCATTATTATCATTTATATTTTATTATTTCCCTTTGCCGAATCGATGTTGATACTTGCAGCGAAAGTGAAAAGCAAAAATCGTCAAATTCAACATGTTATATTTATGGAAAAAAATCATGATAATAATGTAACACACATCTAACACCCCTGATTCCATTAAAAAATAATTTGAATTTGGAATTTAAGGAACCTCCACGTTTAAGTAATGTAAAAATATAATTCTTACAAAAAAACCGACTTCAAAACAGATAATTGTTCACATACATTAAATTATATCAACTATTACGACACCGCTTAATTTATAATCTTAAATATTTATACCTGTTATTATACAGGATATAGTAATGGACATTCTGTCTAATTTTCAAGTGTTTCTCTACAACGGGTTTGAAGTTAGGGCCATATAGGAACAATAACATCAGTTATGGGGAAATCCTTTAGTTCTTAATTTCAAATTTGCTACTTTTTATAGAAGACTTAGCAATAAGGTTCTTTGTATATTACAACTATTTGGCTATAACTGTTTAAACGTTTAGACATATACATTAAAATACATCAAATATTGGAACACCCTTTAGTTTACAACTAAAAATATGTATACTTCTTATTCTACCAGTCAAAGTAGTAGATTTTCTGTAAGTGTTTTCATATAACGGTTTAATAGCTACAGCTATATAGTCAAATAACATCAATTATTGGAACACCTTTCAATCTTCAAATCCAAATTTTTTACTTGTTGTTAGCAATGCAGCAGGTTATTTGTAAATTTTAATTGTTTAAAAGTGCGGCAATATATATCAAATAAAATAAACTATTGGGGCACCCCTTGATTTATAGTTTTGAATATTTAAACTTATTACTCGTATAAAGGCAACAGTAATCGATATTCTTTCCAATTTTCAAGCGTTGGTCTGGCCTTTGGGGACACTCTTTAATTTTTAGATTTATTTTTATATTACTTTTTGCTATTGGGAGCTATAGTTTTTTTTTTTAACTTTGGAGTAGCGCCCAGTTCGAAATACATGTAAAAAACATGTAAGTTGAATAGAAACACAATTAATTTTAACCTATCTGTAGGCATAACCTTTCAAATAAATCGGTTCATAAATGAGTGAGTAATGCGGGCACAAACATAAGAAAGCAACATTCAGACAAATTGGTAACCTCTTTCTTTTTTTAAGACGCTTATAAATGAAAAGTCTCGACAACATTTTGAAAATGGAATAATATTTCCACGTAATACTTTCCCCCTTTAGAAATTAGAAAAATTCTAAGAAACCGGTAATAAGCGGCTACTTCCGTCTTCTGTATTCTTCGTATCTATCTTCTATTTAACTAAGCAGACAAGATTTTGATAATAAAACAAACATTTTTGCTGATTTTTTTATTCATTATCATATCATTCTTTTTCTTCTCGTCACTGCAGGTACTGTGAAAAATTCATGTAATTGAAAAGTAAAATAACTGACAAACATTCATGTTTTTTGAATAACTCGAGTGGGTCGCTTGTTATATGTTTAAATTGCTGGCATATCATTTATTTATTCACATGCGTTTATCTTTAATGTCAAACAGTTTGACGTAAGTGGTATGTTGTTAAGTTCATAATACCGTTTTATCTATAGTTGACACTTAAAAACTCGAATATTAAGAAACATGCTATATTCGAATTTTAAATACCTTTAATAAAACATCTTCATTTAAATTAATGAGAGGTACGATATTAAAATTTTAAACGGATATTCAAGACTTCAAAGATTTCTTGATGGTCTCAAGAAAATCTGAATAGAAGTCAAAGAAAGTAAGCGGAAATATATTAAGTTATTGGTTATAAAAATTAAAAACGAACAAGTAAGAGTGCTATATTCGGCTATGTCGAAACTTCTATACCCTTCACCATCTATATTAATCTAGTTTAGTGAAGTAACTCTAATAAAAAAGAACAAATATTGGAGTGACAGAGAATTAAAAAATAAGAAAAAAAGTACTACATATAATTTTACATAAAAATGCCATAGGCTCTTAATGGATTTCAAATTTTTTAAAAAAATTTTGTATTTCTTCAAATGCTTTAAAATGATACCCATATTGATTTTTAAAAAATTTGAAAATTTCAGAGCCCCTTAGCTCAGAAAATATGGGCGAGCGCCAATTTTTTCACTTGATGTTTTTCTCTTATTTTTTAATTCTTTATCGCCCCATATATTTATTTTTTTGATTGGAGTTACTTTATTGTTCCAAAAGACAAGAAAAAATAGAGGTAGGAGTGGTGGTTTGCCTGCTGTCTCGAAGGACATGGACATGATCATGCTGCTCGATTGACATATTTATTTACTAACACGGACGGACAGACGGACTGACAGAAATCGCTCAATCGACTTTGCTATGCATTAGAAGTCAGAATATATACACTTTATGGGTCGGAAATAGATATTGTAGAAATTACAAGCGAAATGTCAATCTTTGATATACCCTGTTTCCACTTTTTGTGATGAAGAGTGTAAAAACGTCGATAAGCTAAAGATTGTAATACGAAAAACAGGTAAAGCTAACCTAAACTTAAATTTACTTTAAATATAACAAATAAATGATGTTCCTACGTTTTATTATGAAATAGTCTGCATGTGATACTTATCGAAAGTAATTTAATTATTTGCCATGAAATGATTGACGGCTTTAAGGCACTTAATAAATAAAACTAAAATAATTTTAACATTTAAAAGAATGAATTCTTCCTGGTCTTGCTGGTTGACATACCATGAGCTGTAGAAAGCCGACCGACTAGAACAATTATGCCTTGAAATGTGTGAAAAGGTAATTACCCGCGTTAAACCTGCAGAAAGGTAATGGAAAGCGTCAAACACTACAGGAAATCCGATCTCATTCATCAACAAAGACAGAAGAATCTTTGCACTGATTGCTGAAAACCGAAAGATACTATAATGTTATGGTACAGAAAGGGATTAGGTTTTATTCTGCTTTTAATAGACATGAAGAATTTTGGCTTAGAGACAATTAATTTACACTAAACTGATTAATAGGCAGGTAGTAAAATATGGATTCAAATTATCTGATTGCTGGCTTTCAACTTTTCATAACAGGCAGGCACACTAAGAATGTGGACATTATTTTACATAGGCTAGTGTTATGTGGACTTTGTGTTGTGTACAGTATGGAGATCGATACTGTCAGTCGATCTCCTTACTGTTCTTTAAAGAATATTATTTCTAATAGTCGCACAGTAAGAACTTGCTAACGATAAAAGAGACCAATGCGAAAGAAATGGTATAGGGTATGTGTTTATAATCTAATGTTGCAGTGGTAACGTAATTAAATATATATATCTTTTCTGTTATTCACTTAACTGAAACTATAATGGAGATAAAAGAGTGAGTGGTACGTCAGGTAATTCTGCAGATAAATATAAGGAATAACAAAACAACAATTTTTCCAATAACATTTTATACAAATACATACTTTGTATTTTTGTTGAAAGATATTTAGTCTTACGTTAACTCAGCAGTTGAGAGGCTGTACTGTATATTTTTGTACTATATAATTCAAGTGAATGAATATTGCATAATTCAAGTGTTTAAGTATAAAATTATTTTAAATGTGAGTTGAAAATAACTAAATGAAATTAAAAATCTATTAAAAAGTATTTAGCAAAAGAAATAATTAAGAATTAAATACTTCAAAGTTTGTGATGAACCTAACACAGAAATTAAAATCTAAATGCTGAAATTATTTATGAATGTCATACTTGGTTGGTTACTTTAAAAATAATTTTTTTTTCTATCTTCTCAAATATAAATCTTAAAATGTCAATAAAGAAAGAAACTTGAGAGTAAAAGATTTTAATAAAAATTAATCTTTTTGTTAACACGCATTGTTAAAAAAATTCTACTGCATACTAGAAGTTACGGCGCAACTGCATGAATTTTTGGCCTGTTGCATTCTTAAGCCTGGTACTCTGTTCAGCTTTTCATGCGAAATGCTGTCAAATCGCACACATAAAAAATTTGTATGAAAAAGTCATGAAAAAATGTTGCAGAAGTAGTACTCTGTTTTTACTGTGGAAAAACATATGAAATGTTTCTGGCAACATTTTATCCAAGCTGTGAAATAAAGCAAGTAGGCATTATTTCATGCGGAATCTGTTTTATGTCGACGCCTTTTTTCATGACGACTAAAAGTGATCTAAACAAAACATAACATTGAAAATGTAAAAAAGTGAAGGTTTCAAATGCAAATCAATTTGAAAAATTGTTAGAAGAATTGCAGAAGAATCCATCTCTTGCACTGGGATTTCGCAGAGGCACTGTTCCATGCAATTTTAAAGAAAAATAGGAAGAAATTGAAAAAAATACTAAATTATCTTGGTCCGCCTAAGAGATTAGCAGACGGATGGCAAAAGGTAAAAAACTTAAGAATCGAATAGGGATTTAAAAAAAGTTTTTAAAAATAAATTTTAAGGTATTGCGAAATTTAAAATTTAAAGTGAAAAAAGATGGTTGCTAGTAAAGTGGAGTGTAAAGCCACTGGCGGCGGTATGTTTAAACGATTTTCACTCAGTCCGCTGGAAGAAGCTGTGGCAAAAATTCTTGAAGAAAATGGCCATGCAATAATCAAACTGGCTTGCAGAAGCACAGCCAGGAACAGGCAAAGCAATGTAAATACTTGCGATCCAGCAAATTAAAAATATTGCAATTCTGCCTAAAAAGTTATCTTTCCAACACAAGTCTTTCTTTTTTGGAGCTTTCATCATCAATTAAATCAATATTTTCTTCACTTATAGAAAAATTTTTCCATAAAAGTATCAAACACAAATAAAACTTAACAAAAAACTTAGGGATGTGCATTTGCATTTCATAAAAATCAATTAACCGTCGACGTCGTCACGGGAATGTTATAGAATGCAAAATTTTTAGTAAATTGACGCCGACATTGATAGGAAGTGATATTGATACTAAAACGACGTCGACGACAACGCCGACAACTAGAATAAGGGTGATTATTGCGGTGTTTTTCATAACTTAAATCCGTAGGAATTTTAGTTGGTTTTGGATCTTAAAGTTCAAACTTTTCTGAAGTTTTAGTTATGTAGTTGGATTGGCAGAGCTAAAAATTACCATTCAAATATTTTAATTTCCAAATAGTGTTTTAATTTGCCAAGGTTCTATTAGATTTTTTTAATGTGTTTAATTTGTTTTTTAGTTAAACACGCCAATAGGAGATCATCGACTTAAACTATTATGAACAAACAGTCCGAAAATATTTTACTGCAATATAAGCATGGATCACTTAGATTTTGTTCGAATAATGGCACGAGCTCCACTGTCTGATAGGATCATAGAATTCATTTTATCCTGCATGGCCGTTAACCACTGCCTCTTTGTATCACTTTCGATGCTTCTAGATAAAATGTTTACTCTTTTGTAGACCAAATTTCATCTATCAGTTTTTTTTTCCTTCTTTTCCCGTATTGACTCTACTAAAAACTCTTACAGCAGGTATATTTATATATAAAGGTGTCTCTGAAGCATAAGGTTTTCTAATTTTAAGATTGTCATCGGCATCTAGATAGTCATTGTTGATTGTATTATTATTATCCTTCTGAAGGGATTTAAAATTCTTCTCTAAATCAATAATGAATCAATCTTACGATCTGTTTGTTTACAAAAATTAGGAGATACTTCTTTCAAAATAAAGTTTGTTGCCAAATCTGTAAAAGGAACATGGAGGCTTATCAGTACTCTTTTTGTTGTACTATTTTAGCAACGGAAAGCCTTAGAGTTACTATCATAGCCCAGAAAAGTCATGTCAAGTGCTGTGCCTTTTTAATTCCTCTTAAAAGAGTGAACATTTGGAACCAAACATATGAAGCTGCTAAAACTTGGCATTGATTTACACCATAGTTCGCATGGCATTGTATTCTCTGAAATATCTCTGTTTTAAAAATAATTTGCACCAATAAGCAGACATCTTGCCATTTTAATTAGATTTCTGTTTTTCTTCTGTCTTTCTATTTTTTTTTTTTTTTTGATTTTTTCGATAATAAATGTTGAACTGTAAAGACGAAATTATCATCAATAAAAGTAAATATATACTTTTTCCCAAAAGGAATATTGATTTGCACTGTGCCACAAACACCTGTGTGCAGTTGCAACGGTTCTGTTAATTTGCTCAAAGACTGTTTTGCATTCGACAACTTTAAAATATGTTTTCAGAAAACATTTTTCTTATAGCCGCAGGATCCCGGTGACTTAATTTTTAAATCAAAATTTTATTAAAATAACACTCTCAGAACTTTTTCTCTCCATTTGCTAATTCAATTGAACTTTTAAAGGATTTATCTAATTTTCCAAAAAACTTTAAATCATTTACTGCATGTCTAAATGCTCCTGATCTTACCATCCAACGCAATTGCGTCACTACCTTAATCAAGCTTAAGGCTACATATCTTTCTCCTCAATAAAACTTTGGTGTGACAGGGAATTGAAAAATAAAAAAACAATATAGTACTGCATGTACATAATTTTACATAAAAATGACATCGGATCTTAATGGGTTAAGCATTTTTTAAAAACTTAAGTATTTCCTTAAAGATCTCTTTAAAAGCTTTAAAATGATATCCATATTGATATTTAAAAAAATTTGAAAATTTCAGAGCCCCGTAACTCGGAAAATATGGGCGAGCACGAATTTTTTCACTTGATGTATTTTCACATTTTTTAATTCTCTATCGCCCCATATATTTAATTTTTTTGATTGTAGTTAAATAAATGTTCCAAATGACATGAAAAAATGAAAGGTGGGCGTGATGTTTTGCCTGGTGCCTCGAAGGACATGGACTGATAATGCTGATTTCCAATAGCACCTCTTTCGACAATATATCTGATCGATTGACACATTTATTTTTTCTGTGAAAACAAGTTTGCCGCGGCAAACACGAACGGACAGACGGACATCGCTTAATCGCCTTCGCTATGCATAAGAAGTGAGAATATATATACTTTATGGGGTCGGAAATAGATATTGTAGAAATTAGATATAACCAACAACAACATCCAAACAAATTGCTGCAATAACAATTTCACAATACAAGACAAATGCAGAAGAAAATTTGCAACCACAAAAGTTGCATAATGACCTTCGGTACAGACTAATTTTATTTGGACCTATTAGTTTGGCTTGTGATTTGTATTTTATAACAAACGCAATTTCGGACAATATTACTGAAACAAAAAGAGTTTGTATGTACGTTTTTTGACACGACGCCTAATTTTTGATTTACCGCCATTGATAAACCCTCTCAGTGCAACACGAAAACACAAAAAACAACTGAACACATTTCACGAGTATATCTGAACCCTGAATTTTAAGTGTTTTGCAAGACAAGAAAATGTATGGGAAAACATCTCAAAAACAACTTTTTTTTAATTGAATATCAGTTTAAAATATATAAGGTACAATAGTATGAGATTTTACTTAAAAGTACTACAACAATTAGAAACTACGTAATTTAATATAAAAAGCTTTTTTAAAAAGACAGTGTTAAGTAAAAGTTTATTTAAAAAAACCTTATAGAAACTTAAAAGTTATAATGAAATTTTTTTAACCAATCACCAACTTAGATTCTTTTTTTCTAAAGAATCTTAGTGATAGTTTAGTAAATTTCTTATAGCATCAAAAGTAGACGATCTGCATTTTTCATTAAATGTCGAGGTCAAGTCCTCTACAAATGAACCAATCTTTTATTATTTTTAAGTTTTTATTCTGGATAATTTGAATCTTATTATTTATAATAAACTTAACTACACTTTTCAATTAATTTATCGTGGAGTGTTCCTTACGGAATCCAAACTTTTGGTTAATAATAATGCTGTTTACATTTGCAAAATCTACTATTCTTTTGTGGGTGCTTTTTTCAGACACTTTGTCCAATAGGCCTAGGATTGTGATTTTCCTATAACTAGTTGGCAGTTTAAGATTTTTTTCAGCTTTGTGTGCCAAAATTCAGCATTTTTGAAAATTCGGGGAAAATAGCCAATACTTATGCAACCATTAAATATCTCACTTAGTGTTTCAAAAAAATAATCCGTCATGTTTTTAAGAACAATGGCATTAATTTTATCTAAACCTGGGGCTTTATTATTTTTTTGTTAAAATGCATATGACTTTACTTCAATGGCATCAGTCAATACTATATTACTGCGGCTGTGCAGGGTCTCAAATCAAAAACAGAAAATTCCTCGTGAAATAAGTTAAATTAAATTTAATTTTATATTATAAGCTAATACGGCCTAAATTGATCCATGTAAATAAAAAACAATTTTTTATTGCATATTTCCCTAACGTTTCGTGAATTTTTTGTTCACTTTCTCAAGGGGTCGTCTATTTATTTAAAAAGAAGAAAATTTAACACACTTACAATTAAAAACAATTACCCCATATGTACAAAAATATGTTAACTTATAGTATGACGTACAGTTTACATTAATAAATTAAAGATTTTTAATAAAAATAACAATAAAAAAACAATATTAAACATGAATTAACAAGCACAAAAATTTAATTTAAACTGTTGCTTAAATTAATGCGAGTTTATAACTGGCGCTTAAATTGTCTGTGTCCTCTTTAATGTCCATTGTTTTGTTTATTTTTTGTTGTATTCTTAAGCTTTCTATGGTGTATCTCTTTTTCTCGTTGTTTACTTTGTCTAGTATTTTTATATTGTCAAAATCAGGCTTATGTTTTGTTTGTGTTATATGCTGAGACAATGCTGTGTTTTCTCTATTTTTTGTTGACATCAGCTTTGTGCTCATTTACTCTTGTCTCTAAACTTCTCTTAGTTGTTCCAATGTAAATAAGATTGCAGTTATTATTTTCATCCCCTTTACATTAAATTTCGTAAACTACATTGTTTTGCTGTAGTTTTGTTATTGGTGTTTTTGTTTTTGTAAAAATTGCATTTAATGTTTTGTTTGGCTTGTATGCAAAGCTTATGTCAATTTTATTTATTGTTGTTTTTATACTGTTGTTGTCGGTTAGGCCAGGTATGTATTTTACACTGTAAACTTGTTTTGCTATGTTGGTGTTACCATTCTTGCTGTTTTGTATTGGTTTGTATGCTCTTAATAGAGACTTTATTAATTTAATGGGGAAGCTGTTATTGATCAATATGTCGGTAATTTTTTGAATATTTTGTGGATGGTATATATTGTCGCTGATGTCCAGTACTCGTTGTATAAGGTTTTTGACCGTGTTTATTACTTGGGATTTTGGTTGTGTAGCATTAAAATTGATGATCCTGCTTGATGAAATTTCTTTTTGATACCAGTCAAATGTTATTTTGTTTTCATTTTTAGTCAGCATCATATCAAGGTATGTTATCCTTTTGTCCATCTCTACTTCCATAGTAAACTGAATTTTGGGGTGGTATTTATTTAATGTGTCAAGTATTTCTTCTTTGTAATCAATGTTGATTATAGCTAAAATATCATCTACATATTTTGCTACGTACTTAATTTGAATATTTTTGTCCTTCAATTCGGCTAATGCTACGTCCAGAAATTGTGTAATACGATGTCGGCAACTGTAAGTAAGAGCGGGTTTCCCATTAGCATACCAAATATTTGATTATATACTTTGTTATAGTATACAAAATAATTGTTGTCATACAGGCAAAATTTTAAAACTTCCATATTACATTAGATTTTCCAACCCTATAGCGCGGAAGAATGTACCCAAAAAGTTGTACAAATTTGTACTGTGTTTTTTTTAACTTTCTGAAAGGCGTTCGTTTATTCATTTTGTATTAAGTGAGAGCACAAATAAAGAGAGTAAAATGACACTTCTTTGACTGAGTACTTACAAATTTTTACTGCAAAAATTTCTTATAGCAAAGTTATGTAAGATATGAAAAACATTTGATAAATAAATAAAATTTAACAAACAAAAAATTAAGCAACCGAAAAACTAAAAAAAAAGTGCGGTGAAGATTGTAAAACATTAAAGCATTTTAACTTAAATATGCCAGCAGAGTATTTGACATCTAATTTTTTCTTGTTGGATATATGTCTTTAGTCTTTGGTACTTTATTTAATTATTTCTTATGAAATTACAAAGTAAATTCCGATTTATTATTTTTGCTATTAGTTTACTTAACTTTTTGGAGTTGTACAACTTATAAGTGCTTGACTACCAAGTATTGTACTTGTTTTTAAGTTAAAATAAAAACAAATTTCAATGTACTAGTCAAATTCAATTAAAAAAATAAAGACACATTGTTACGAGAATAATTATTATTTTACTGATATTTTCAAAAATCTTTTTATTTCAACAAAGATAAAAGTAGGTACCGATATTGCAGAGATTCGTATAGCTGAAAGCGATAACTTTTCCACCACTAAGTTCTTTTACTATCAGCTGTTCACTAAAGTTTAAGAATTTTTACTATTTTTCTGTTCGAATACTTTTTTATACTATGTTTCCACGGAGCCCAATATTCTTGCTTCGTTCTCTTTTCATGATTCACAGCTCAATCACGACCGAATCAACGTGCTTCGCCATATAAAATCTTGAGAGCGAAGCATTTTGTTTTGAGACGATTCAGCTTGAAGCTACTTGCGAAGCATGAAAAATTTCTGTCTTCCCTAATTTTTATCGCAAGTTTATCTGAACTAGCTGTATATAAATGTAAACAAAAAAAGTAAAGTGGAAATGTGGTGTATTGTTGACCTTTTAATTTTTGATAAATGATTTAAAAATTTTTGTTCGGCTTAAGGTCGTTTTTGGGTAATTAAAAAAGTGTTTTAATTACCCAAAAACGACCTTAAGCCGAACAAAAATTTTTAAATCATTTATCAAAAAAAGTAAACCAATATTATAAGTGCTGTGTGAATATTTGTTAATATAAAAACAAATAATTATATTATAATTTAAAATTTTAATAATTACAAACACTAAAATTGAAACGAAAAACAAAATTTTAGAACAGAAGTCAATGTGAAGCCTGTAGTATGTGTCGTGGAAACGGCATGCTTCGCAATCATGATTCAGAGAGCGAAGCAAGTGCTTCACATTGCCGTGTAAACATGCTATTAGACAAGAGAGTTCTTTGAGAGTAATTGTTGTAATTTGCCCAAAAATTCTAATTTACTGCACTTTACTGTAAAAGTAAGCGAATAATAATGGTCTTTTTAAAACAGAATTACTGCCAGTCCCACGATGTCGCAATCGCCCGTTCGATCGCATAATTACATTTAATACAAAAATAATTTTTTAAAATTTGTGTTCAATGTAATTGTGCGAACGAACGGTTGCGACATCGTGGGACTGACAGTTATTCTTAACTTCCGTCCCGTGACGAATCAGTTGTTAATCAAAAAATATCTACTTGTGGTTTGTTCTTAGTTTGACGTTTGTTCTGTTCCGTTCCGTTGGAAACCGTAGAAAATATAATTTAACGTTAAGTTATTTAAAGTTGTTTGGTAGTGTGCGTGAAAAATATTAAAAACCCTATTTTCGGAGTAAAAAATTTTGTTTAATCGAAATAAAAAAGTTGAAAAAATAGTTTTTAACAATGATTTATGTTGTAATTTTTCATTTACTGCCTTTATTTTGTTCTAAAAATTTTTGCTTTTTAGTTTATTATAAAAAGCTGATAGTTGTTACAACAGAGCTAATCTATATAGCAAAAGCAGAACGGTATGGAACAGAACAGTAGCAAAAGTAAAGATTAGATTCTTAAACTAAAATAATATACATTTTTAATGAAAGCCAAAGGAATTGAAATTTTTAGTAATGTGCACTTAGTTTATATTTAAGTGCCACAAAACTTATAATTTAAATGCAAATCTTAATCAACAAAGGTTGTGGAGCACCATGCTTTTGTGAATTATAATTTTATAATAATTTAATTTCTGCATATATTTGGCAATAAAATTTATCTATATAAAATTAATTACGTAAGGCAATGTTGATTAATAACTATATAAACTAGTGCAAAAAATAAAAAATAGTGCATTTACATCATACCGAAATCTAGTACTAATGAGATTTCGTGCAAAATCTAGTTGATTTTTAATAGATTTCCCATACAAAACAAAATCTACTTCGTCACTAGATTTTGACCAAAAATACAAAGCAGCACAAGAAAAAATGACAGTTTAAATAAAACAAAATGGACAATTTATAAAAAACTAACAAATTTCAGTAAAGTATCATTAATATATTTTTAAATTTACAGTTTTTCGATTTGTTGTTAAAATAAAATCTTAATCTAATTTCAACAAAAACCCAGTGTAAACGATATAGATTTTGAAAAAGATTTCAAATCAAATGAGCTAGATTTTGGTAAAATGTAAATGCACTATAACCTCCTGTTTACATTAGACAATGCTGTCATGACAATAATAATACATACATAGTTTTTCACTAATCCATTTTAATTGTCTGAATTACTTTTGAAGACAGTAATTAAGACAGTGATTGGGCGTATGCCGACAATTTTATTATAATTGCTTTGAGTAAATGATATTTAATTTATGTACTCATTTTATTACAAAATTTATATTTGTCTGTAAAAAACATCTATTTATGCCTACACTACAGAAGCAATTGTCAGCTTTTTTAACAATAAGACGTATTATTTTATTGTCAAATGTAAACGGGATGTAAGGATAGTTGAAAATTACACACTATTTTTATCATCTCTGATTAGAAGAAAAAGTCTGATTACCATCGGCGAGAAGAAAACAAACTTTTTGGCAAACTTTTTCAATGTTTTGGTAAACTTTTTTCAGAGTTGCATTAAAGGTAGTAAAAAATGTAAACAAAATTTTGCAAAAATAATTTATTTTTTTTAAGCGCTCACAACTCTTTAATTTTTGTTAAATTTACAAAAAAAAATATTAAATCCAAAAGCATAATACCTGCAGAGTCTAATTTTGCAACTGTAACTTAATTCAGTTCTCAATTAAAAGTGCTACATAGAAAAGACTTATCCTTTCAATAAAAAAGTTTCTACTTGTAATACCCAAACAATTGAGTGTGCCACATAATGACTTATACAGATCAGTAGAGGATAAAAATACAATTCATTGTTGGTATTGGAGATTTTCTGAAATACTTTAATTCAGAAGATATTGCCTAACAAACTTTTGCAAACGAAAAAAAAAGATAAAAAGTTTTTTACTTTAAAAACATAAACTATTAGATGTGCCACATAGCGACTGACACTAGCCGATATAGGACAAAAATACAATTCAGAAATGGCATTTGGCATTTTCTGAAATACTTTATTTCAGAAGATATTGCTTAACAAACTTTGACAAATAGAAAAAATCCCAAAAAAGTAAGGTAAAAGTATTTACGTATATTGTCTAAAGTAGCCGATGTGCCACATAGCGACCTATACTAATGGATAGAGGAGAAAAATACAATTCAGAAATGGTATTTGGAATTTTCTGAAATACTTGAATTGAGAAGATATTACCTAACAAACTTTGACAAATAGAAACAAGTTAAGATAAAAAGCTATTTACTTATAAAACCTAAACTATGAAGTGTGCCACATAACAACCTGTACTAATCAGTAGAGGACAAAAAGAAAGAATTCATATTGGGTATTGGACATTTTCTGAAATACTTTAATTTACAAAATATTGTTAAATAACTTGAATTAATTAAAAAAAAAAACAAATATGCTGGTAATAAGGAACGATGTCGGTAATACTGTTCATATTATTTATTGAAAAAGAAAAGAAAATTATGGCAACATTATATGAAAAATTGTGTAAAAATGTGAAGCAAAGCAGAATCTGACAACACTGTTTTGCAGTGCCAAAATAGTAAACGTCACAGATAAATAACAGATAAATTATTAATCTGTGGTAAACGTTTTGTTAAAACAAGAATTAAATTAAATATAAATCGATTTACATTATAAAATATAATAAATAATGTCTGTGGTTATTGAAACTACAATCAGTGATCTTACAGTGGATTTATTCACCGAAGAAAGACCAATAGCTTGCATGAATTTCTTGATGCTTTGTTAATTGAAATACTACAATTATAATCTTTTTCACACTATTGAAGGAGGTTTCATTGCACAAACTGGTGACCCAACCGGTGTTGGAAATGGTGGCAGTTCAATATGGGGAGTCGTCGAAGAACAGCACAAACGGGTTTTTCAAGCAGAAATCTTACCGAAAATGCATCATTCAACTGTCGGACTTTTGTCTTTGGTTGGTGCAGGAAAAAAACCTAGTGGGGAGCCAGTTTTTCTTTACTCTGGGTGAGAACTTATCCTCTTTGGATGAGAAGCAATGTGTCATTGGTGAAGTTGTAGAGGGACATGAAGTGCTGAGGCAACTCAATGAGGCTATAGTGGATGAAAATTTTAGACCTTATCAAGATATAAGAATAACACATACGGTCATATTAGAAGACCCTTTTCCAGATCCTAGGGTTTTCCGAGATCCAAGTCGATCTCCGTCGCCGACTGCTGAAAGATTAAAAAATGGTCGTATTGCCGCTGATGAAGATATCGATGATACTGGAGGCAAGAGCTTGGAAGAGATTCAAGAAATGTTAGCGGAACGTGAAGCAAAAGCTAGAGCAACAATTTTGGAAATAGTTGGAGATCTCCCAGATGCTGAAATGGCACCACCAGAAAATGTTTTGTTTGTAAACTTAACCTTTGTCGAATTTTAAGATCAAAAATCATGCGAGGCTGCCTACTTTAAAATGGACAATGTTTTAGTAGATGACCGTCTGATAATCGTAGACTTCTCGTAATCAGTATCTAAAGTAAACAGCAAAAGTGAAAATTACTACTCGGAAAGAGAAAAACACAAACATCGTGATAAAGAACATAGTAATAGAAATTATTCAGATAGAAAACAATCGTCTCAAAGAAAATGTAACAGACATGAATCGCCCGAAGGCAGGCATACACAAAAGCAAATCGTCGAAAGGAAAAGAATACATGACTCACCAGATTATAAGAAAACAAATAAAGCGAGAAAGTCAAAAAAAGATAAACAGCCGCATAGGAAATAATCAAAGTATGAAACAAACAGAAGTGATGATTCCTCCTCTGATAGTGATTCTTCATCGGATAGTACTAAAACAAGTTCGACCGAAACAAGTAGCTCTTCTGATGAAGAACGAAAGACGAAATCAAAGAAAAACAAATAATATAAAAAAAACTAAATCTAGAAAACACAAGAATAAAAAGAAATAAACATTAACTTCCTTTATTTACAAGAGTTTTAATAAAGTTGGCTACAAATATTAAATTACTTTTCTGATGTAGCTTTATCAACGCTCACACCACTTTGCACACTGCAGATTGCCCTTTTTTACGACCAGGGGGTGGTATTACTGCATCAGGATTAAAAGGAAAGTTATCCAAGCGCGTAACGTCAGGAGTTATGCGCAATACTATTGTAACATATTAGTTGGAATTATTTACAAACAAAATAGTTTACTAGAACTTACCATACGCGTTTTCATCCGTTTTTTTGGCCTGTACATTGGAGCGTAACTCCTTGTCAGCATCTAACGCTAATTGTACCATCTACAAAAATCTCCTTTGTGAACGAGATCAAAAAATAATAAATTGATGTACTTTTTTAATACTCTCTGTATATTTTTTCAAAAGTTTGTTTACAAATTTGTATATGTTTGCATGAACGCTATTACCGACATTGTTTATTACTTGCAAAATTTTTGTTCTTTAATTTGCAATAGTTTGCTGTGGTATATCTTCTTAACGCAAGTATTTCGGAAAATGTCAGATACCAATTCTGAATTATATTTTTGTCCTCTAATCATTAGTATATGTTGCTATGTGGCACATCGGCTACTTTAGAAAATATACGTAAATACTTTTACCTTACTTTTTTGCGATTTTTTCTATTTGTCAAAGTTTGTTAGGCAATATCTTCTGAATTAAAGTATTTCAGAAAATGTCAAATACCAATTTTGAATTGTATATTTGTCCTCTATCTATTAGTGTATGTCGCTATGTGGCACACTTTCTAGTTTGGTTTAAATATTTAACAAACTATTTGTACAATTTTAAGAAGATTGTTACGTCATAACTTTTGAATGCAAGTGTTCCGAAAAATGATTTATACCAGTTCTGAATTGTATTTTTTGCCTCTATCGATTGGCATCAGTTATTTTGACGTAAGGCGTTTAGTTTGGATTTTATAACTAAAAAACCATTACACTTAATGACTCTTTGTCTTAGGTGTAGCCCATTTATTTCTAAAATGGCGAAAGTGACAACCGGAAAATCAGATTCTACAAGCCTACAGCTCCCTATATCATATTTTTATTTTAAAATACATGCACAAATGGCACGTTTTGGTCGCGTTAAAAATTGCAATATTTTTTCAAAAGTTTGTTTACAAATTTTTATGTTTGCATGAACGCTATTACCGACATTGTTTATTACTTGCAAAATTGTTGTTCTTTAATTTGCAATAGTTTGCTGTGGTATATCTTCTAAACGCAAGTATTTCGGAAAATGTCAGATACCAATTCTGAATTATATTTTTGTTCTCTAATCATTAGTATATGTTGCTATGTGGCACATCGGTTACTTTAGAAAATATACGTAAATACTTTTACCTTACTTTTTTGCGATTTTTTCTATTTGTCAAAGTTTGTTACGCAATATCTTCTGAATTAAAGTATTTCAGAAAATGTCAAATACCAATTTTGAATTGTATATTTGTCCTCTATCTATTAGTGTATGTCGCTATGTGGCACACTTTCTAGTTTGGTTTAAATATTTAACAAACTATTTGTACAATTTTAAGAAGATTGTTACGTCATAACTTTTGAATGCAAGTGTTCCGAAATAGGATTTATACCAGTTCTGAATTGTATTTTTTGCCTCTATCGATTGGCATCAGTTATTTTGATGTAAGGCGTTTAGTTTGGATTTTATAACTAAAAAACCTTTACACTTAATGACTTTTTGTCTTAGATGTAGCTCTTTCATTTCTAAAATGGTAAAAGTGACAACCGGAAAACCAGATTCGACAAGCTTTAAGCTTCTTAGTTCAATTTTTTATTTTACAATGCATTAAAATTTCACGATTTGTGACCGCATTTAATTACGCTTATTTTTTGTCAAATTTTGTTTACATTTTTGTTAAGAACAACAAAAATAGTCCGTTTTTTGCAACTCTGTAAAAAAAGTTTGCCATTTCTCAGAGTTTGTTTTCTTCTCATGCGTCTGATTACCATTTTCAGATATTGTTCATATGTTATTGGGATTGTAAGCTTGCCATACCTGTTATTAATTGAAAAAAAAATATTTTTATCTAAGAAGAATTTTAGTCTGCTTAGCAATCTGTATACGGATGGTCCGATTGTGTGCTTTCATTTGTAGCGGTTAATATATGTGTTGAAACAAAAACAAATGCCAATACTGTTATTCAGAGCAAATTGATTTGTTCAAAGTGAGAAAAGGCAATACAGCTCATACATTAAAACCTTCTATAAACAGTAGAGGTTTTGGCAATTGGATTGTATCCTTGTTTTCACTATTAAGAACGTGTTTGAGGTATTAATAAAATAAGCCAACCTAAATAGTTACTAAAATATCTTTTTAGTTGTCATTATGGTAGAACATTACAAATTCGCCAATATGTGTTATGAACATGGTAGTTGGTTGATGTCATCCGACTCAAATGATGTGATGTAGTTTTAAAAACGTCATGTTTAAAAAAAAATACCTAGATATACTGTAACTTATACGTACATTAAAAACAAAATTTTTTTTAGTGAATTTCTTTAATAACTGCAAAAAAATCCAAGGTTTTTTAGACCAATCGGAGCAAACTTGTGTGCATTTTTCTATTATTAATTTTTATATGTGATTTTTCCGTAGATGGAAAAAGGGTGATCAAAAATCGTGTAGTACATAGTGGTGTAGGTAGTATTTATGTACGTACGTGTGTAGGTATGTATGTACCATATCATTACATGAAGTATGTACCATATCATTACATGAAGTATAAATAAAATCTCAACCAAGGCGAAATTATTTATGGTGACGGTGGCGAATTCATTAATTTTTGCAGTTGCTGGAAATGTTAAAACTCCAAATAAAAAATCTGCGTCAAATTTTTTTTATGCAAACGACAACGGTAATAACCAACGAATTCGCCACAGCCACCACCTGGTACATGATGTCAACTCCTCATTTAACAAGATGTGCAAAACTTTTTTAAAATTTTCTGGCGTCGGAAAATCAAGTAATAGCTTGGACTGTGTATGCAAGCAGACTTTTAAATCGATAAATTTAATTTTAAGGTTGCCATTTCTTGATTGTAATCTCAAGGTATAAATCATATCCATATCATATCATAGCAAAGCTCAGTTAAAGACAAAACTGCTGTTAGTGTTTATGTGCTGTCTGTCACGGTGAAAAGCCTGCTTCCGACGTTGTTTAGCCGGTTATGATGCATGTAAAGCAGTCCACTAACATCTACATTTATTATTTGTTATTATTATTTATTGGTAGTATTTTAGAATACATTTAATTTTAAGGAAATAAAAGCTCTGGTTAAAAATTAAGTATTTTTATAAAATTTAAAGTTTTTTCTAAAAAAAATTTGAATTTATTTCATTTTTAGTATCATTCACAATTCAATATCATATTGTATAGAGCCTTTGTAAAATAAAGATTTTTGCATTGCATTCGTATCCGCTCTCTGTAGTTTAAAATCTAAGGCATTTCTTAGGTTGTAAGGTTGAACATCACCAATATATGTCAATGGTCTGACCAAGTAAGCGGGAGCATTTCCTGTTTTCATTTTCTGAATAAAGTGAATTATGTTCAGCTGCAGCCTTTGTATTATAATAAACTATTTGCTTTTTAAAATTGATCGCATTGCTTTATTTTGTTTTTTCTGCACTCTTGGGCCGACTTCCTAAATTCAGTAATGCAAGGCATCAGTGCACAAATATTTGTCTATAAAAACAATTTTGGCAACTTTTGCGCATTGAAAAAGGTTGCCCTGCAATCATGAACTCATGGCAATTTCCTAAGCTATCACGTTTTGGAGCTCTATAAACTCCAGTGATGCTTTGCATTACTGCATTTAGGAACTCGGCCTTTCTAATTGTTGGTCTGAACAACATGAAAATAATATAATTGATCCATATTCAAAATGTGGTTTTATCGTGGTGTTATACATGTTTATTGCAGTTGTAACTGTTATTTTGTTTTTTAAACGTTTGAAGAACCTGATTTTTTACCCATTTTTTTTTTTGCATATTATACTCAACATGCTCTTTAAAGTTTAAATTTGTCTATTAGAAAACCCAGGTATTTTATATAAGTTACTTTTTCTATTAGTACATTATTTATTTTGAATGTTGTAGTATTAGAATTCATATCAATTTCCATCACATTTGTTTTATTTTCACTTTTCACTAATATTTTCAATATCGTTTATATATATGATAAAAAGAAGCGCTTCTAAAATTGAACCTTGTGGTATGTCAAAATCATTTTCTATTGCATTTGTGATTACATTATTTACATTTGTTAACTGCCTTCGATGAGTTAAGTATGACTGAAACCAGTTCAGTTCTGTGCCTCAAACACCGTATTTCGGTAATTTTTGCAATAAGATATGACGATCAATTGTTTCAAATGCTCTTTTGAAATCAAGGAAAATTGATATTTTGTTTTTTTATTTTTACATTTCCATCTATTTATAACGTAGTTGATTTCTGTTTCACATGAGTATTTCTTCCGAAAGCCTGATTGATATTTTCACACTAACAATTGTTGTTCCTTGTAGTTTTCCAATTGATCTTTTACTATTATTTCAAGGATTTTTTGTCGATATTCTTTACACAAAATTGTATTTTTTACTTTTTTGATTGGACTCGACTCCTTCGAATTATCCGGAAACACACCAGTCTGGACTGATCTATTTATTATTTTCAGTAAAATGTTGCAGTTATGTCCCAGTTGTCTAGGATTTTGTTACCTGATGTTTTTTTAAAATCAGGTTTCTTTTTTATATTATTACAGATAATTTTTAGTTCATGCAAATTTATTGTACGGAATATAAATCTTACGTGTATAACACGTACTTGATCTTATATTGCAAATCTTCAATGGAACTTCTAATTTCCTTCATACTAGTTACGAAATAATTGTTAAAGCTTATAGCTATTTGGAAATAGTCCTTTTATTCAATTTGGTTATATATTACAGTTTTTATCACATTTTTGGTTTTTTCTTAGGACAAGTTCTTTAATTTTACTCCACATTTCCTTTTGGTTAGTTGCATTTTTATTTTTTCATTAATGTATTTCTTTATTTCATATTCAATTTCAACTTTATATTTCTTTCTTATTATTTTATAACTTTTCCAAGTATCAACTGTCTTTTCAACAATTGCATTTTGGTAATTAATAATGTTTTCACTTTTTAATGATCTGAGTTGAACCATTAAACCTATTTCTATCACTTCTTATTTAATTTTTTCTTGAGAGTAAATTTTTTTATAGTATTTTCGAATCAATTATCAAAGTTATCGAAATATTCATTCAAATTATTGATTTCATCACATTTCAAAACAGAGTTTAGTTCATTTTTAAATCTATTTTTATAATACTTAAAAGTTTCTATCTGTTTATTATGTATGTCCTGAATTCCAGCATCGCATTCAATAAATATATCAACTGTTCAACGTTCCTTAAGACAAATCTTCAAAATTCCTAATTTAACTTAGTGAAATGTGTACATATTTTTTATTTTATTCTGAAAGCATTTTTCTAATATTATTACTCTGTCAATTGGATTGTAATTAGCCACCAGATTTTAAGACACATCTGCCTATTTTCGTTACTTTATGAGTAATTTAATTATAAAAATCATTAATATCTGGACAAACCAAAAATATGAATAAGTATTTGAAGTATATACAAATTCAATTGTATGTTAACATTTATTTAGCTATTATACTTACGAAAGCTTGAAGCAAACATAATATTGATTAAAAAAAAAACAGCTGACTGAGAAAAAGTGTTACTTTTCTTAAAGCAACATGCATTTATCATTTTTTTTTTTTAAATATAATTTTTAGTAATTTCAAATAAAAATGCAATAAACTCTAGCAAAAATTAATTAAAAATATAATAAAGCCCTAAACAAAAAAATGTGTGCGGTTGTGTAGTATTAACGTGTGTGGGTATGTACATACATATGTAAGTATGCTACGATTGTTATTTCTATTCCGAATCAAAATATGCACAATATTTATTTAAAATACTTACGAATATTGTTTAAAAATGTATTTATTTAATTAGTTATTAGGATATTCTAATGTTGAATATCAACATAAAATATGCTAAGTTATATGCATACATATATAAGGTAAAATAGTATAAGAATTTACTTAAAAGTACTGCAACAATTTTAAAATACAGAATAAATATAAATAACTTTTAAAAATACAGTTTTAAAGAATAGTTTTTTTTTTCAAAAAACCACATACATATTAAAATGTCTTTATTAATTAGTATGCATAATACTTTTAAATTTCACATTAATTATAATTTAATATTAAATAAATAAAAATATTAAAAATGTTTGTAACATTAGAAAAAAAATTTAAACATTTGAATTATTTTTTAACAAAATTTACACATTCTCTTTTAAATATTTTATTATTGGTTTCTATTTTCGTATTGTTTCGAAGAGAATTGAATATATTGACTCCTTTATGGAACAGCGATCTTTGCATAGATAATATACTAGCCTCCCTTCGCCTAAAGTTATCATCATTTCTTAGTCCATATGGTTGTTCCTCACCGAAGTTATAATGAAATTCGTTTCATTCATCGCCTATTTAGATTCTTTCCTTTTAAAAGGATGTAAGTGACTAGTAGTAAATTTCTTTAAGTCGCAAAATTTTAATGATCATCATTTTCATTAAATGACAGCGTCAAATCCCAAATTGAATGTTTAAATTGGAAATGTAAGGGAATACGTTTTGAAGATTTATTGTATCGAAAAATGCTAGCGTGAGTTATATTATCGTTTCATTTATTGAGCTAATTTTGGCTTGAGTTGAAATTATGCTGCATTCTGTTGGCTATTGTGTCCGATACCTTGCCGCAACATGCAAAAGCACTGTCGTCAGCATAAAAATCGTGTTTTTTGAATTCTGAAATAATTCATATCCAAAGTATATGTATAATAAATATAGTGTGTGTAAACCTGCTGGTGCTAGTCTTTCAGTAGAATATTTTCTATCGATTCAGACGAAAAATGATCAACTATTTTTAAGGCCTTAATGTTTTTTGTAAATAAATAGGAAAATTAAAACTATTAAGTTCGAACAATAAACCATTATCCCAAATAGAATCAAAAGCCTTTTCATTATCTAGGAAAGTAACTCCAGAAATTTTGCGTTGATTTTCAACAAATTTGTTTAACTGCTTGGCATCTTAGGACCTCTTCCAGCTTCATGGATTAGAATTACTTTGGCCTTTTAACACTTTGGGGAAAATAGCCAGTACTTGTGCGAATATCAAATATTTTACTCATGTTTTGAAAAAATAATTAGTCATGTTTTTAGGAACAATTCCATTGATATCATCTAAACCTAGGACTTGATTATTTTTAAAAGAAAATAAGTGTGACTTTACTAATAGTAATAATCAATAGTTGATGAATTATTTATAGTTATAGTGTGAGAATTTGCAAATCCATTGGCAATTGCGTTAGCTTTATCTACACCACTCACCAACACCTCTTCTGGCTTTTGAGATCCAACCAATAAGTTAGCATGTGTGTGAAGATAAATATGTCGAGTTATATATGTTTTTGACGTAACGATTACGTAAAATATGTATGAGTATGAAGTTAAATATGCTTGACGTATCATCAACAAAGAAAAACCCGAATTGTTTTATATTTTAAAATATATTAACTAATAATTTTGTAAAAAAAAAAATAATAAAATTTATGAGATTTCAATACCTTCTGAATTATATCTACATAAATTAAAATTATTTTTATTGAAAGTCAGTACACTAAATTTTGGTCTCTAAGATATTTTGACCAATGTGGCATGCAATACCACATTATGTATAGTGTTTGGTAGGCTCAATACTATTGCTCCATATAAGAACTTTTTCCAAATTGAGTTTGTAACTAGAGGAAAATTATGAAAATTTAATTTGAATCATAAGAGTGATTTTTGTGAAGGATTTTGGCCAATGTGGCCAAATGGAGAGGTGGTATGCTATACCACCTTATAGATAGTGTTCACTAAGGTCAATACTATTGCCCTTATTCTCGATACAGGAGCTGACGTGTCTGTCATTCCACTTATATCGAAACGTCAAAACTCTTCAATTTTAAATCGCGACTCTTATCCAATTAAAATCTTCGCCGCAAATGGAACCGAAATTCCAACATATGGAACACAATTGCTACAGCTTAATTTTGGTTAACGTAGAAACTTTTCCTAGATTTTTGATATTGCCGATGTTACTCATACAATATTAAGTTTTGATTTTTTTAAGTACCATCAATTATTACCTGATCTCAAGAATCATGTATTAATTGATGGAAAAATTTTTATTTCACCAGCAACCCTATTTTCGATGATCAGTTTCTTATATTAAAAAGGATATTCTATTTTCCAAAAAAATTCTTCAAGAATGTCCTGAGATTGTAAGTATAAACTCATTTCCCAAGTGCAGCCAAAAAACCAGATGCTTTCATTACATCGAGACTACTGGAAGACCAGTAACGGCAAAAGTTCGTAGCCTTCATTCAGGCATGTTCTGACAATCGCAAATTGCTTAAACTGGCGATGCGAGTTGAAATCGCATAAAAGGTGTTCTGTAGTTCACAATCGTAAGAATTTTTGCGACTTCAAATCGCAAGCAATTTACTGAAGTGAAGTTATGAATTTTACTTAAAATAAAGTTTAAAACAACAATAAAATTATACACAAATGAGAACTACATAATATGTTCTCTTTTATTTTTAACAAAAATTATTTTAATTTTTACACAATTAATGTCGCAAATAATTAATTTAAAATTTGTTATTTGTTCTATCCATTGTTCATTTTGATTGTTTCATTGAGTACTGGCTATTTTATAAAAACAGCTGTTCTAATGTGGTTGAACGTATAGTAGGTAATCAAATAAAATAAGTGGTTATTTTAATTTTCAATTTTTATAAAACATTCGGTGCTTATTAAATGTGCGATTCAAGTGTTAAGAGACCTTAAAAAATTTATTTAAATTACATTTTGGTCGATAAGAGTTTGTTATAATTAATAAAATAAACAAAAATACTTTTTGAGTACTGATTACTCACGACGTAAATAGTCTTTTTCTTCAAAGATGCTAAATGCAATATCACTAATTGAAAATCTATTTGTCGCCAAAATATTTCTTGGCTTGCGTATCAATTGTATTGTCACAATCTCTAAGCGTCCGTTTTGTTGTAATTTTCTTTTGTAAATTTATGACTTACACCGTGAAATCATATGTTTTTCTTTTCGAACATAAGTTTGAAAAAAAGCAAACCGTAAGCAAAACGCGTGAGTTTCAGAACATGTAAAACAAAAGTTGACGTTTTTAAATTTACATGCGATTTCAAAAACATGCGAGTGTCAGAACATGCCTGATTAAAAACGTTAGATTATAGCAAAAAAAGAATTTCAGTTATTATAGTAGGTATTATTTAACCATCTAAAATTGAATGGGCTAATCTACTTCACATGGTATCAAAATCGAATGGAGATTGGCGCCCGTGTGGAGACTGTCATTTTTTCAACAATATTGCAGTTCCAGATTACTTTTATAACAGATTTTACGTATAGTTTTTCAGATGTTTTCTAAGTTTGACCTCTTGCAGGCATATCATCAAATTACAGTCAATCTCGATGATATACAAAAAACTGCAATAACTACACCTTTTGGACTCTTCGAATTTCTCAAAAGCCATTTGGACTAAAAAACTCGGCACAAACCTTTTATGGTTTATGGACGAAATCTGTAGAGGCTTAGAATTGGTTTTCGTCTATATTGATAATGTGTTTAAAAGCTTTTAATCCAAATCCTGATGCTGAACTTTGTTTGAAAGTTGATGCATATGAGTTTGTAATAGGTGCAGCAATTGAACAGTTCGATAATGGTGATTGGAAACCATTAGCATTCTTTTCAAAACAAAACTTTCTAAAACGGAAATGAAATATAGTACGTATGACAAAGAGTTATTATCTGCATATAAATGCGTTAAACATTTTCGTCATATGTTGGGAGGTCGTAAGTTTGTTTTGTGTACAGACCACAAGCCATTAATATTTGCTTTCAGACAAAAGACAGAGAAGGCATCCCCTAGACCGTTTACACACTTGAATTTTCGCAATTTACTACAGATATTCGTTACACATCTGGTAAATTTTACTCTGTAGCGGATGCTAAAGTGCAGCTAACTGATGAAGAATTTATGAATTTTCAAAACTCCTCTACCGGACTCTAATTTAAACAACTGCAAATTCCAAATTTAACTCTAAAACTGTTTTGCGATGTATCTACAGAACATGTCAGACCCTAAATTCTTTTGCAATTTCGAAAGAAGTATTTAACCATATACATGGACTTTCTCATCCCGGTGTACGGTCAACAAGACGTTTGCTTACTCAGAAATTTGTGGCCATCTATTAATAAAGATTGTATTAATTGTTTTAAAACGTGTCGAACTTCAAAAGTAAATCGTCACACAAAATCAAAATTTGGTGTATTTTCTTAAGAAACTCAACGATTTGCAGCAATACATGTGGACATTGTGGGACCTCTTCTACCATCTGAAGGATTTCAGTATATGTTGACTATAATCTACCGTTTTACAAGATGGATTGAAGTCTTGCCTTTAAAAAATATTACCTCTGAATATGTATGTACAGGTTTCATTGAAGGATGGGTGAGTAGATTTGGTTTTCCTCATAAAATTTACACAGACCGAGGAAGACAATTTATCTCACAGCATATTGTCCTCAATCGAACGGAATCGTCGAAAGAATCCATCGTAGGCTTAAAACGGTTCTTGTTTGTAAAAAAAAATTACAGTGGACGAAAACACTGCCAATAGTCCAATTAGGTTTACGAGCAGCTTTCAAAGAAGACTAACCCGCAATCTTATGTTTTAGTTTAAAATTTTCATATAGAAAATAAAATATTAGTTTTGATTTGAAAGTTATTTGAGTCGGTCTTGTATTATTTAATTTTATATTTGTGAACAACCACACATCGAACTTCATTTTAGCCCAATTTAACTTTAAATTAATTAATTGAAACGCTACGCGATTAAAAATTACAAATAAAAGTCCTTTTAATATTCAAACTTCATGTATTCAACTTGTAACGACACGTTCTCCGCTGGTTGCTGGGATAGCTACAGCGGAGTCCATGGTCGTTGCTGTTTTGTCTATCGTCCGGACAAAATTAGGCTATAAGGCCGGCGGCAAACGGCAGCAGCGGTGGCAGTAGACGGACTGCGCTGAAGATAGTCAAAGACAGCGTTGAGACGGAAGACGGACAAAAGTAGTATATAAAGTCGGCGAAAAACGGCAGCAGAGGTGGCTGTAGACGGAGTGCGGCAACGGCAGCGTCGAGACGTAGGCCGGACAATATTAGGCTATAAGGCCGGCGGCAAACGGCAGTAGCGGTGGCTGTAGTTGGACTGCGGTGACAACGGTCAGCGTCAAGACATCCTTCAAGCACTTGGCTGCAGTGATGGCAGTCAGTGATAGTTGTCGCTGAACGCAGTAGTACTCACCGACAGCGCCGGTAGTCGATGTGTATGCTGAGTGCTAGACGTTGGTCTCTAGCTGTAGCGACGTTCAGCGGCAGCACCCGGGTTTTTATGCCGCACGTGCTTCAGGCAGCGCCTGGTAGTAGAGCTCGGCCGCACAGCCTGACCTTGGGGAATTTTATAATTCCTCGCCAAGGCAAGCGACAAGGTCGAACCAACGCCGGTAGAAGTGTAACTTCTGTGGCGTTGTTTTGCCAAGAAGAGTAGCAAATGTCGCTCAGCCGCGATGAATGGCAACCACTATGAGAGAGTTAGGAAGCGCAAGAATTAACCTGGGTAATTGTATAATTCCTCGCCAAGACTACCTTCGCTAGTCGAGTCACCCAAAAATACAGTTTTAATGAAGATAAGGAATAAATTGGGGAATTGTATATTCCTCACCAAGCAACTTCTTACCTGCAGGACATATGCTTTAAGATGTGTATATATGTTTTAAAGATGTAGGCAAAAACGAAGGACGACTTTTGCCATTACAAACTGTAAAAAGGACTTATTATAAAAAATTATTTAGGCTTCATTTATTTATACATTGCATATAAAAGTACCGCTAAACAAAAGCTCTTTTGTAACAATATACATACATTAGAATACTCATTACTACTTCTTTAATTTTATTATTCACTCGATGTTATAAAAAGCTTACGCATTTTAATAACATTCCTACCAGTAACATATTTATTAGTTTTAGATGTTGTTATGAACATCGCTATTAAATACACACATACAGTAGCTACAAGCGAAACTCGTACACCTACGAAAACAAATTTCTTTATGTTATATGTCTAAAACTAAGTAGGCTAATAAAAAAAATTTAATTAATTTTAGTACAAACCTATGTACTTAATTAAATGTCAGAAACGAAATTTTGAATATTTCTTTATTAAAATACAGATAAATATTTAAAAAAGTGGCAACTTTCGACGCCAAAGCCAAACTCGTAGAGTCTTATTTAATTTGGCAACATTCTTTTAATTTGCATCTAACTTCGGGATATTACGTAAAAATAATTTTAAAAAAATTAGGGACTTTCCCCATTATCACCTTTTTTTTTTGTCATTTATTTGAGAACAAAATGGGTAGACAAAGACGACAAACTTCTGTTGAAGTAAGAAAATTAATAATTCAACATCATAATAATAATAATAAATCGCTGCGAGAAATATCTGAGATAGTTGATAGAAGCCGATCAACAGTGCAATATATTATAACAAGGTATAAAATGGAAGAGAGGATTGCGAACAAGAAGAAAAGTGCAAATAACAAAATTTTCTCTGCTAGAGATGAGCAATATATTTTACGTAAAATAAAAAAAACCCATTTTGAGTTGCTTCGAAACTTGTAGAAATTTTTGAAAAAGACTAAGGAAAAAAATGTTGCCCACAGACCATAAGAAACATATTAAAAAGGGCTAATTTGGCTAAGGATTTTTTATTTTGGAAGCAGGTATTATTCACAGATGAAAGTAAATTCAACTTGTTTGGTTCAGATGGAAGACCTTATGTATTAAGAAAATCTAATGAGGTGTTGTTTGCCAAAAACATGAAACCAACAGTTAGGCACGGTGGTGGGTCAGTAATGGTTTGGGGATCATTTTCTGCATCTGGGCCCGGTGTTTTACACTTTATCGATGGTATTATGGATAAGCATATGTATCTAAACATTTTAATAGAAAGTTTGCCAGTTTGTAAGCAGAAACTTTGTCTTGGTGAAAACTTTTATTTTTACCAAGACAAAAACTCTAAGCATAAGGCTTACAATGTGCGATCATGGCTACTTTAAATTGTCCACATGTTATGGATACACCAGCCCAGAGTCCAAACATAAACCCAATCGAAAATTTTTGGAGCTATCTCGATCGTAAAATTCGCAGTCATACAATAAGTTCTAAGGATGACTTGTGGTTTGTGTTGGAGGCAATTGGGAAGACACAGGGTAGTATCCAATGCAGAGTTTGCAAAAATTGGCTTCATCTGCAATGTGCAAATTTAACTGAAAAACATCTCAGTTTATTTAAGGAGAGATCCAAATCATTCTTTTTTACCTGTACTTCCTGTTCTGATTTTTGCTTTGATGAGGCTCATACTTTTAAAAGCAGCTTTGATGATTTCCTGAAAACAAGTAGAGATGATGATTCTGCCTTTAAGAAAACCATGATGCAGATCCTAACTGATTTCAAAAATGAAGTGTCTTCATCTGTTAAGGACATTAAATCAGATGTTGTGGACTGTCATAAATTAATAAACAACATTGATGCATCGACTACGTCTAAATTTATTTCTTTATTTCAACCGAAGTAAACTCTTTGCACCGCCGTCTAAATCAATATGACATTGTAGTGAATGGTTTGCCATCTGGCTTAAATAATCTCTCTTCTGCTGTAATATCGTTGTGTGGATTTTACAATATAAACGTTGCTGAATATAACATAAACCATGTTTGTTATATGAATGATAGAAAGATGATTTTAATCAAATTTAATAATGCCAGTATTCGTGATGTTCTTATGAAAGATTATTTTAAGTCACGTTCACTAAAAGTTTAAAGATGTTCTTGGTGGTGAAATTGAAAGCCGTATTTTTTTGAATGATCATTTCTCTCCAGCCGATTCTAACCTCAACTCTATTTGCCGGAAATTGTTGCGTGCGAAAATTATTAAAGTCTTGAATAAGGACAGGCCAAAAGCTCTGGTGACTCTTAGTGATGGCAAACAAATGGTATATGATTTGACTGAATGTGGTAATCTATTAAGTAACTGTGCTTAATTTTGATTAAGTCTGTATTTTAATAACTTTCTTTTTTACAATTATATACTGAAATACTTATATTTTATTTTTCTTTTTTTTTTATTATTCACTTAATGATATCTTACTGTGTTGTTTATAACAGCAGGTATAAATAATTATATAGTTGTGTAATAACATATATATACATATACTATATATTGATTAAAAAGATGTTTTACATCATATTTTTAAATTTAATGTTTAATCTCTATTGGCTTCCCAACTTTATCTTTGCTTATTATGCCAATAACTATTGATAACAGTGATCCCACTATTAGCGATTCTTCGTTTCTTAAGGCGGGGTTACTTCCTTTTTATCAACAGCTTAAAATAGCACATATAAATTGTCAGAGTATTAGACCTTCTCATAATTGAACAAAATTTGATGAGTTTAAAAATATTATGAGTGATAGCTTTTACTTGATGGCTATTTCGGTGTCATGGCTAAAGCCCTATGTCTCAAATTCATCAATTCGTATAGATAACTACAATCTAATAAGAAACGATCAGTTACACCGCAGGGGTGGTCGTGTTGGCATTTATATATACAATAAAATGATTTACAAAGAGGTTTTTAGAATTTCTGCTGATGAATGTGAGTCAGTTTTCGTTGATTTAACTTTTGATAATGTTAACATTCTCTTTGGCGTGGTATATTTGCCACAGGGAAATATAGCTGCCTTTGAGAGTTTTCATTTTGAAATCCTCCTTAAATATAATAATAGTTGGGGATTTTAATTGTAACATGTTTGATGTTTCTAAGTCCAGCCGGATGCGAACAATGTGTACTCGTTACGGAATCTCAGTACATCACAATACTCGTCCAACCTACTTTGATGTGGCACACTCTTCTTCTTCTTTATTGGACTTTTGGTTAGTGAGTGATCACTATGATTTCTTTTTCTAGTCAGGTTCATTGTCCTGCTATATCCCATCACTCACTGATTTTTGCAGCGTTCCATATCGATTTTCTCCACTCTTGTGAATTTATTGAATATCGTAATTTTAATGCTCTTGATTGGAATGGTCTCTTACCTTTTTTGTCTGAATTTGATTTGTCTTTATATTTTACTTCATCTAATGTTGATTTTCAGAATTCTGTTTTAGAGTCATTGCTTCATTTACTTTATAACTTTGTTCCTATCGTTAGAAGGAGAATCAGTGGAAGAAATAATAACTGGATGGGGTCTAACAGGATTTTGTTGGCAACTTCCTTAAGGGATTTGGCATATTCTGCTTTTTTAAGAAATAAATCAAGTGCTAACTGGTCTATTTACTGCAGATATCTAATAAGGCTAAAAACGTGATTCGTCAAGAGAGAAGGAAATTTTACACTGGGTTGTTTTCTGGCCTTGATGGTTCTGGGGTGTGGAAAGTTCTAGGGGAATCTGGCGTAATTGGTGGTAATGGGATATCGTGCGATTTCGATAGTTTGAATAACTATTTTTCAAATGATGCTAATTTCGTTGATAACGAAGTTGTTGATTTAGAGTCATTTGAGGAGGTTGATGGTAGTTTCTCTTTCAGTTGTGTGAGTGCGAATGACTTATTTGAGGCTATATGTAGAGTAAAATCTAGGTCATTGGGTATTGACAAAATACCTATTCGCTTCTTTAAGATTATTTATCCCCATGTTGCTCGGATTCTGTCTCATCATGTTAATACTATTTTAATATCATCTAAGTTTCCTTCCTCATGGAAGATAGCCCGTGTAGTGCCCATACCTAAATCTAAAAGCGTTCGTAGGTTTGAGGACTTAAGGCCTATTTCTATTTTACCAGCATTATCCAAGGCGGTGGAACTGATTATGAAGGATCAAATGCTTTCTTTCTTTCGTAGCAATATTGTGCCTTCACAATATGCTTTTCGATTTGGGTATAGCACTACATCTTTACTGCTTAACCTCACTGATGATATCAGAACTCATTTGAATAATGACAAATCTGTGATTCTTTTGTCACTTGATCTGTTTAAGGCGTTTAATTCTGTCAATTACAGAGTATTGATAAGGAAGTTGAAGGAAATATTTCATTTTTCTGTTACTGCATGTAAATTAATTTTTTCATATATTTTTGGTCGCTTTCAGTTTGTTGATGTAAATAATCAAAATTCTGGTTTACTTCGCCTTTCATCTGGTGTTACCCAAGGTTCTGTGTTGGGTCCAATTCTTTTTGTTCTCTACATTAATGATCTTTCATATCATATTGATAACAACATATGCAAGTCATTTTTATTTGCTGATGATGTTTTTCTTGTATTTAGTGGCGGACGATCTGGGGGCTATACATTCCAGTTTGATATAAATGATATCTTTCAGCGGTTTCTTAATTGGTCTTCTGAAAATTATTTAACTATCAATTTTTCGAAAACTAAGGCGCTCAGTTTTGGAATGAGTGACCAGCTTCAACATTGCATTAATATTTCTGTGGGTGGAGCTAATGTAGAATTTGTTGATACGTTGAAATGTCTTGGCAATTTTTTGGATAGGCGGTTGTATTTTGATAGCCACATTGATCATATTAGTGGAAAAGTTTCTGTACTATTACGTAGACTATATTCTATTAATATATTTTTACCACTTCGCATTAAGATTCGCTTGGCACATGCAGTATTAATGCTGCAAATTTTGTATGGGGTTGAAATTTTTTCTGGCTCTATGGGTTATGTTATTGCCAGATTAAGACGTATTATGAATAAGATTGTAAGATATGTTTATCGGGTTAGGGTTCTGAGTTTGTAAAGCGTTTTCTAGGCTGTTTTTTTCTTAACTTTATTACCTTGCGTAATTTGTTGCTTTTCTATAGGGTTCTTAAAAGAAGAGTCCCTGCACAACTTTATTATAAATTTCGTTTTTCTCATTCAATGAGAAACCCTCAGATTTTGATTCCTTGTTTGAAAAATCTTTTCTGGTAAGAGTTGCACGTCGTTGGAATTATTTACCTATAGAACTTCGAGTCTTTTCTCACTCTAATAATGCGTTTCGTCTTAAACTGTATTTATTTTTTTCTACTTTGTAGCTAGGATTTCTATTATGATTTTCATTTTTTGCCGGTTTGGATTAATTTTTAATCGCATTATTCACGTTTTATTCCTTGCTTTTACACCACTTCCATTATATTGGGATAACTGCACTTGACTGCGTTACATGTATACACATATTTCTCATATATGTGTAAATATGTATATAAATTTATTTTCTTTTCTTAATTCATTTTGGTTGGGAACCAATGAGACTAGAAAATTAGTTTAATTTCAATTCTAGTTTATAAGTATCTTATATTCAGGGATTTTACTTTGTAATATAGTTTAATTGGCCTTAGAAGGCTTTTATATTACTATGGATTAATAAATAAATAAAAGAGCTCTTCAGGACGAATGGGGCAAAATTGAACCAAGTTTTTGCGAAAACCTTGTGCGCAGTATGCCAAATAGATTAAAAATGGTGATAAAAAAAAGGCATGCACACCAAATATTAATATTTAAAACCAACAAAATAATATTTGATTAAAGTGTGGTGTACGAGTTTGGCTTCGTCACAGAAATTACTATTATTTCATGTTTTTTATTAAAAAAATTTTTTTTTATTGAATAATAATTTGAAGTTTTTATGTTTTGTTAAATTTGTTATAAAATAAATACAGTTTTATTTAATAAGAGCTTCTTATTTAATGTTATAAGATAGTTTAAAAATTAGTCTAAAGTGTACGAGTTTCGCTTGGAGCTACTGTATGTGTTCTACAACACCCCTTCCAGATGAAATAACAAGAACTTCCTTACAAGGTGGGCAAACTTTTGCTGGTTTTGTTAGAATGTCAGCTTCTTGCTCGTCGGTGTGAACATGCTTAATTTTTACTACTTCTTCTTCAACCTTTTGTCTTATAAAGTGATGTTTTGCATCTATGTGTAGGCTAATTTAATGGCGCTTTCATTTTTCTGAAAATTTTTTATTGATTTAAAATACAGAAGATCTGTCAATAAACCACGCAACCAAACACCTTCTTGTTCTGCTAAAGATATCATCACATACTCGCCCTCAGTTGTTGAACATGCAACCACTTGTTGTTTCTTTGACGTCCAAGCAACAATGTTGCTAAAGACTTTAAATAAATATCAACTATTGGTTTTCTAGTAGCTTCATCAGCAGAATAGTCAGCATTAACAAAACCAATTAGCGGTTGATCGACCAACCTTGTCTTGTATACCAACTCCATATTCACACTTGATTTTAAGTACCGAACTAGCCGTTTAAATTTCTACCAATGCCCTATATTAGGAGATTCTTGGCGTAACATATATCAGGTCTGTTGCACATTATTCTCCCAATTACTTCACGCTATGGTACGTTCACCCTTTCTTCACATTAAGCATTTTCAATATGATTTGATTTTTCCATTGGAATAGCATAAGGGAGACTCCTTTAGGCCATACAGGGCTTTATTCAGCTTGCACACTATATCATTTTTTACTTTCGTACCATCTGGGACTGTCACTAAGCTGACCATAAACAAACGCTCTTTTAACACCCATTTGGCAAATGTTTTAACCCTTATAAATTGCATCTGCCAGAACAGTACGTATGGTTGCTATTCTTACAACTGGTGCATCCTTTTGTTGATAATCGATGCTGTACTCTTGTTGAACCCTCTCGCCACCAGCCTAGCGTATTACCTGCTCGGTTGACCATGTTTGTCGGTTTGTAATTAAAAAAAAAACACTGACAAGTAATGACCCTCATGCCCGGCACCCTTTCAATCAGATCAAACGTATTGTTCTTTTTCAGTGACAAAAGCTTCTCTTTAATTGCGCTATTCCAGTATAGTCGGTCTGGTCTCAATTCTATCTCATTATAACAAGCAGGTTTAGCTGAAAAAAATATTTTGTACAGATTTATCTGATCAAAATAAGTATTACCAGTATAAGTATGCCAGCTTCATTACCAAGACAACGTTCAACGACTAAACTTTGATTTCATTCCTTTTTGCTACCAAAATGTCATCGTCGTAATTATCTCTGCTGATTTCTCATCATCATCGATTTTACGCATGTTTTTTGGTAGGAAATTTCATTCATCAAGCACAACGCTTTTCGCAACAGCAATCCTTTTATTAACAGAGTTTCAGAACCGATATCCGTTAACAATATAGTAAACATGGCGGAATGCCATTGTTGTAAAACTTTAATACGCGGCGAATCGGGATTAACGTGAAGGAATATGCAAAAAAAAAAAAAAAATTTTGACAGTCCAAAAAAATGTTCTGGAATAGACCAGTACTCGCGAGGAATGTTAGATTCTGTGAGTTTTATACGTTTTATGTGTTTTATGTGAATAGAAACAAAGAAAACTTAATAAAGTATAAAGTCGAATTTAAAGCAACTACTAGAGGCATTTGAAAAGAGATATAATGAAAGATTAAAAAAAATTAGATGGAGCTCTAAAGCTATGCCATGTAAAAAAATATACGGTGCAATAAATGATCAAGAATGTAAAAATAAAAATATATGTGAGTCTACTGAAGATCGAAACAAAAAAAGTGTGTGATGAAATAAAGAAAGCAATAAAACAGAAAAATGTGGAGAATAAGTTGACATATGCTGAGCAAATCAAGAAGAAAATAGTGATGCCGGATTTTAATAAACAAGCTCCTTTTATCGTAAAACCAAAAGAAAAACAAGCAGCATATAAAACTAAGGATGAATTAAATAATAAGGTAAACCCCACAAAATTTAAAAATTACAAATGTAGAGAACCGCAGAAATGAAACTGTGGTCATCCAAAGTGAAAATGAGGAGGAGAGAGAAAAAATACGTAATACAATAAAGAATGAACTAAACGAAAATTATAAAATAAGAGTGCCCAATCCAATTACTATGAAAGTATAAATCATCGGTATGACATTAAGCTATACTCGTACAGAGGGGGAAATACTGGAAAAAATAAAAAAGCTAAAACCAGCATTTTGTAGCGGAGATATAAAAATTATTGAAAAATACAAATAATAAAATACAATGGGCGATGTGAATAAAAATATAGTTCTAGCTAGAACTAGCAAATTTTAAGTTTAAACTAGTTTTGAGGTGAATAAAATTTTCAAATAAAGCTAGTGCTTTTTTGTTGCCTAGTTCAAGCTAGTAATCCAGTGTTTGCTTAAAATATATGTGAATAAAAACTAATAAGTACTTAAGAATACTAGTTTTAACTCAAATTTTTGTAAGCATGTTATTGAGGTGCTGGAAATACATTTATTCATCCAAAAGTGCATTGTCGTTTGTTATACCCTTCACCACAGGTGGAAAAGGGGTATATCTAAGTGTAATTTCTACAATATCCATTTCCGACCTCATAAAGTGTATACATCCTGAGTTCTTATGCATAGCGAATTCTATAGAGTAATGTCCGTCTATCCGTTCTGTCCGTGTTAGTATTGAAATCAAATTAGCCAAGGCACTAGATGAGCTAAAGAAAATTTAAATACGACAATCGCTCAGACATAGTTTCGGAAATTTTGCTATTGAAAATCAGCATAATCTATTTCTTTCGAGACAGCGGGCAGAACACCAGGATTTTTTTTTCCATATCATTTGGAACAAATCTAGTTAAGTGAAGTAATTCCAATCAATAAATAAGTATATGGGGCTATAGAGAATTGAAAAATAAGAAAAACACATCAAGTAAAGAAATTGGCGCTCGCCCATATTTTCCGAGTTAAATATAATTTTATGCTTTTGGACCATATCAAAAATATTTGCACTATTTTTGTCACCCAGCTTGATAATAAATAATCAAAACAAACTCATAGTGTTACCAAAATATTGAACTACAAGTTTTTTTTTAAACAACACTGAAATGTTTTTTTTTTCTAGTATAAGCCATCTCTTTTCTGTACTATGTACCTAGTAGTAGCAAAGATTTATTCACACTTTTTGTAGTTTATACTTTTAAGCCTTGCTAGTACTGAAAAGTTTAAGCTAGTGCTATTACTAGATACTATTTAGTATAAACTGCCTTTTTATTCACTCTACCCAATGTCAAAATATAATACATGATGAAACAAAAAGTTTAAACGAAAATGTAACAGAAATAGAAAACACATTATTTGATACTATTAAAAAGTTTAGTTATAAAATAACAGTACAGGACAATTGTAACAGATGGTTTAATAGTGATTTAAAAATAATGAAAAGAGAGAAAATAATAAATTATACGCAAATAAGAAATGTATATAAGGTGAAAATTGGTTTTCAATACATAAATAATTAAATAACTAATACAGTAGATCAGAAACAAATGTGGATGAAACTAAAAGACCTAGTACTTAAAAATAAAAAAAGATGTGATAAAGATAAAAAAAAAAAATAAATAATAATAAAGGAACAGCTTGTCATTTTAATAAATACTTTCTAGATAGTATAAGAACTTAAGAAAATAGTAATAAAGTTAAATAATTCAGATTATAATAAAATCTCCAACAAGCTTATTATTGATAATTGGTATACAACAGGCAGAACATTTTAAATATAATAAACAAGTCTCTTGAACTGGGGATTTTCCCAGAGAATTAGAAGGAAAAGATAGTATTACCGGTAGCAAAAGTACCAAAAACGAACAAATGTGAAGAGTATACACCAATTAACACTTTTAAATTTTCTGAAAAAATTCTAGAAAAAGTAGTGAAGGAACAATTGTATAAATATGTAGAAGAGAATGCTATAATTACAAAATACCAGGGATTTAGAAAAAAAATACTCATGTGAAACTGCTGTAAATTACGTAATAAACAGATGGATAAATAGAGACAAAAAATAAAAAAAAGTTCAACTTTTTTAGACTTTAAGAGGACATTTGAAACAACAGACAGGAAATTGATGGTTTACAAGCTTAACAAGTACGGTATTAAAGGAAATGAATTAAAATGGCTTGAATCATATTTAGAAAGCAGGATACAAGTAATCAAGGTAAATGGCGTCACTTCACCACCAATAATTAACGATTTCGGAGTACCGCAAGGATCTATACTGGGAGCGCTTCTATTTATTATATACATTATTGATATGCTCAAAGTACTAGAAAAATGTGAAATATTATTATATGCTGATGTTACATTAATATTCACGGAAGCTGATATGGGAAACCAATGTTTTGAAAATTTGAGACATGATGTAAATAAATAATTGGTTAAAGATAAATAAATTAACATTAAACGAAAGGAAAACAAAAATAATGGAAATAAATATGACAAGCAATGAAATTTTTAAAATAAATAATGAAAATATAGCAAAAGTATAATATTGTATATATGCATATATATATATTTTATTATCGATACAAATTTTAACTTTAAACATCACTATAGACTATACTTGCAAAAAAATTGGTTTCTTCAAAAGAATAAGAAGTGAAATATCAACGACAACGGCAATAAACGTGTATAACACTATAATTAAACCACATTTCAAGTAGAAATAGATAAGCTCTAAAACATTTTTCAAATTTAAGGTTACCTACTTTGACGCCCTGTGGTACTACCCTGTACTAACACAGGGTATATCCAAATGCAATAGGCGAAAAGCTTATCACCTCCTCTATAAATCGTTTTTTTTTATGAAAATCGGGCAAGTAGTTTAGAAGTTCCAAACTTATATTCCATTTTTTTTATTTCACGCCACTGTGCGTGGTTAAATCTGTCTACAAAATAAACTACGTACAACTTGTGTTTATGTGCATTCGTACGTACATATAAGCATAAACACAGAACATATACATTGTTTTTAATTTTAATTAAATTAAACACACTTTTTTAACTTTGTAGACTTACGCATATTTAAAATTTATTTAAAAAATAAAGTTCTTGTTAAAAAAGATTGCACATAAACATATGTTTCGACCGTATTTAAGAAGTGGTAATCGCAACTCTACAACCAAAACTATTATTATGGTTTTCTTGTTGTAATACTCCATACATGCATATAGGAAAATACGTATTCATGTGTATAAATTGACATCTTAGAAATAAACGAATGCATGTTCCTCGCTTGAATTCACATGTTTTCACTAGTCTCTTTTGTGTTTTTCGTTTAATTGTTTACGGAGATGCCACTCAATTGCAACTTGTGTCTATTATCATTTAGCTGAATATAGTGAATCACTTAATTGCTATTGCAAACAGCAGTAAATGTCGTCATATATAACTATTTTCGTGTTGTTTAAAGTTAGTGAATTGCACTACAGGGCAGCAATAAGATTTTGGTACGGTTACTTTTTCATAACATCTTCGTCACAATTGTCAGGCTTCTGCAACTTACTATTTGTAGTCATAGAAGACTGAATTGGCTTGTAATCCCGCAGATTAAATCTCTTTAGACTTGTTTATATATATATATATTTGTGATGACTCAAAAAATTGTATGATCAGCCACGTTTTGCAACGCCTAGACATACCTTGACGGGGCCAAGATCATTCATCTCGAACGAATCATTAACCACGATTGGTTATTCGAACGGATTAACAAATCTTCCACATATAGAGTTACAAGAATGAGGTTTCTGTTTTCCTTCTTTACAAATAAACATAGATCTTGCTTTGACGGTTCATACTTTCCAATGTTTTCAACCACTTTGCTGTCACTACTCTAGCTTGGTGGCACTTAAGCTTAGATGACCCAACTATTTCATTTGATTTAATTTTGTTCAATACTGTACCAAGTTCACCGTTAAGATAAGCTGTTACTACGTCTATTTGATGGATTTCAATATCTATTTTAGCCGAAACGCTGAAAATAATCTAAGCTAGGTTGACCGCCCACTGGCGAATAGGTCTCCATGACGCTGTGAAACGTAAAAGTTAAAATTTAATTTAATTATAATCTACTTAAAGTTTCTTTTAAATCAAGAGAAACTTTAAGTAAATGCATTTATTTAAAATGCTGCAACACTAATATTACTAAAGTGAGTAAACCAAACATACATATATACATATGTGTATCACCAAACAATAGTATAAAAAACCAGCTCCAAGACACGTTTATTTTACTAGTTAGTAGCGGCTCTACAAAAATACAACATTGCAAGAACAACATGGCTTTTTATTGTTGTTTTTGTTTTGTCATTCAAGACCGAAATTTCAGAAACAAAATTTGAATGTGTGGACACGAACTAAATTTAGTAAAAAATTGCAGAAACAAATATTGCATGTCTGGACAGGGACTTTGTGCGGTGGAAATGTCAAAAACAGAAAGTGAAATAAAAGAAGATAAAAGATAATTGCTCTAAATATAAATGGTTGTTTTCTTTTGGAAGTGCTTGTTGTTGGTGTTTTCTGAATTTCGTAAACGAACGTTGTGAAACATCAACAATTTTTGACATGTTTAACTACATACTAGCTGGGCGGACGACACTACCTAGTAAAATAAATGTATTTACCAGCTCTTTTGCACATGCACTTTTATTTGAATATATTTAAGGCAATAATATAAAGTAAAAGTTAAACAGAACTACATTTATTTGTCTCAACTCTCTTTTTATTCCCCTTAACATTTGTGTTTTGTATTAATTAAAAATTAAAAACAGATGCTTTTAAAATGTAAAGTAGTGTTGTGATCCAAGTTAAACGAAAACATAAACACTTTAAAGAGAATTTTTGATACTAGAGTTTGCCTTGTGGTGAAAATTTGACCAAGTTTATTATTGAACACTTTTTTCTTTTATGTACATACTCATATTTTGAATATACAGTAGCTCCAAGCGAAACTCGTGCACTTTAGACTAATTTTTAATCTTATAACATTAAGTAAGAAGCTCTTAACAAATAAAACTGTATTTATTAACAAAATATAAAAACTTTAAATTATTATTCAACAAAAAATTTTTTTAATAAAAACATAAAATAATAGTAATTTCTGTGACAAAGCCAAATTCGTACACCACACTTCAATCAAATATTATTTTGTTGGTTTTAAATATTAATATTTGGTGTGCATGCCTTTATTTTTTATCACCATTTTTAATCTATTTGGCATACTGCGCACAAGGTTTTCGCAAAAACTTGGTTCAATTTTGCCCCATTCGTCCTGAAGAGCTCTTTTCAAGCCATTCTTAGAACTTATTGTAGTTATTGTTATTGACTACGAATTTTACGATCGAGATAGCTCCACAAATTTCGATTGGGTTTATGTCTGAACTCTGGGCTAGTGTATCCATAACATGTGGACAATTCTAAAGTGGCCATGACCGCACATTGTAAGCCGTATGCGTAGGGTCGTTGTCTTGCAAACTGGCAAACTTTCTTTTAAAATGTTCAGATACATATGCTGATCCATGATACCACCGATAAAGTGTAAAACACGGGGCCCAGATTCAGAAAATGATCCCCAAATCATTCCTCCCCTACCACCGTGCTTAACTGTTGGTTTCATGTTTTTGGCAAGCAACTCCTCATTGGATTTTCTTCATACATAAGGTCATCCATCTGAACCAAACAAGTTAAATTTACTTTCATCTGTGAATAATACTTGCTTCCAAAATGAAAAATCCTTTGTTTCATGTTCCGTGGCGAATCGTTACCTTATCTTTTGATTTCTCTTATTAATCAGAGGTTTAACTCTTGTCCTTCTACCATTGAAATTAGCCTTTTTAATATGTTTCTTATAGTCTATGGCCAACATTTTTTTCCCAAGTCTTTTTCAAAAATTCCTACGAGTTTCGGAGCACTTAAAAATGGGTTGTTTTTTATTTGACGTAAAATATATTGCTCGTCTCCAGCAGAGAAAATTTTTTATTTGCACTTTTCTTCTTGTTCGCAATCCTCTCTTCTATTTTATACCTTTTTATAATATATTGCACTGTTGATCGGCTTCTATCAACTGATTTAGTTATTTCTCGCAGCGATTTATTATTATTATGATTTTGAATTATTAATTTTTTTACTTCAACAGAAGTTTGTCCTCTCTGTCTACCCATTTAGTTCTCTTGTAACTCTTTCAAACAAAAACTCAAATAAACGACAATAAAAAAGGTGATAATGGGGAAAGTCCATATTTTTTAAAATTATTTTTACGAAATATTCCGAAGTTAGATGCAAATTAAAAGAATTTTGCCAAATTAAATAAGACTGTACGAGTTTGGCTTTGGCGTCGAAAGTTGCCACTTTTTAAAATATTTACCTGTATTTTAATAAATAAAGATATATTCAATATTTTGTTTCTGATATTTAATTAAGTACATAGTTTTGTACTAAAATTAAGTAAATTTATTTTATTAGCCTATTTAGTTTTAGACATATAACATAAAGAAATTTGTTTTCATAGGTGTACGAGTTTCGCTTGGAGCTACTGTAAGTATGTGTATTTTTTGCATGTGCAGTGGTAGCAACTTAACGGGTCATTTATTTCTTAAATGCTGAACCGATTTAAATGAGGTAAAGACGGTCCACTAAAGCTCAACAATATTTACAAATATGTGAAAAATAAACAAAACCGGTAGACCAACAGAAGATAAAAAGGATCTCGAAGTTTTGAGTTTGCCTATTTATTAGAGATCTGCATGAATGCATTCAAAACGCCTTTTGAATCATTCTTTTTTTCAAAAAAAGAAGGAGGTTATACAATTTGGCTGAATGTTGCTTTTTTTGTATTTGTGCCTCCAGAACTCAGTCAGTTCTAATCCGATTTTGAAAATTTTTGGTAATATGATAGATTATGCTTACAGATTGGTCCCGTTTTAAAAACAGCTCAAAATCTTAAAAATTAAAGGGTTTCCCCATACAACGGGTATTATGAATTTCAAAGGGCACTTCTGTAAAATTTAAAATGACTGCATATTACTATAGCTCCCAAAAACAAAAATTTATACAAAAATAAATCTAAAAATTATGGGCCTATCTTTCGAACCGTTATAGAAAAACACTTGCAAATAGGACAGAATGTCGATTGTTGTGGCCGTTATAGAAACAAGTATTAATATTACAAATTATAAATCAAAGTTCATTAAATTTGATGTATATGGCCATACTTTTGAACAGTTGTAGACAGAGGATTGAAATTTAACACGAACCTGTATTGCTAAGCTCGCTATAACAAGTATAAAATTTGGATTTGGAAGTTAAAGGGTGTTCTAATAGCTATTGTAATTTTGTGTATGTGACCAAGCTTTTGAACCGTTATAGCCAGAACGCTGAAACTTAAAAGGGACCTGTATTGCTAAATCCGCTATATCAACGAGTTTATAATTTGAATTTAGAAATTAAATGGTGTCCCATAATTAATAGTTACAGACAGACGCTTGGAATTTACAACGAACCTGTATTGGTAAGTCCGCTATACCAACAAGTATAAAACATGGATTTGGAAGTTAAAGGGTGTTCCAATAGTTGATGTAATTTCAAGTGTGTGGCCGTACTTTTGAACCGTTATAGACAGAACGCTGAAACTTAAAAAGGACATGTATACAAACACTTTAATTTTAGACAAATTGTCCACTACTTTATTTGGTATAATAAGAAGTATAAAAATATATGTGTGTGAAGATAAATACGTCAAGTTAAATACGTTTTTTAAAAAATGTAGCATGCGATAATTTTTTTCTCTCATACATACAGTACAATTTGTATAGTAAATTCCGGGCTTTTTTAACGAATACGATTACAGCTACAAAACCCTACGATCTCGGAGAATCAAACCTATTGGGAAATCAAGGGCACATATAGAGCTATTAATCTGTAAACACAGTTTATTCAAATTGAATTTAAGAAATTTTTTATAAGACGCGGAAAATTGACTTAGTGCAATTTTCTCATATACGATGAGTTCTGTGAGGGATTTTGTCAATGTGGCCAAACCCTTCGATCTCGCGGAATTACACCTATTGGGAAATCAAGAGCACATATAGAGCTATTAATCTGTAAACACAGTTTAGTCAAATTGAATTTGAGAAATTTTTTATAAGACGCGGAAAATTGACTTAGTGCAATTTTCTCATATACGATGAGTTCTGTGGGGGATTTTGTCAATGTGGCCAAACCCTTCGATCTCGCGGAATTACACCTATTGGGAAATCAAAAGCACATATAGAGCTATTAATCTGTAAACACAGCTTAGTCAAATTGAATTTGAGAAATTTTTTGTAAGATGCGGAAAATTGACTTGTGCAATTTTCTTATATACGATGAGTTCTGTGAGGGATTTTGTCAATGTGGCCAAACCCTTCGATCTCGCGGAATTACACCTATTGGGAAATCAAGAGCACATATAGAGCTACTAATCTGTAAACACAGTTTAGTCAAATTGAATTTGAGAAATTTTTTATAAGACGCGGAAAATTGACTTAGTGCAATTTTCTTATATACGATGAGTTCTGTGAGGGATTTTGTCAATGTGGCCAAACCCTTCGATCTCGCGGAATAACACCTAACTGTGTTTACAGATTAATAGCTCTATATGTGCTCTTGATTTCCCAATAGGTGTAATTCCGCGAGATCGAAGGGTTTGGCCACATTGACAAAATCCCTCACAGAACCCATCGTATATGAGAAAATTGCACTAAGTCAATTTTCTGCGTCTTATAAAAAATTTCTCAAATTCAATTTGACTAAACTGTGTTCACAGATTAATAGCTCTATATGTGCTCTTGATTTCCCAATAGGTGGAATTCCGCGAGATCGAAGGGTTTGGCCACATTGACGAAGTCCCTCACAGAACTAAATTTTCCGCGTCTTATAAAAAATTTCTCAAATTCAATTTGACTAAACTGTGTTTAATGATTAATAGCTCTATATGTGCTCTTGATTTCCCAATAGGTGTAATTCCGCGAGATCGAAGGGTTTGGCCACATTGACAAAATCCCTCACAGAACTCATCGTATATGAGAAAATTGCACTAAGTCAATTTTCCGCGTCTTATAAAAATGTTCTCAAATTCAATTTGACTAAACTGTGTTTACAGATTAATAGCTCTATATGTGCTCTTGATTTCCCAATAGGTGTAATTCCGCGAGATCGAAGAGTTTGGCCACATTGACAAAATCCCTCACAGAACTCATCGTATATGAGAAAATTGCACTAAGTCAATTTTCCGCGTCTTATAAAAAATTTCTCAAATTCAATTTGACTAAACTGTGTTTACAGATTAATAGCTCTATATGTGCTCTTGATTTCCCAATAGGTGTAATTCCGCGAGATCGAAGGGTTTGGCCACATTGACGAAGTCCCTCACAGAACTAAATTTTCCGCGTCTTATAAAAAATTTCTCAAATTCAATTTGACTAAACTGTGTTTAATGATTAATAGCTCTATATGTGCTCTTGATTTCCCAATAGGTGTAATTCCGCGAGATCGAAGGGTTTGCCCACATTGACAAGATCCCTCACAGAACTCATCGTATATGAGAAAATTGCACCAAGTCAATTTTTCGCGTCTTATAAAAAATTTCTCAAATTCAATTTGAATAAACTGTGTTAACAGTTTAGTAGCTTTATATGTGCCCTTGATTTCCCAATAGGTTTGATTCTCCGAGATCGTAGGGTTTTGTTGCTGTAATCGTATTCGTAAAAAAAGTCCGGAATTTACTATACAAATTGTACTGTATGTATGGGAGAAAAAAATATCGCATGCTACATTTTTAAAAAAACGTATTTAACTTGACGTATTTATCTTCACACACATTCCTTATTATTATTGTTATTATTAATATTATTATTATAATTATTATTATTGTTATTATAATTATTCTTAATTTAATTATAATTTTAATTAAAATTATTATTAGTTATTATTATAATTATAATAATAACAACAACAAAAACAAATAAAAGTGCCAAATGCGGCTGAGAAAATAAATGTTTATGTGAAATTTTCTAGAGTTTTATTTTTTTGGCAGGATTTTCGGTTTTTATTAAAATATTAAAATTTTTATTGTCTTACAGTTTTTTAGTGAAGTTAACTATTTTTAACGGACTTCAAAAAAAGAAGGTTATCTATCATCAATTCGTCTGAATGTTGCTTTCTTTTGAATGTTTGTGCCTGCAGAACTCAGTTTGAAGATTTTTCTTTATTTGAGAGGTTATGCTTACAAATTGGTCCCGTTTTAAAAACAGTTCATAATCTTAAAAATTAATTGGTGTCCCCACACAACATGTTTTTATGATCCGCAAAGGGCGCCACTCTAAAATTTAAAAAAACTGCGTATCACTATAGCTTCCAATAGCACTAAGTCATATAAAAATAAATCTAAAAATTAAAGGGTTTCCCCATAGGCAGCGTTTCTTTTGAAACGTTGTAGACAAACGCTTGAAAATTGGACAGAATATCGATTACTATGATCGTTGTTATAACAAGAATGAATATTTAAAATTATGACTTAAAGGGTGTGCCAATAGTTCATTAAATTAGATGTATATGGCAATATTATTGAATAGTTGTAGACAGATGGTTAAAATTAACAAACAACATTTATTGCTCAATCCGCTTTAAAAACAAGTATAAAAGTCGGATTTGGGAATTAAAGGGTTGCGCAATAGTAAATGTAATTTGATGTATGTTGCCAAAAAATTTTTAACCGTTATAGACAGATAGCTGAAATCTCTTTTGCAGGCGGTTTTTTGCAAGAATTATTTGTGAAATGTTGGTGAAATATCATATATCTGGTATTTTATAATTTTTTATTCCGAGATTGCGGTTGTTCAATAGCAAAACGAAAAATACGATATAACCAACAAAGGCCACAATTAAATCTAAAAACGTCAGGAAAATAAATGGCCTCGACTTTTTCTTAATATATCTCTAACACTTATGGACCGATGATGCTTAATTGCAATAGCACTTCTTTCGAAACCATGTCTGAGAGAATGGTCGTCATAAATTTTTTTGTATAGACGAACATCGGTAGACTCCCGCTTGTATAAGGATCGGAAATGAATATTGTAAAAATTGCAAACAAAATGACAAACTTTTATATACCCTTTCCGCCTGTGCTGAAGGGTAGAATAAATAATGAAAGAAATATTTCTTTATTTTTATTCTTATGCATCTAATGGTCCACCATTAAACTGTTATAATCCAATTAATTTAATACCGGTCCACCATTATTTTAAGTTTTTTCAGTAGAAAGTATGTGAAGTCTTGTAGTACTTTTTAAAAAGTCAGCTTATGATAAAAATGCAAATACTGTATAATTGGTATTTTTTCAATTTACGGAACTTCATATGTAACAACATAAATTTATCACTTATTTGAAAAAAAGTCAATAAATTATTTAAAACCATTAAATATGAAATGTAGGATGTCTATATAACCATTTCGCTACTGCTCATAAAACTCAGTGGATTCAACCGAAAATTTTCATAGAAGTTTATTTCAAACTAAATTGATTCCATAAGAATTGTATTTAAACAATAAAGGGAACAAAATCCAAAACTTTATACAAAAATGAATATTGAGAATATCATGTAACCTTTAACAATGGCATCTTTTTGATCTTTTTTTTTTAGCAAATTTTAAAATATTTATATGTATATGCATTTAAAATAAAAGTAAATTCGAAACAGTTTCCTTTTCTAGTTATTGTTATAAATGGCCACAATAGATGGACGACCGGCTCAATATGGGATTTCTCTTAAGCAACTGCGTGAGCTCATGGAGCACAGAGGCCGAGAGGGCGTGCAAAAAGTTCAAGAAATGGGTGGCATTGCAGAAATTTGTAAAAAGTTATATACATCCCCAAATGAAGGTAAAAAATGTACTGAGTTATATTTGATCATAACAACAATCGGGATTTTATTTTGCAATAGGTCTAGGTGGATCAAAATCCGATATAGAACACAGAAGAGAAACATTTGGGTCTAATACTATACCACCGAAACCTCCAAAAACCTTTCTTACTTTAGTATGGGAAGCTTTGCAAGATGTAACGCTTATAATTTTAGAAGTAGCAGCATTAGTATCACTTGGTCTGTCATTTTATAAACCCGCCGACGAAGATGCGCGTAAGTGTAATTTACATGTTAAGGGTAAGTTTTTAATTGATTTAATTTTGGGTTGTCTTCGTAGCTGTTTTACAGGAAGAAGATGATCATCATGGGTGGATTGAAGGTCTAGCCATTTTAATTTCTGTCATAGTGGTTGTCCTGGTGACTGCATTTAATGACTATTCAAAGGAAAGACAATTTCGGGGCTTACAAAACCGTATAGAAGGCGAGCATAAATTTTCAGTAATACGGGGCGGCGAAGTGTGTCAAATATCTGTTGGTGATATCGTTGTTGGAGATATTGCTCAAGTAAAATATGGTGATCTATTGCCAGCTGATGGTGTTCTTATACAAAGTAATGACTTAAAGGTGACTATCCTATAAAGAGCAATCATTTTACATTACAAATTTTTTAACATTTATAATCTAAAATTCATTCCTAGGTTGATGAGTCTTCGCTAACTGGTGAATCTGATCATGTTAAGAAAGGTGTTGATACTGATCCTATGGTATTATCCGGTACTCATGTGATGGAGGGTAGCGGTAAAATGCTTGTCACTGCTGTTGGTGTTAATTCTCAAGCTGGTATTATTTTTACTCTCTTGGGTGCTGCCGTCGATGAACAAGAAGCGGAGATCAAGAAAATGAAGAAAGGTAGGTTTAGATAGAAACGTTTTCAACACTATAAATATGTCAATTTGTTTCCATGTTTAAAAATTTCTCCAAGTATCTAACCATTGTTTGAAATCATATGGCAAAGTACTGGCCTAACAAAACTCTGAAGAGTAGAAGTAAAAAAAGTTGCTCCTTTGAAACAAATGCATGCTTTTTAGCTAGTTACACCAAAAGCTTGTGAAATTTCATTTTCCTTTTACTGATTGTAAATCGGAAACTAAGCATATGTGGCGCATAAATTAGATTGTCACAAACTACTACTTATTTACTTTAATTTATTTTATAATCGGTATATTTTAAGATAATTTATCTAGGTAGGAAATAAAGTATTTATCTAGAGGTACATAATGTTTTTTGAATATAACTTATTTGGGCCTTGTAAATACAATGACTATTTTGTATACACATATCTAATGCACAATTACGTGATATGTTGCGTTCAAATATATATATATATATATATATACTTTAGAAAAATAATTAAAAAATTTTTTACTATTAAAAACATTTTTGTATAATGGGTGCTTTTTTCGTTGTTGGTTTTTACTTAAGGTAAATTTTCATTTCTAAATCGTTTCTTAACAAGTTGAAGCCTGGACATTGTAACACAAAACCTTTTTTTGAAAATTCTGTAGTTCTTTTATATTCTGGATAAGAAAGAAATAAGAAAATATATAAAGATGTAAAAACCAATGACTTTTATCTACTCCATTACAAAAAATTCCCATATTTATCTTATTTTTTTTTTTTTGAATGAGGGTAAATCAATTTATCTTTAGGATGTATCTGTCAATAAGGGAGTTTTTGAAGTCGATTAAATAGGACAGTGATTTAATGAGGTCTCATTTGTCATGAACACCTTTAGCTGCAATTCATCATAACTTAAGGAAAGTTCATCTAGACAAGTGCTTAAGCAAAGACAATAAATTTATAAAGATGTTGCACTCTAAACATTTGAAACAACAGAAATTAGGAACTGCTTGAAGATTTGTTAACATGAACAGATTCATACATACATGGGTATATAAACGTTTGTTTATGTACGTTTATAAGGTAAATATGTTTTGTAGAAGGGACTTATAGAGTGCTTTAAGAAGAACACCTAACATACTTAGCAGGGGAGTTGTTGCACTGTTTCCTCATTCTACCTACTGTACATGTCGTTTTATAAAAGATTTAATCTTTAGTCATAGATACCAATAGTGCCATGTCAGGACAGCGTGCCTATCTGTCGGTAAGGGTTGCTCGGCTGACTTTTAGCTACTAAACGGGGTACACTTGTGCATTAAATAGGACCCGTTTTCTGAGCATTCACGATAAGACCACTTTCAGTACTTCATGTATTGATTTGTCCTAATGTTGTCTGCAGACGTAGCGATTGAGTACCTAGGTAGTTTCCCGATATGTCACAGTTCTAAATATCATTGAGTCCTTTTTTGTTAGCCGTGCTCTTATAGCGCCGTTCCAAAGAAAAGGACAGAACCCACCTAACATTGAATAATTTCCTTAAAAAGTTTAAAGATTAAGTAAGGAATGCAAAACGCAGATTCTGGTGGGTCTTCTGGAGTGGGATTGAGGACTCTTCAGAGACAAGTAGGTTACTTAAAATACTTGCGAAACATTCGTCAAATCCGGGATACATCCGGAAGGCTTACATCACTTGAACAACCAGTGCGTAGGAGTCACTGGAGGGCTTGCTGAATATATATTTCCTGGGCTGTCATTCAACAATTGAAATGCAGTATGATTCTATACCGAAGGACCGTGTGGATGTAGATACGGATAGACTGTCCAGCCAATAAGAGTTTGGTCACTCCATTGCTCTTACCATTATACAGGGCCTGCATCTCCTGGTCCTATATTCCGGATTAATGGACGAGGGAAGGATATCCCACACAGGTGCGAAGGACTTCAGACTGATTTATCTGACATCCTTTTTGCTCAGGACACTGGAGAGACTTATCGAGATTATAGAAACCTTCTTTCTCCATCTTAACACACACATGGGTTATTTAGAAAATTTGCTAGAGCATAAGAACTACACAATGGTAGCCTTCATGGACATCGAAGGGCTTTCACAATATTGAGCCGATTGCGATCACTTAGGCTCTCAGGGATCTGAGGATTGACCGGTGGATTATCGGGTTCGAAACATGCTTGCTTATGGCGTTTTCTTTTCTGAAGATAAATGGGTGGAGCAGAGCGAACGGAGTGTTAATCCGAAATACAAACTTCCTTTCTTTGGTAAGCTGTCTTGGCATACCCGGTACTACGGGAGCCTATCTGGTATATCACCATTTTGATCAGGTAGGATCAATACCTTTTTGAAGTTAATATAATGATGTACGGTTTCATATTGTTAGAGTGCCCTTTAATGTCTGGCGAAACCAGCAATGCAAATTTCCTATGATTTTTATTTTGCGTAACATATGTACTTACTTCGGCGTTGCATTCCTGACCAGCTTCTTGAATATATTGATTTGATAACTTATACGTGGGTCACGTGTCCTATCTTTTCGTCTCATATAAAGGTTTGCGGTTCACCGGAGTCCATGGGGCTTATGCCTTCCTCTGCAGGTAATTAGTAAACTGATTCTGATGTCGCCAGTTCAAACTTAATGTCATGTCCATTATCTGTAATTATTGCGTACGAAAATCTAAGTCTAAGAGTGTAGCCCATTGTTGTTCTATTTTGCTTTCCACCCAATTCTCCGTGGTATAGCTCTTTTGGATGAGTGAGTTATTAGACATCTGAATAAATGCAACTCATATTTCTTTCCTGCCGAAGTTTACGAGACCTATGTAACAATAAATGCATTGCACATATCTTTTACGGAATCGATCTAAAAGTAATGAGACATACAATTTTGTAGGAAAAATTAACTAAAAAAGCAAAGTATCGTTTTAATATATATATATATATATATATATATATATATATATATATATATATATATAAATAGCAATAAGTTGTTTGTCGTTGTCAACATAACTTTAAGGCAACGTCAACATCAATTTGTTATTCACTAGCAGTTTGACGACGACGTTGACAGTTTATCCATAATCCAATAAAATAGAAAACGCATATATAAACTTAAGGTACGGTCACATATGACAAACATTTGCCTAAAATTTGTTTGCTATTGTTTGGCCTAAATTTTTTCAAAACAATACAAAATTTGTTTTGTGGTCACACTACGCACATTTATTTGCCTATTTTTATTTGTTGAAACAGCTATGAAGTAATGTCAAATTAAATACAGGCAAACATGTTTTATGTGCGGTCATATTTAAAATAATATTTGCCTTAAAAATATATTCCATCAAACCGAAAAATGCATAAATTTATTTGCTCACAAACTGCTACGCATGGGATGTCTTCACTGCCATTCGATTTCTTCGGCATTATTTCAAAGTTATTGCAAAGAAAACGTGTAAAATATTATTAAATGCTAATTACAAATGATGAAAAATAATTGCTACTCTTAAATATTTATTTGCAGTACAATATACATAAGTTCAAAACACACAAACAATAACCATTTGTAGTCGGAACAAAAATATACAACTGTAGAAAATTTTTTTCCATCTAGGCACTTTGGACGCATCTTTTTAAAAGTCTCAAATGAAGTGTTTATTCTCTTCCTATAATATACTTTTCCTATACCTTGTACGAGAAATTAAATCCCAGTTTTTAATATAAAAATAAAATATCCACCGCTGATAGCTATAAATTATAAAAGTTAGTCAAATAATGGTGTCTAAAATATATTTATGCACCCGCATGTATTATTTATAGAGATTCCATTAAAATAACTATTACACATAATGGCAATGTGAGAAGAAAGTATATAATGAATAACTCCCATGTATGAAAGTTCCAAATAAACAAAGCCAAGCAACAATATCAAAATTTTCATATTCTATGCTATAAAGAAGCTCCAAAAGGTGTTCTAAAGAAGGAGCACAATAAGAGGATGAAGCTAAATAGGAATTAGATTCCACTTCTCAACAATAAATTTTAATATTCATTCATTAAATTTTTTTTTTGATTAAAATTTCTAAAAACTTTAAATTTATTTAATATATTTTTCAAACTACAGCTGTTTATTTGTTTACTTGATATAAGTGTAGACAAATAATATGTGGAAATAAAAAGTCGCTTAAATTAAAAAGCCTATTTCACAAAGAATCAAACTACAAATATGCAAAATTTTTATTGGGATACAAAGTTCTACAATTTTTAAGAAATTTTAATGTTTCAGATTTCGGGAAATAGGGGAAAAACTCTTGTACATATAGTTCTTAAAAATTGTTACATTATAACATACCGTCAAACGAATATATTTATATTAAAAAATCTTTTTACATTAATTGCAAAAATAATCTTTCAGCTTAGTACTCATCTTTTGATTGCAAATCGAAACAGAACAGTGCTTACAATGGATATTCACTTATGACTCTTAGCTCTATTCCTACGCTTCGAGTACGGCGGAAGAATTATTTTGGTTTTGTTCTGCACATAGCTGACTTTTTTCGTCTCTTTAAGCAGTTAAAATGCGTGGGCACTGTGTTTCTTGTTTAATATAAATTAATCGATATTGATTCTTAAAGTGAAAGCATGTTGATTGTTGTCATTATAACTTCATTTATCTATAAGCATTTTAAAATAAAATGCATCTCAACCTTGTCATAGGTTTATGTGCAGATATAAAACAGTATATAATTTAGAAGTTTAAACTTTAACTTAACATTAATTTAGCGGCAACGCAAATTTTCAAGTTATGTAATTCCTTGCGACTTTACTTTTAACCAATACTTAACTAAAAATTTATAAAAGAGGATTTAATAATCCCTTTTTTACATACAATTTTGAAACTTTGCACCATTCTGAGGCGAAAATGTCGAAATATACTAAATTATATATAAAATACTTTGATGATATATAACTCGAAAAATATGTGGCCCGACAACTTTTTTAATTTACTATTTCTTCCAAAAATTGCACTTTATTATTTTTTATCTATAATTTTATTATTAATTGCTTACAGTATTTTGTTTTTATTTAATACACATATAAGTTTAAAATTATCGGCGAGTTTTTCCGAAACTTAATAATTTAGTTTAAATACTGTAATTTGTCTCTGTTTGTTCTTACAAAAACTTTGTAAGAACAAATATTTATTTGCCTAAAAATGAGTCAAATATGTGCCGTCGAGTGGTCACACTATGTTCACATTAGAAGCATTTTTGTTTACTGGCAAATAATTTTATTTGCCCAAAATCAGCTGTGATGTTATTTGCTTCTAATAAATATTTTGTGGTCAGACTACGTCAAATAAATATTTGCCGATTTCAGTCAAATGTTTGACTAATGTGACCGTACCTATACTTAACAATACAATTGTTTAACATTTTAATTTAATCTGTTAACTGATTACTTTTTTTTTTTGCAAGCTCGATTTAATGTGCTGAATTAATTTCAAGCAAAGACGCGTATTTACGACATGAGCAGACGCACATATGCGACATTAAATAAAAAATGAACTTTTGAAATTGACGCATATATACTACATAATCAGTTAACAGGTTAATTGTTTCCAAACCAAATTAGTGCATAAAAATGTGAACTGATGGTGTCCAACTTTACATTGGCTGCACTTGTAGATCGATATAATATACATAGTAATACTAGGCTTTAGCAAGTGACTAACGTCTTAATCTAGACAAATAAAATGCGTAATATAATAAGTGAGGATTTATAGTCAGCAGTTTACTTTATTAACAATTATAATGATGCAAGTCAAATCGTATTTAATACTAATGCTTTTTTCTTCCCTTATTCCTACATTTAAACACATCTTTATGAAAACAACAAGTTTATGAACATAAAAAAAGCATAAAATTATAACCATAAAACTAGAAATTTACCTCATACTTAAAAAGTGACAGCTTCCAAACTTGTTAATTTTGCATAGGTGTTTTATATCTTCAATTTATCATATTCTCTATTTATCTTTAGAACAATAACCCCCGGAAATATCGTGCACCAAAAACGATTTTATATTCAGAAAGAAACTTTTAATAATTCACTATTTTTCTCAAAAAGTTTTTAAATTTTATTATGTTTAATTGTAGTACCTTCTATGAATTTTATTTTAAGTAATATTTATCAGAACTACACTTTAAACTATGTAATTCCGCATAAGAAAAACTAATGGTAAATAAATAAGAATAAATTTGGCTGTATAGAATTTTATACACGATATAAGGAATACGTTTAAATTTTCTTAAAATACCAAAACCATGGTGGATAATTTCTATTTGACGAATTCCCCGCCCCGGTTTATCTAAAATGTGCATGAATAGTTATGATGACTTGAGTTGAATAATCAACGAAATGGCCATAGGAACTAGCTTACACCTTCAATAATTAGTTAACAATTTTAGAAATAAATTCGTATAAGTAATAATTATGGTGTTTATTTGTTTGATCTAGTTTTTGATTAAGTTCCAAAATAAGAAATTATTTAAGCTCGACGTAATATAAATGAGTAATGTTTCTCAAAATTGTTTACGATGAATATTATATTGCTTGTAGTGTTTTTCTGGCAAAGTATGCATTTCAAAATTGTTTACTATGAAAGGTAAATTTATACTCATAAACAATCTGTCCTTGCCAATTATTTATTTTTTTGTAAACTCTATTTTTTATTTGATATTAATTAATTATTATTTTTTGTTGTTTGTGAATGCCCTGTTACCAACATCTACATCACTATGACCACAATCATCACCAATACCACCACAACCACCTAAATAACAACACTTCTGATCATAATTCAACATGCTCGAACTATTTTTCTAATTGTTATATTCGTTTGTAATAAATAAATTGGTAATGATGTAATTGTAGAAGCTAAAAAGGCCAAAAAGAGTAAGAGTTTAACAGGTGACTATGCTAATAATAATAAAAATAATAAATAAATCCTGTATTAGTATGGGCTCATTTTATACAACGTCACGTACACACAGTATTTTATTTTATAACTTATTTGAAATGAATAAAGCGAACTGAAGTAAAGTTAAATTACGGGGTTTTTTTTAATAATTTTTTTATATTGAGTTTTGTAAATGAATAAGATCATTAAAGAAAAAAACACCCTGTTTATGAAAATATCTATAAAGAATGTGCCGTAATAATTTTTAATTTTTTGGACATTTTAGCTTTAACGTTACTAAATATCTTGTTCCAGTAATCGGGTAAATTTAAAATCTACACATTTCTACACAAGAGCTGACTTCACTGATGCCTTCCATCTAAAATATTGGTCGTCTCCTTTGATAAACCGTGTTCTTCTAAAATATTCTTTTTCCTTGTGTCATGTACATAAAACTAACAAAGGGGTTGAATTCTAGGCAATTCTACGTGAAATTGCATAAAAGGCGTATTCTAGTTTGATGTACCTGATATAAGGAAAAGGAATACATCATAAGAACACGGAGACGACCAATATTTTAGATGGAAGGCATCAGTGAAGTCAGCTCTTGTGTAGAAATGTGTAGATTTTAAATAAAATAAAACAGTAATTTTTGTCTGTCTGTGTTCGCATCATGTAAAACCTGCTAAATGGATTTGAAGAAAATTTAGTGAGGACACTTTTTTCGCAAAAATATATTATTTCATTTTACCCCATTTAATCGTTATAATCGTTTTATACAGTGTTCAGCACATTTTATTTTTGTAGATGGAACATTTTTAACACTGTTTACAACATTTTACAAAAAATATTTTAAAACACAATTTTATAAATAAAAAAGAAATAACATTAGAAATGACACGCTGACAAAATCGTGGGCACTGCTAGTAAGAAATAAGCAGAGACTTTAATAATTAAAAGTTTTTGTATTTAACTCTAACATTCTTTCAAGTTTTACAAAAAAATCTTATGTCCCATACAAAATAAATACTGAAAATGTGTTTTCTATTCTGAATTCTCAGGCCGCTTTCGTATTACTGGAAAGTAGATTGGTAAAGTAAACGAATCACTTTTTTATTCAAAACTTTAAAGAAATAAACTGGAATTTAATTTAGTAGAATTTTTCTTCATATTAAAAACTGAGAAATGGTTCTTAAAACAGCATCAACATTTTCCTTAAAGATGTGTATAAACACACCAAATATTAGATTCATGTGGAATCTAGATTTTACGTGTTATCATAACGTTGCCTAATAAAGAACACAAGCGGTCTAATGCTTTTCATTAATTGTAAAAGACCTCTTAATCCAAGATTTCGTACAAATCATTCCATCGTTGGCAATGTTGGTACCAATAACACCCCTAGCAAAGGTTTTGTTAATCGGCAAATGTTATTTGATTAGTTGTTTGATAAAATGAGCCCATAAAATGCTTGCATTCATGTTTTATTTTTGAAGTTTGCTAAGAAATATATATCCTTTTTACTGCCATAACTATAAAAATATATTGTTATAAACGTTATCAATTTTATAAAAGTCAAGAGTGTATATTTGTTTAAATGCATTTCTAACTTTACGTTAATTAAAAAATTCACATGATAGGCGACGACGAAAGAGCTCCAGGTAAAATTGTTAGCCATAAGACTGACTCCGATGGCAATCACGTCCAACAACAGCAGTCTTCATCAGCTTCAGCAACCGAGTCGAGTCATAAGAAAGAGAAGTCTGTTTTGCAAGCAAAACTCACAAAGTTGGCTATACAAATTGGATATGCTGGTTCAACAATTGCTGTATTAACTGTCATTATACTTGTTGTACAATTCTGCATTAAAACGTTTGTCATCGAAGAAAAGCCGTGGAAAAATACTTACGCCAATAACTTGGTAAAGCACTTAATTATTGGTGTAACTGTTTTGGTTGTGGCAGTACCTGAGGGTCTGCCACTCGCAGTAACACTTTCGCTAGCATATTCCGTTAAGGTAAATTCATCCACGTTAGCAGTTGAGCATTAAAACCAGCTTTTATTTTATATCCAATTTTATATAGAAAATGATGAAGGATAACAATTTAGTACGTCATTTAGATGCTTGCGAAACGATGGGCAATGCCACTGCCATTTGTTCAGACAAAACTGGTACTTTAACCACAAATCGCATGACTGTTGTGCAATCGTATATTTGTGAAAAGTTGTGCAAGGTTTTACCCACATTAAACGACATACCACAGCATGTGGGCAACCTTATTACACAAGGCATTTCGGTTAACTCTGCGTACACTTCAAACATTTTAGTAAGTTGACTTTTAGTTGCAATATGTTCAAATAAATCTTAATATGTTTTTTAAATTACAAAATAACAAAATTTTAGCCTGGTGCTGATCCTGGAGACTTGCCCATGCAAGTTGGCAATAAAACCGAATGTGCTCTCTTGGGGTTCGTTCAGGCTCTAGGTGTGAAATATCAATCGATACGAGATGAAATTACAGAAGATAAATTTACAAGGGTCTATACATTTAATTCGGTGCGTAAGAGCATGGGTACAGTTATTCCTAGGGCTAATGGTGGTTACCGTTTGTATAGCAAAGGTGCTTCGGAAATAATGTTGAAAAAGTAAATTTTTATTTTAAAACTTTAAAAACTCAATTTATAATTATTATTTATATTTATTTATTATATAAAAATAATACTGATAATAGTAATTAATAATAATAACAATAAATAAACACAGAAAATGTATTTTTACTTAATAGATGTGCGTTTATTTATGGTCATGACGGCGTCCTAGAGAAGTTTACACGTGATATGCAAGAGCGATTAATACGTGAAGTTATTGAACCTATGGCTTGTGATGGTTTACGTACAATAAGCATTGCATATCGTGATTTTGTGCCTGGTAAAGCTGCTATTAATGAAGTTCACATTGACAATGAACCCAACTGGGACGATGAGGAAAATATAATGGCAAACTTGACATGCTTGTGTGTTGTGGGTATTGAAGATCCCGTACGACCAGAAGTTCCTGAAGCTATTCGTAAGTGTCAGCGTGCTGGTATAACAGTACGTATGGTTACTGGTGACAACATTAACACTGCGCGTTCTATTGCTGGCAAATGCGGAATATTAAAGCCAAATGAAGATTTCTTAATTTTAGAAGGCAAAGAATTTAATAGACGTATTCGTGATAGCAATGGTGATGTAAGTAAATTTCTATATATCTAACTTAACTCTTTACTTGCATCACTTTACTTCATTCATCATCCGTTTCTATGCGGGTATACCTAGTTTTTTTACTTTTTATTGGAACCACAAATTATACATCTAAATCTAAATAAAATTACAACAATATTGCAAAGCTTAATATATTTTATATATTTATTTTTATTTTTAATAGATACAACAGCATTTGATTGATAAAGTTTGGCCAAAATTGCGCGTGTTGGCACGTTCATCTCCTACTGATAAATACACCCTAGTCAAAGGTATATATATATATATATATATTTTAATTATTTATAAGGTTATTCTACATTTTTTTGTATCTGTTATTATTAATTTTATTTATTTTATTTGTAAGCCTAATTGGCTAATAAATAAATTACGGGATTCCACACATTAATTAACTTAATATTATTAAACCACAATAGATACAATAAATAGAATATAAAAATGTGAAATAATTATATACCCTACTGTCCCATTCTATTAATAAGAAGTTAAATACTATATAAGTTTATTTGAGCAACTAAACTAGAACATATTTTATTGAAGTGTCTTAATGTAGTTGGTAATGAGGTAAACGATCGTACAACTCTTACTTGATATGATCGTTCTAGCCAGGACGTTGAAGACTTAGTAAATGTAAAGAACTTCATCAAAAATGTTGCGTATCTATTGCGAACGACCGAGTAAAAATGCAGTAACACACGTATTTGAATAAAATTGTAAAAAGATGTCCCTAAGAAACGTTGCGCATATTGGGATACATGAGTTCAAATATGCAAAGAAAACATATAACGTATAACCCTTTTAAATAAAAGGTAAACTCGATCAATATTGTAGGCAGTACTCGTGTACACTTCTGCACAATACAAAAAAAAATTATCAAACTATAACTAATTCTATAACATGCAACGGCAAATACATATTAGTATTATACAGCCTTCTTTAACAGAAATTAACTGCAGACACAAGATGTGATATATGGTACTCAAAATTTGTTGTCAATTATAACTCCTAAAACTTTAACATGATCAACAAATTCAACAGCAACATTATTAATGGAAACATGCATATTAGGAACAGAGTTATAGGTAGGGGTAAATAGCTGGCTTTGGATTTAATTGCATTTATAGCAAACTTGCTTTCAAACATGCAGCTAGAGGAACACTCTATACCATAATCTATAATTGATTGAAAAACGGAAGTAGCCGGCATAAGCAAATACTATGCTTTTCAACAATATTGAGCTTAGAAAATAAATCATTTAAAAACATAGTAAATAAAAAAGCCTTTGCCTTAATCCTGAGGAACATCGCTTTTTATCGGAAGAGTCAATGAAGTTTCTGTACTACAAGTAACAAATTGACTACGCTCAGTAAGATATGAACCAATTAGGGAAGTTGCAGACTTGGGAAAAGAAAATAGGGTTGCCAATTTTTCCAGTAACAGGTTACGAGTTAGGTTATTAAATGCTTTAGACTTTTAAGCGAAAGAAGAACGCAAACATTTGCTCTACCCCAGAGATGAGTATTGCGACCACTTCTAAAGCCATACTGAGATCCAATTAACCTGTTAACTGATTATGTCGTATATATGCGTCAATTTCAAAAGTTCATTTTTTATTTAATGTAGCATATATGCGTCTGCTGATGTCGTAAATACGCGTCTTTGCTTGAAATTAATTCAGCACATGAAATCGAGCTTGCAAAGAAAAACTAATCAGTTAACAGGTTAAGAGACATTTTTAATCCAAACATAAAGTTATTTGCTTTTTCATAATTCGATCTACTATCTTAGACATAACGGGTAAAATTGTTAGTGGTCCTGTTTCGTAATAGGCACAATACGTCCTACTTCCCATGAGTTTGGAAATGAGGATGTAGTTAAAATTGTGTTAACCAAATGTAGGAAATGACTGCCACAATATGGTATAATTTTCAAAAACTTTAAACAATACTTATCACATCCAGTAGTATTTGATCTAATAGCATGTAATTGTTCTAAGGTCTTATCCAATTGTACGCATCTAAAAGAAAACCCATCCGTCCGAAAGGAAAGGAGAGAAATGTTAATAGCCTCATCCTCATTCTGATTGGCCGAAAAGGTTTCATTTAGAAGACCTACATCTAATAGTGAAAGGCCAATGTAAGCGGCATGCGGACGCGGGCGGTAATCTGCTGTCCTTTTTGCCGCTTAAATTTATTTTACATAGGCAAATGAACGCGACTTATTGACGTCGTAATTTGTGTAAATTATAAAACATTTTTAGTTTTTGGCGCAGAAATAAAAAAATTAATCCCCAAAAATTTTAAAAGGAAAAATAAATAAAATGAGCAGCGATATAGCGGGGAAAAGAAATACGAAAAGAAGATATAGATGATTTGTCAAATTAAAGCGGCAAAACAAAAAGATAAACTAAATTCAAAATTGCCGCTCATCCGCTTTTAACGGCATTGTCAAGTTAAATTCAACGTATGAAAACTTTTGTATGAATATTTTTATTAAGAAACTAAATTTTTTCAAATAGGCAATACTGTTGCCGCATGCCGCTTGCATTTGCCTTTCACCATAAAAAGTCTGTATAAAAAATATCCTTTGCCACTCCACCATTTCTCAACTCATTCCATAATTGTTTAATGTTCAAATTGTTAGATAAATTTGTATGGGATATGCGTTTTTTCTTTCTTATTAATGATTTAGTTTTGTTGATTATGTTGCAATAAATTCTCCAATTTTTATCAGTTATATTATCACGAAACCTTCTATAAGCTAAATGTCATTCTAGTATTGTATTCCTTATCTCACTACATTGAAACCAAATGTCGTCTGCATGATAAGCCATGCTTTACCGTGCGAGTTACAAAAGGGACAATGAAGTGTGCAGCATCAAGATTTTTTTTCGAAGATCTCAAGTTGCTCATCAACATTTGCCATAGCATAAAAGTCAGCAAATTAGCTGGACATCGCAACTTCCGCTAACAAAGTTAAACCTATGGCATTGTAGTCATAGTATTGAATAAGTTCAACATTTTTCTGTAAGGAAAACTGCAAAGCGATGTAATTGAGAGAGTAGTGGGACACCCTAGGGCACTGTACTTGTCCAGAATTTATTACCAGGTTTGGGTGTGAAACTATAAAATAATCTATTAAAGATGTTGTTTTTGACTTAATATCTAAGTGGGTTAGTAAAGAATTATGCATACAAGATACATTTAACCTGTTACAAATGTTACGAATGATTGCTGATTTCGGAACATATCCGAATTCATGTCACCCATCATAACTATATAATTGTATTTCACAAGTACATCTCCAACATATTTCTCAAACTCTAGTCCTACCAATACCAAACATCCGTTACAATTTAATTCAGCAAACAAAGACTCAGCTACTTGATACAAACTACTTTTAAACACGACTTTAAAGGAAATATTCTTTGAAATATATAAGGCCATACCACCACCTCTCATACCAGCCGGACAATCATTTCTGGAATATAGTTATACCCATTGGTATTAATCGCACTAATAAATACATCAGCACCTAACCACGTTTCACTTATACCAATCAAATCTAACTATCGATCTACTGCCCACAAAAATAATTTTAATTCCATTAAATTTAGTTGAATTTGGCTTTAAATTAAAACTGCCATATTGAAGTAAGCACAATTAAGGCTACGTTTTTCCTTAGTTGTGTATTTTTATAAACATCATCTATTTAACCAACTAACTTTGTAAATAAGAATACGAGAACACTCATATTCATGTCAACATTAATTTGGTTAGACGAAATTTACATACAAACAAATTTACACACAAACCAACATATTAGTTGGTTAAATAGATGATGTTTATAAAAATACATAACTAAGGTAGATAGATGCGAAGAATGCTGATGAAGGTCGTAGCGGTCCAGAAAATGCAGCATTTCATTCTGTTAGCGTCTAATTTTTCTTGTTTTCTTTGGAAAACGTCCGCATACATTTGTAAAAATAAATTTTCTTTCTAAAAAAAAGATTTTTAGAATTTAAAAATAAAATGAACTTAAGCCAAAAATAATTTCTATTCATTTATCTAAATTATTATTAAGATCCATGATATTTTAATATGATACGACTAACGCCAGAGGCATCAAAGATATTGATTGAAAATAATCATATCCATTAGCAAATCTTTTTTGTATTATCGTTTGTTAAAATAGAATCGTAACAAAAAATATAAATTAAAATTTACCAATATAATGTAGCGAAAATGAAAAATAAAAACAAAATAAAATAAGTAAGAGTGCTATATTCGGCTATGCCGATTCTTGTATACCATTCACTATCTATCTAAGTCTAGCTTAGTGAAGTAACTTCAATGAAAAACGCAAATATTGGGGTGACAGACAATGAAAAAATACAAAAAAAATGGTACTGCATATATATAATTTTACATAACGATGACATCGGCCCTTAATGGGTTAAGCATTTTTAAAGATTCCTTAAAGATCGCTTCAAAAGCTTTAAAATGATACCCATATTGATATTTTAAAAAATTTTAAAATTTCAGATCCCCGTAAGTCGGAGAATATGGACGAACGCCAATTTTTTTACTTGATGTTTTTTCTTATTTTTTAATTCTCTATCGTCTCATATATGTATTTTTTTGATTGGAGTTACTTTATTGTTCCAAATGACATGAAAAAATTAGAGGTAGGCGTGGTGTTTTGCCTGGTACTTCGAAATACATGGACCGAGTATGCTGATTTCCAATAGCACCACTTTCCAAATCGATTGACATATTTATTTTCTAATATGGACGGACAGACGGACATCGCTCAATCGACTTCGCTATGCATAAGAAGTGAGAATATATATGTATACTTTATAGGTTTGGAAATAGATATTGTAGAAATTACACACGGAATGACAAACGTCTCGGCTACAGCACAACATTTAAGTTTGTTTCGATTATGGTTTACAACATCTTCATGTTAAGTATGTCACAGGGTTGCTTTTTATTGCAGCAAACAATATCCATAAAATTACATCTCATCCGTCAAAAATAAAACATTTACACGCACATATTTAAAATTATTTTAAAATAATGGAGTTAAGTGTAAAATTTTTTAGATGATGATGCGGGTAATTATGTCTAAAAAAATTAACCAACTTTATTGCAATTTAAAACTTTTTTATTAAAAACCAAAAATATATATTTAACGAGTAAAATAAAGTATACATAAATATTTATAAAAAGCAAAACATAAAAAACAAAACAATTCATTTGAAATCACATTGGTTTCTTAAATCAAAACGTTTTATCCCATTTGTTCTGCATTCGTAAAATGAACTGAAAGTAAATTTAAAAATCGATTTTCAAATTCATTTTCATTTAATTTTACGAATGCAGATCAAGGGAGTATATCACCTGACTCTTAAAACTATAAACAAAAACATTTTTACTACATACATATTAACATCACATTTGGAGTCCTTGTGTCAGTGCTAATTTGGCTTTTATCAGTTGCATTTGTAAATCAGCCTTTTCCTTAGCTCGTACATATTTTTTATTAATTTTCTTTCTCTTGGGTCCTCGCCTGTGTTTTTAATAACGCTAAACGCTCTGTTTCAATTTCGGATTTTGATCGGGTGCGGCTTTTTGATGTACGCTGCTCGTTGTTGCGTACAGCACTTAATAACGGTGGCTCAAAATTTACTTGCAACTGCTCTAGACAGGACTCTTCTAAAGCTTGCACCACTGCAGACCCACTTGGGTCAACCTGCGACTGCATCGACATCAGTTCAATAGTCGTCTGCTCTTAAGAACTCAGGCTTATTACAGTGTATGGTCTACCACCAGTAGCTTGAATGCTCCTTTTATTGGCAGCTAGCTTTCTTTTTAAATTTTCCCTATAGTATATATATATATACTATATTCTATAAAATTCATTAATTAATTACGAACTCTGCCATTCTTACGCATTTCGAATAGGTGCTCCCTACTATTTAATTTTGTAGTAAACTGAGAAATGAGAGCTTGCCACGTCCGATATCAGGATTTTGCTCAGCATTTACATTTGCTTTTTGTTCGTAATTTTTCTGCAAAAATTGTAGTTATAGATATTTGCAATAAATAAGAAAATATTTAAGTACAAATTTTTCTACATTTTAAATTTCAACTTGCAACAAGACAACCAGTTGTAAATTTTTGACACTTCTTACACCACATACTTGCAAATGTTGTAAACGATAATCGCAGTAAATTGACATAGACAACTGAAACTGCAACACTACCGATAAGTGTTATAAGCCTTAATCACAATTTAAAATTTACAACATAAAAATAACAACTGTTGTGAACCATAATCGGGGCCGTAGTTACACCCTTTTTCCACTTTTTGTGGTGAAGGGTATAATAAAAAATTTTATTATATTTTGTTTATCGTACATGTACTTTTTTGTCGTTCGTACACGCAGTTATTTTTATTTTTCCATGAACGATTTTTCGTACATGGATTTATTTTTATTTTTTCATGTTTTTATTTCCGTACACGAAGTTATTTTTATTTTTGCTTGTACGTTTTTTCCGTACACGAATTTATTTTCATTTTTTCATGTACTTTTTTTTTCGTACACTTACTGAAAATAAAGTCCACGTACAGAAACAACAGCTACATTCGTTCATTCACGTACGTGTACGCAAATAAATATTTTAATAAAACACATTCGCGGAAAATTTCTAAATTTAGAGACACACATAATTGTAATTATGAACAAAAAGGACGTGTTGGTTTTAGTTGTGTGTTTTAAATTTATGTACGAGAATTTTGTACAGTAAGTGTTCTTTCTTTCTTTCGTTTCTGAAATCTGATATTCATTGCAATTTGGCATTTATATGTTTTTGTTGAAGGCGCCATTGTGAAAACTGTGTATGAATCTATGTATATACTTTTCTCTTGTGAATGGTGAATTTGTGAAGTTTTCTTTAGTGTTATTTTCCTTTATGAACTTAAATTACCACACCTAAGTTTAAAATTTGCTCAAAAGTTCATTTATTTATTTATTCTTTGACACTAAGAAAAATGACTATCTTTTCATGATTGATGATTCGAACATTCGAGTTTGTATGGCTTATGTATTGTGTTTCGAAAGTGTTTTCTTTCAAATCGAAATACAGAGTAACCACCCAGAACAGAAACGAAATATGTCTCGAATTGTGCAATTTTTAATCTTGTGGTTCTGTTCCATGGGGATGTTGTGTCATTTGAAATTAACAGACAAAAATCAAGCGAACGTGGTGTAAGCTTTTGCGTGCGGCATTATACCAGGTGAAGTCAATTAGTCTTTATTATATTAATCTCATAAATAAATTCTAAGATAAAATAAATTTTAGCGAGAACAGCTGCCAGGGCCTATTGAGTACAGTCAGGATTTGTTGAGATTTGATCTGTCTGTATATAAGAAGTGCCAACCGTTGCTTTTTAGCTCCATTTTCATTCCAAAGATTTACAAATTTCGCTTTGGTGGTTTCTGTTTTTTAGGTTTAGGTGTTGATAGGTTTACTATTGTGTTGTTTAATTTCAAAGGTAAACGATTGAAATTTACGCGTTTGATATTTCATTATTATCATACTAGCTTATTGTACCCGGCGTTGTCCGGTTCGAGTTTTAGGGCCTTTCTAGGCACTGTAAAATATATTATAGCCTCTTTTACTATATTTTGTAATCGAAAGAGTGATTTCGGGGACAACATATTAAAATTTTTAGAAGAGGCGTCACCTTTCAGATCCATTATATCAACTGTGGGACCAAAGGTACGCAAATGAAGAATTTGATTCGAGTTTCGCGTTTAAAAATAGTATCACGTTTTTTTTTTATTTTTTTTAATGAAATTTTTAGTTGAATTTTTTAATTATATTTTATTCTTCATCGAAAGTATTTGTATTGCTCGTTTTAATTCATTTTTTAAGCAATTTCATTTTTCAACTCCTCATACCAACATAACCTTATTATAAACTATTTAGTAATTCCGACAATATACTGGCACCCACCTAAATAATACTTCAATACAATATTTTACTTCAGTTATCAGATATTGTATAAAAACGCAGGGCATAATGTTTAATGAAGTTAAAAATGACCATTGTATTCGTGACCGCAAATAATTAAGTCTTCGGTTACAGCGTATTAAATGTTTTATTATGCGATACAATAATGCCGTTTTTTAATTGACGTCTAAGTTATATAACATGAATGGCATCACAGTATTTTTTCCTCTGAAAATATGCAAAAAGCAGATCTTTAAATATAGCTTTAAAATGACTGCAAAAAATTTCATTAAATCATTTTACTTAATTAGTTCGCATTATGATTATTATTATTTAGGACTGTTAAAATGATTAACCTTGAAATGATTAAAGTCTATAGTACGAACTTGCTGTTAGCATATTTAATGTTAGCGAATACAAAGTCGCCATCTGTTTGCTTATAGAAAAACAATTATCAAGCGATTATTTTGTTAGCACTTTTAATGTAAGCGCAATCACTTCATAGAAATTAAAAGCAGCTAAAAGTTCGATCTCCATCAGAATAAATTGATTACTGTCAATGGTCCTGATTCGCTGTTTTAAAATATAAATACCCTATTTTACCATAGGGACAAATATCTACTAAATTTCATTAAAATCGGTTCAGTCGTTTAGCCGTGACAAGCCGATACACGCAAAAACAAACAAACTTACAAAGAGATTTATAATATATGTTAGATTAGATTTAAAGAAATCGGGAGCGAGTGTGGATAATAATAAATGAATATATAAATGCAAACCAAACGTAACAATATTTAATTATGTATTTTATATTTATATTTATCATGTATTCTAGGTATCATCGACAGTACTGTAAGTGAAAATCGTGAAGTTGTTGCTGTAACTGGTGATGGTACAAATGATGGCCCGGCTCTAAAAAAGGCTGACGTTGGCTTTGCAATGGGCATCGCTGGTACTGATGTCGCTAAAGAAGCTTCCGATATCATTTTAACCGACGACAACTTTAGTAGTATTGTTAAGGCTGTAATGTGGGGACGTAACGTATATGATTCCATAGCCAAATTCTTACAATTTCAGCTAACGGTTAATGTAGTTGCTGTGATAGTAGCTTTTATCGGCGCTTGTGTAGTTCAGGATTCTCCTCTTAAAGTAAGAAACAATCAAAATCATTATATAATACATTTATTGCAATTTTCCTATTTAAGGCCGTGCAAATGTTATGGGTTAATTTAATTATGGACACGTTAGCATCTTTGGCATTGGCTACCGAATTGCCTACACCGGATCTTTTGTTGCGTAAACCCTACGGTCGCACAAAGCCATTAATTTCACGTACAATGATGAAAAACATTTTGGGGCAGGCATTTTACCAATTGATAGTCATTTTTGGTTTATTATTTATCGGTATGCCCCTATAAATAACCTTAACATATATGCATGACATCATAATACTTCATTTTTCATTTATATAGGTGATAGAATTTTAGATATTGAATCCGGTCGTGGTTTGGACCTTAATGCTGGACCTACACAACATTTTACAATTATTTTTAATACATTTGTAATGATGACTTTATTTAATGAAATTAACGCCAGAAAAATTCATGGTCAGCGTAATGTTGTGAAAGGTCTATCTACAAATCCAATCTTTTATACAATATGGCTATTTACTATGATCGCTCAGGTTCGTATAGAATTTTTATCAATATAATGACAGCAAAAATGTACACACTAATAATATATAAGCATACATTGAAAGTCTAAAAATACCTAAATTGATGATTTTTTTTTTTATTTTTCGAATATATCTATATTTAAAAATATATTATTTAAACAAAAATCCTAGGTGACACAATATTTAATTGAACTCTTTCTTACTCTATATGATAAATTATTTTTACTTTGTAAGACTTTTTTGTGCTGGAAGTTACACGCTCGATAGTTTTCTTGTATCTATCTCGTGCACTTTTAGTTTGGGTTTGCTTGCATTTTTCTCTTCTCGAGAATTTGTCCATATCAATGAGGTTAACCAAGCGGCTGTGACTCGGTTTTAATGAGTCCGAAAGTTTTGGTACCTTTGTGTTGTCTGCCGTGTTATGGAAGTGGGGAAGAGCAATATTAAAGGATGAGGAGTTAGTATCAGATAATACAGTATAGGTTAGGCAAGCAGCTGATGATCAGCGAGGGTTGGTCCCACAAACTATCCAGCAGTTTTTGTAAATACTAAGGCACGCAACCGTTTCCTAGAGATTTCAGGTAGCTGCGTCTTTCCAAGATCTCGCATAGGTCAAATTATCCGTGCAGTTGAAGAGAAGAATGCCATAGAAGGTATCGATTTTCATGTTATGGAGATTAGTTCCTCTTGGCCAGATCATCGGACAACCATTTACCGTATATGTCTTGATTGTTGAAAACTCTGCCGTTCGAATCGAAAAGAGTTTCGAAAAGAATTTCTGAATCGAAAGGAAAATCGTATTATGTAGTACGTTCAAAAGGCCTGCAGTGTTGTATTGCAATTTTAAGCGAAATATTAAGTAATGTCAGTTTTTTATGTGTCAAAACTTGGCAGCAGTTTGCATTGTTTTACATAAACTTCAAATTTGTGAATAAATCTAATAGAAATCTATATATATAAAAATGGTGCAAAAAATGTATAGTAATTCTTAAAATGAGAACGGCAAGGCCGATTTCTGTAAAAAAATTTTGTCAGTTGTTCGTATTTTCGAGGTCTTTCGGAAAATTGGAAAATTGAAAATCGAGTTTTTGTATTTATGCGTGAAATTATTCCTTAATGGATTTCCAAATCAGAAAATTGAAATTTTGTGCATCAAATCGCTCTCTACTAATTCAATCAAATAAATCACATTAAAAATTCAAATATTTGTGTTGTATTATTACGCTAAAGTTTGTCTGAAGGCTTAAAATTGGGGCGAGGCGAAGTTCGCCGGGTCCGCTAGTGTAAATATAAATACTTATGTATTTGAAACATGAATAAAAATTTTAATTCATTAGAGCTACGTAGCATTTATATTTGTAATAACATGTGTACATTGTATACATATTCAAAACATAAAAAGAAAAACAATTCAAAAGTTTTTTGAAAAATAAACAAACATAACACAAAATAATTCATAATAGTATTGTAAAAAAAATTTAAAGGAAAGTAGGATAATCTCTATTATATTTCCGTTTTAAGTATTAATTGGCTGTTGAGATATTTATATTTATTTCGCCTAATTCTGTTAACATTTTTTTGTTTGTTTTCATCACAGTTTTTTAAAAGTTGTATCGAATTTTCTTGATATTTAATTGGATTGTTTACTTGGTTTTCTAATTATGTCTGATTATTGGAGGATACACTACCACGGGTATATCGATGTGGAGTATATGGTGTATTTAAGTTTGTCTCACTAGTGTTTACTTCTAAGTTATTGCAAGGTATTGTAATTTCTTCAGTTGCGTCATTATCTCTAATACTTATTGTGGACAATTTTAAAGAGCCTACTATAACGTCTTTTGCCTGGGCATTCTCAATACGAACCCAACGGTCGATTTATCAACCATGAGATCATCAAAAGCCTGGGTGAACACAGTTGGGCTCAAATGGTTGATATGTTGACATGCTCAAGTGATATCTCAATATATTCCACGTGCGATTGCAATGCGATCCCAACCGACCTGCCGTTCGTGTACTCATGCCGAGATGTCAGACCGATGGGTCTAAAATCCTTTGTCTCTGTGTGCAGTACCTTTCCGCCTTTGAAACAAAAGATCATATTAAACTTTGTCCATTATCGAGGAATATAGGTCCAAGAAAAACAGCCCCAATCCGAATGATCTAGTTATTAAGGCGGTATCGTTCTACGGGTTCGCTGGGACTATGCCGACGGGATCAAGCGACTTATATGGATGGAAATCTGCAACTGTCTATTGCAGCAAATCTGTCATGTGAGCACGGGTCATACACAGTTGCTCAAAAGGAAACTGGGAAATTCAACAACAACAACAACAAAAATGCCTAAGTTCAATGACAAAAAATGAAACTGAGAGAAATGAATTTAAATTGACCTCTTAATAAACTATCATTTGATTTAAAATGTCAAATGCCTCAACATTACTAATGGAGAAGATAATAATAAATTTATTTCTGGGTTTAGATGAAAGAAAAAATGAAATAAAGGTGTACGTGCAATCGACAAAAGAAAAGAAAATTAAAAATTTTAAAAATGAGTGCGCTGCTAAAAAAACGTCGGTGCCAACAACAGACGAACCCCAAAAATTCTGGATTATGTTAATATAGTTAAGAACTGTCAAATTCGTTTCTAAAAGTGTATAAACAAACGCAAGTTAACAAAATAAAATTAATAAACATCAAATGGATCAGCAATTCCTGTGATGCGTGTTTGCGCATCATACATTTCATTGATGGATTTGAGAACATATGAAATTTGCAGTGATGCCAAATGATGCATTTACGAACGTACTGCGCATCAGATGCAGCGCAGTAATGCATTTCCGAACAAGCCCCTGCTATCCTTGTGCCAGTTGTAAGCAGGTTGATTCATTCGACTATCTACCTGTGTGGGATCGCAAAAAGAATTTTCAATGAGTTTTGAACATGGGAATGCTACAAATACACTGTGGTGCATTTTTATAATCGGCCGTCTTATTTTAGAGACTTCTTTAAAGTTAGAATATATCTGCTTATGGTATCTGAAAGAGCATTTTAAATTATTAAGCACAGCAATAAAGAACTTTATTAATTTGTATTTTATGAACTGCTACAGCAGGTTAATTATTTTTTTGCTGGTACATTATTATAACCGCATTTACGTATAGAAATAAAAATTTTACAAATTACTTGTGAATTAGACTATTATCGGAAATAAGGTTAAAGACTCGATTTGTATAAGTTTTTAATATAAGTACATTGTATAAGCTTTCAACAAACTTGAACGGATATTGAATCCCACGCTTAAGTAACCGCAGGTTGGACTTATCATATTGACTATTGCTAGCGCAGATATTTTCCATTTGATTATGTAGCTCTTGCGTGCTCTTGTAAATGGATTCATATTGATACGATTTCTGCCAAAAAACGTTTTCAAATTTGCCTGTAGTAAAGTTGTGTACTTCATCAGGTATAGAATAAACATTTTCCTATTACAAATTTTCACCATAATGTTTCAGGCTGAAAACGTTAAAAAGCTTTCATAAGATGCTTTGACTGTTGTTTACAAAAGGGTAATTATAAAGCAATAAAACTAAAACAAATGAGTAAAGAGTGACTTCAGAATACAGTCTATAAAAACTAAAACAACGCCATTTAAATATGTTTTGAAACTTTTTTTGTTTTGTATTTTTTTAATAGGTCGTTATTGTACAATATGGAAAGATGGCATTTTCAACAAAAGCTTTGTCTCTTGACCAATGGCTGTGGTGTATATTTTTTGGACTCGGCACACTTGTTTGGGGACAAGTAGTCACCTCAATTCCTACGCGAAAATTACCTAAAATTTTATCGTAAGTAATCATCAATATATAGTATAAAAAAGTATCTAAAACTAACTAAAAATTTTGAGAACTGAACCAAAGAAATAGTAAAAATTAACAAATAGATCAAGCAGAAATCACAAACATTGTAATCATTTTATTGTAATAAGTAATATGATTAAAAAGCGGCAAGTAAACACACAAACGGATTAGGGCTATAACTTCTTGCTACATTCTTGTAAAAACATTATGTGACAGCTGGATATGTTATGATTTTAAATAGTTTTCCATTAAATAAATGGTTGAAGTTGGAACTGAATAACTCGTATCAACAACACATATGACTTTTGCAAACATTGCATTTTGTTTAGTCTTCCAGCAGCTTGTGTTGTTTAAATAGCCGTTTATAAAGATTTCTTTCTTTGCGTTGGATTTGAAATACTATTGTATATAAAATCTTTTTTTTCTTTAATATATAGTAAACATTATTTAACAGTATTATTCTGCATAAGGACCTATTAACTAATTAAAACGTTCAATTTAATTTTTTTGTTTTGTTTTTGTTTTGAAGTATTACTTATATGACTAAAAAAATGTTAAAAGTACTTGTATGAGCTAAAATGAATAAATGTATATAACATAAGTTAGCAATATTAGTTACGCTTGTTATTTATGAAAAGCCAACAAAATATATATTGCATACGTAACATTTTTTTCTGAGTATCACAGTTGATTTTTTTACTAAAAATATTTGAGATAACTGATATCTGGGGTATGTACTGTGTCAATTGAATATTTGTGTTGACTGTATATTTGTTTCCTCATTTATCTTCTCTTTCGCTCTTTAACCATAACTACACTTTACTCATGCTGTTTCAACTAATTTTTACATATACATATATTTTTCACTCTTTGGCCGTTTGCCATTTTCAACATTGTTTAAATGTTCCATCAAATTTTCCAGCTAACACTGAATATTTATTTGATGCCGAAAGTTTATATAACAAAACATGTTATTGTATAATAGTAGAGTAAGAGTTTAGTTTAGTTAGCTATATGTGATGACATCGAGATGTATTAATACATAAAAATTTAGTTGTGAGAAGTAAAAGTGGAAAGCTGAATCTTTATACCCTTCAAGAGAATTAAAAAATAAAAAAAAATAAGTACATTATATAATTTGACATAAAAATGTCTTCGGCTTTAATGGGTTAGGCATTTAAAAAAATTATATCTTAAAAAAATGCAAGTGCCAATTTTTTCACGTGATGTTTTTTTTTCATATTTTTTAATTACCTATCGCCCCATATATGTATTTGTTTTTTTGATTTGAGTGATTTCGCTAAACTAAATTTGTTTCAAATGATATGGAAAAATTATTTTTTTTATTTTGCTGAAATTTTCAATAGAAAAATTTTCGAAACTATGTCTGATCGATTGGCGTTTTTAATTTTCTCTAGCTTATCTAGTGCCTTCTTATAGTTGATTTCAACCTGAACACTGACGGACGGCCATCGCTCAATCGACTTCGCTATGCATTAGAACTCAGAATATATATACTTTATGCGGTTGGAAATGTATAGTGAACACTAAACTATACATGCGTAGGTAAAAAAATGAGCAACTGGTATGACAAAACGTCATTTTTTTAATTTATATATATTTATTAAAATATATATTTTAATTTATAATATATATATATATATATATATATATATATATATATATATATATATATATATATATATATTAATCTTGGTCTTAATTAAGCCACTTCCGATATAGTATATTGAGGCAGGCATGTTCTGAATTCCACACGAAATTTCCACTTAAAATTTTTCAAAGCATTGTTGCTATAAAATAATTTTTACAAAATTAAAAAACAATGACTTGAAAAATAAAAGAAAAACAAAGCTACGTAATAAGCTTTTTTGCTGTTGTTTATTTTTTTATTATTTATTATAATTACTTTAAACATATTTTTTTGCAGCTTAGTGCTAAACTGCAAATTTCTTCACTGATACTAAATGCAGATTTAGTGCAAAAATTCTTTACTCTTTCAGTTAGTGCAAAATTTGTACTTGTAATAAATAAAAAGCTGCGTATAATCAAATTCCCACTAAACTTCTAAAAATTTGTGGTCACGCAAATAAGAATTTAAAAAAAAAAATTATATGTAGATATGTATATACTATATATTATAAGAATTATAAGCGAACAAAGTTAAATAAATAAAAAAAAATATGTAATAATCAATAATTATATGTATATTATTGAGCAAAAAATATTTGGCGGAATGGTAGACGTTCCTAGAAGAAACTAAATGATAGCAGTTTTGAAATGCTTGTTTTTCTAAAAGCAAATAAGTTGTAAAATGTATCTATATTTTTAATGTATCCATTTTTTTGTTATTGAACAACAAAAATTTTAATTTAATTTATTCGTGCTTGATTCCTTTAAATATAAATATTTCATTATTTTAAACTAAACTAAAAAATAAAATGTTTTTGCTTAAACTTTGATTTTTGTCTTTGCTTTATTGTTTGGACAAAAATCTTTAGTTTATTTTAAATATTTGTCAGAAGTTTCCTGAAGAGTTAAGTAAGCGATAACGAAATGGCCATCGAGACGTGCTTTGACCCTCAATAATCAATATCGGCGATTTAAATAATAAACCGGGAAAATAGCATGAAAAAAATAATTTTTAAAAAATTTGAAAATGAAATGTATTAATGCGGGAAAAGCATATCCATATGGCCATTTCACTACTGCTCGAAGAGCTCGTCAGTGGATTTTACCCAAAATTTTGTATAGAAAAACAGAAAGTCTTATATCAAAAGCCAAATTGATTAAATGAGAACTCCATTGAATCAATAAAAAGAAAAAATAAAAATAGTAAATAAATGTTTACTGTGTGTTTTTTTGAGTTATTATTGTCTTCTGTCTTATTGATTTAATGGAGTTCTCATTTGATCAACTTGGCATTAAAGGACAGATGGATGGTAAGGAGTACAGATACAGATTAAGCAGTTATGTCTGTTTTTGAATATCTGTCAATGCGAGTTGGGCAATGTCTATAAATATTACAAGGCAGTAATGGGCCCACTAAATCAATATTAGTATGTTCTTTATGAGCTAACAGGAGCCTTAGTGTGCCTTGACCTTTTTCTTTATAACAATTTAAACAATCCTAGTCAAACAACTTTTAACGTTATAGTATAAAATGTAGCCCTAATTCCAGGGTGTGTAATGTTACGAAATAAACCGAAAAAAATTTGCGAAGGCTATTAGGTATTCTCGTATATGAGCATATCATGCCGTCAGAATGACGACGAGGAACTTATTAGAAATATAGATTTCCGTTCAGTTTATAGATGTAGGCATTGAAAGTAATTTTGTTAATTCTACATCTGAATCTTGATGTTTTTTTAAATTCATCAATTGGAATCCTTGATGGAAGAGACATTTCCGCAATTCTAGATTAACTATCCACAAAGAAGGTGTGTGAAAATCAGATAAATGACAAATGTCTGCTGTAATGAAGTCCAGGTATTAAAACTGCCTTGTTCTTATTAAATGAGTAAGGGGTTTATGATCTGTTATAATTGTAAAACATCGCAAACAAAATCCGACTTTAAAGGTATTTGAAATATAGATATGTCCTGATCTATATGGTCAAATAGGCAGAATTGAATCTATTGAAATATATAAAAAAACACATTTGTATTAGTTGTATTTTATCACTTGCAAAAAATACACTTTCTTTGCAAAAATCTTAAATCTATTCTCTTTGTAAGTTGTTTGTTTGTGAGTGCGTCAATCACGGCTAAAGAAATGAACCGATTTTAATGAAATTTAAAACACGGGTAGGTCTTTGTTTTAATTGTAAAATAGGATATTTATATTTTCAATTAACGGACCAGCAGGGCAGAAAAAGGGGACATTATTTTTAGTAAAGTCTTGGCTTATCTATATCTGTTTCCAGAGCTAGGACCTAGATTAGTGACAAAGGAGAAAAAGGGACATTATGCCTGTAACGATTTTAATTAAAATTTTAAACAGTTAAATATTTATGTCAAGGGTTGAATTTTGAAAAAAGGGATTAGGAGAGGAGAGTGGAGTGGAGGAGAGGACAAATGCGCAATTTAATGAATCCTAGCCGATCTTAACAAAAATATAGCTGAATATAATTTCAAATTCTTGATAGTAAAATAGCTCCTTGAAAACCAATTGCCGCAAATACAGAGGAATATGCTTATAGCTTATTAATCCAGTAAAACTCAAGTATTCCAGTGTTGCCATAGCGTTATCTTTTTCAGATATAGCCGCCACTCTTCTTAATGGTAATCGAAAGCCACATTGCTTATTAAAAAAAAAAAAACAAATAGAATATTTAATCGACATGGACTGGTGCTTCGACATGCAATGGTGCTTCGAAATTTCGTTTTTATAAAAAAAGTTAGCTACTTTAGGTAATATAAAAATAAATAAATAAAAAATGTATCAAAATTTTTTCTTCGTAAAAATCTAACGGTACGACGAATAAAAATGGTGGATCAAAAGCTATTTATTTATCTGCTTTTTCGATATTTTCAGAGGGATAGTAACTATGAAGCCTTTAAAATGAAAAAAATCACCTTCAAGTTATCTGCTCCTTATAGCACCAATGGAAACATATACATTTATCTTCACGCATCTCCAAATTTTTCTTTTTTGGAAAATTGAGTCTAAGGTCTCATAATTATATACTTAAAAATAACGTGAAAAAAGTAGTCCAAGTCCAATATTTTTGTCTGATATTATGTTTGGAGTTTTTTTTTATCGATTTATGTAAAAATATCTGTAGTGCGATTCACTACTCTTTTTTTAACGATTATCAGTTTGTTAAATTGACTTAACAACACAATTTATAATTTTGCTATTCAGTAACACATAACGATATTCGCCGTTGCTTAAAACAAGCTAATGTAGTTAGCATCGTTAAGACCATAATTTTTGCGTTGTTAAATCTGTCGACAAAATAAAATATGTACAACTTGTGTTTATGTACATTCATAACACATATAAGCATAAACAAAAAAAACATATACATTAGAGCGAATCACCAAAAAAGTGCTCGATGTACCCTTTTCAAAGTAAACCTTAGACTTTTTTTAAGATGACTTAAAATATTTCGGCTCCAGCCTTGACCTCTCGTGAGCTGGACCATTTTGAAAAAGGGTCTACTTTGGACTTTTTGTTAATATGAGAATATGAGTGTTTTGCGCACCGTGTAATTTGCAAAAATCTAAATTATTTACATACAAAGATGATGTACTTGGCAAAAGAAAAAAATTGTCACCCATATTGCTCTATTTAAAATGAAGGGTTACCAACCCATTGCATTTTTGTCAAAACGCGAACTATCACGAATTTCAAACAAAGCTGTGACCCGTATTTAACTAAATCGGCTAAAGATTAAAATATGTTAATTTGGCATTTTTATTACAAACAACCCTGAACAAAAAATTCAAAAAACATTGTGTTTTACAGAATATCCTTTAAAGAAAGAACAAGGATAATCGACCTTGGACAAATTGTATATACAGTTGGACGCCCCTCAAAACCCCTTTCTAATGATAGCCATATTGTGTATGTTGGTAAGGAAGCAGATTTTCAAATTGACAATACATGCTAAAATACTGAACAAAAACGAAACGAATATAAAAGACCCAAAAACTTAATTAATTAGTTAATTCAAAATAAAAATATTAAATAAAATAAAAAATGTGAAATAACTCTGAAATAAAATTAGTCCCAACAAAAATGAAATAACTCCCAATACAAATTTTATTTGCACCCGGGCATTGTTTAACTGTTTTAACCTCTGGCATAACAGGTACCTCCCGATAATAGAGGTCCATAACTTTGATATCATACCATATATCATAGATATATGACCAAAGGCCGGCTACACAGACAACATTTTGTAAGGGAAGCCGCTGTTCCATATACCAAAAAGCGACTATTGAGCCTGTTCAGCCGGGATGGCCTTCGTCCGGGCGGAAGGATTTAATTCTTTATGGCATAACAAACACCGGCTTCGCTGACTAAAAGTTTTTTCTGTAGCCAGAATAATGGAATAAGTCCTAATTAAATAGCTTCCATTAGGTGACTCCTAATAATATCCTTTAATTGATTAAAATGAAATAACTACTATACCATAGCTGAAGGTTGAAGGAGGAGAATAAATTGTTAGCGAAGCCGGTGTTCGAAATACCATTGAGGAGAAAATCTTTCAGCCCGTCCGAAGGCCGGCTATACAGAAAAAGTTTGTAAGGGAAACCGATGTTCAATATACCATGGAGGAGAAAAAAATTAAATAACTCCCAATTATTAAAATAAATGAAATAACTCCCAACAGCATTCAGGTAGGAGTTATTTCATTTGGGAGTTTTTTTACAATGAAAAATTATGAAATAACCTCCAAAAAATTGGGAGTTATTTCATTTTTTTTTTGTGGGAGTTATTTCACGGCACCAAAAATTGTTATACCGATCTTACTCATTAGGATTTAAACTGGGACTCAATACTAATATTCCGTGATTGAACACTGCACGCTCTCGTCATTCAATAAAATTTGTTAAAGTAGGATTGTTTTAATAAATTCGTTTTACCTTTTTCTTTGAAAAATTGAGCTTCGATAGAATTTACTACACTAATTATTTTAAAAATACCTTATTACAGACAAATTTGAGCATTGATTGCTTAAGTCTTCAACATAAAATTACTGACAATTTTTCTGGGACTTCCTGAAGGAAATTAAAAGACAACTTCTTCTAAATCGAGGTATGGATACGGCTGTTAAGTTTTTCAAGCGGAATAACTGAAGCTGCTAATAATTTTTACAAGTTTGAACAGAATGCTTAGTTTTTCGCACGAAATGCAGCTGATATTTTTTTCACAGTTAAAAAGATTTGTTGCCAGAAACATTTGGCTGTTTCTAAACATGAAGCAAAAAACATTTCGTGATTTCTTATGAATTGATGAACAGAGTAAAATTTAAGCAATGTTATTATACCCTTCTCCACAAAAAGTGGAAGAAGGGTATATATGAGTTTGTCAGTCCGTGTGTAATTTCTACAATTTCCTACATATTATTATACATAGCGAAGTCGATTGAGCGGTGTTCGTCTGTCCGTCCGTGTTAGTGTTGAAATTTGCCGAGGCAGACTAAAAAAAATAAATATGTCAAGTCGAAAGAGCTGCTATTAGGAATCAGCATGATCGCTCAATTTTCTTCGAAGCAGCAGGCAAAACACCACGCGCCCACTTCTAATTTTTTCGTGTTATTTGGAGCAATAAAGTAATTTCAATCAAAAAAATAAATATATGGGACGATATTTCTCTATCTATAAATATCTATAAAAAATAAAAAAAAAACATAGTGATGGGCACACGCCCATAATTTCCGAGTTACGGGGCTTTGAAAATTTAAAAATTTTTTAAAACATAAATATAGGTATCATTTTAAAGCTTCTGAAGAGATCTATAAGGAAATTCTAAAATTTGTTAAAAATTCTTAACCCGTTAAGAGCCGATGGTCTTTTATGTAAAATTATATATATGCAGTATCAAATTGTAAGCAAAAAACATTTCGTTATTTCGTGATCAGAGTCAATTAGTGAGAATAACGTCAGCAACGTTGTTTTCTGTTTATTTCGAACTAATTTCTATGTGGATGTGTGTAATCCTTGTGATTAAAGCTGAATCAATATGTTAAGAAGACCGTCTATCGAAAAGATTCTTGCCTTAAATAATGAAATAAGAACTTTTTTAGTTTTATTACTTTATTTTGTGTCTATAGCAAAAGTTAAGAAAATTCGGGCAAATAGTACAGAATTATTCATGTTACGTGGCAACACCGAAATGTTATGATTTTTTTTTTCTTTCTATTAAAAAGTGGAAAAATGAGAAAATATCTTTTTTTTCACGCAAGTGCTCATTTATCAGAATTTAAAATTTAAATAACTTTTCATAAGTGAAAAGCTCGCATACGCGTATGTTACAAATTGTTTTTTTTATTTGTTTTAGAGTATACAGTGAAGGAAAAAACTCTACATACAACCCTAAATTTCGGATTTTTTGAGTATTTGTAATTTTTATTTAAATCAAATAAATGCTATTTGGTGAAGAGTCATCAAAAAATTATGTATATTATATATATGTAAAAACAAAGCCAATTCAGAAGCATATAAACAATTAAAATAACACAAACATATAATATCCACAAGAAAAAGTTAACGTATAGCTATAAGAGATATAAGTTATTAAAGCTTTTGAACTAAAACAAAGGTAAAATTTATTTTTTTTAATAGTAAATAGGACCACCTTGAGCATCTTCTAAATTTTCAGTGATATCTGGAGTAATTTCTGCCCATACACGAATTAATGCGGTTTTGAGAGTCTCTGGACTTGTAATGTCATATTTTCGCACAAGTCGTTCCAAAACATCCCAAACGTACTTGATCGGGTTAAGATCTGGTGGCTGAGGTGTGGACCATAATAAAGGAGCCAGTCTCGAACTATGTGTGCGATGTGCTTGGGGTCGTTGTCTTATTGAAAAATCCAACTATTTCAAGACCCAAGCTTTCGACGGATGGTTTCAGATTTTGTTCTAGTATACTTTTTATATTGATGTCTGCCCATACTAACATCGAAGAAAACCAAACAACCCAACCCAGATGATGCTACAGCTCTACAAACCATAACACTACAACCACCATTTTTCATCGTAGTTATTATATTCTTCGGTTCAAGTGCAGTATTGGGTTTTCTCCACACAATTGCTCGGACGTCGCGTTTACTCTTATCGGCAAATAAGACAGGTTTTCAGAAATTTAAATCCTTATTTAGATATGCTTTTGCAAATTTGAGCCGTATGTGCCGACTCTTAGCAGAAATTAGTGGTTTCTTTCGCTGCGTTCTACTTCTAAAGCTATTTCAATGCAAAATACTTATAGTTGTTCGTGGCGTCACAGAAACATTAGAACATTTTTCAATGTGTTCCGCCAATTTCGGAGCACTTATTCGTGAATTTTGGTGAACTTCTTTAAGAATACTTTGCACATTCCATCTTGAAAGCTTACTTGGCCTGCCAGATCTTGGCTTATTTTCGGTGCTATTTGTGCTTTCGTAGTTTTTTATAATAGTTTGGAAGGCCTAAGCTCACAATTTTTGAAATTTCACCTTAGGATTTGTTTTCATTTTATAGTTTTACCACTAAATTGCGAACAGAATGTTGTATTTCTTTTTTTTTCATTTTTTTTTTTTTATATTTCAAAATATTTTTTTTTTTTTATTTCTATAGAAAAAACTTTTCTACAGAAAAAATTTTTATTTGTACCAAGATGTTTACATTACAATTCAATTTCGGCCTCAGCGCCGTAAGGCATTATTGAGGCAAGTTGGCAAATTAATTCATTGTCAAGAGTACAAATAAAAGATTTAACTTAATGTTAAAATTATTAATTACAAAAATAAGTATAAAAACTATTTATAAACAAAATAAAAAACTACAAAAGCGTTTCAAAGTTGTTAAATAAGTGTTGTTTAAAAGACGATTTAAATAGCGAAATTCGATTAATTGATTTCAAATTTGCATGTAAATTATTGAATTTTACAGCACCCACGTAATCAATGCGTTGCTTGGTAGTTTCTAGTCTACATCGAGGAATTCTTAAATTTGTTCTGTTTCGTGTGTTAAAACTAAATTGCTGTTGAGAAAATGTTATGCTCTGGTGACCAATATGGTTAATGCATTTAAAAACTAACATTAACACCTGATACTCATGCAATCCATAAATTGGTAAAATTGTTTTGCTTATATCTTTGTACAATGTGACAGTTGAATACAGTATTGGTAGTTTGTAAATAATTTTTAATGCTCTGTTCTGCATGCATTGAAGCGATTTCAGTGAAATGTTATTTTTATTGTAAGCATATATAATTGCTAAGTAATTCAAATGCGATTGAATCAAAGATTGAAATATCATCATCTTTGATTTTACATCCAGTTTATTTTTTAATTTATATAAAATTCCAATTGCTGGAGCTATTTTCCTTTTCAAATCGATTATATGTAAATCCCATGATAAGTTACCCTGCAATGTGATTCCCAAATACTTAACGGAATGGGTTTCATAAACAGTTTTTCCATTAACAAACACGTTGAAATCAATGTTCATACTTAAAGCGTGTGGTCTAAAACGTATTAATTTGGTTTTATCAGGGTTAAGAACTAATCGATTTAATCGCGCAAATTCAAATATCAAAGCAGCATCTCTTTCAATTCTTGTTTTAAGTGATAAATCGAACTTGTGGGGATAAAACAAACACACATCATCAGCAAACATAAAAAGTTGCCCATCTAAATTAAGATTTTTTAAATCATTTAAATATATAGAAAACAAAAGAGGGCCCAGTCCACTACCCTGCGGTACACCATAATCAACAGAACCAAGAAAACTGTCTGTGTTGTTTATATTAACATATTGTTTTCTATTAACAAAATAATTTTTAAACAATAAAAGTTCTCGTCCCTGAACACCATATTTCATCAATTTCTGTAACATTATTTCATGATCTATTAAATCAAACGCTTTAGTAAAATCAAAAAATATTCCAGCAACTCCACTAGCACCTCCATCAAGCCCACTACAAATGAACTGCACTACATTCAACAAAGCAACAAAGTATTTTCCTCCATATAAAATAAAAGTTTATCATAAAGAATCTTCTCAAAAATTTTATCAATTATAGAAAGAACAGCAATAGGTCTATATTTATCTTAATTTGTTGCATTAACTTCTTTCGGAATTGGAACTATTTTGTGCACTTTTAAGATGTCAGGGTACACTGAATTGTTAACGATTTTATTAAAAATATCTTTTAATATCGGGATTATAATATCTCTACATTCTTTTACAAATTTAGGCGAAATACCATCAAAGCCTGGACTTTTATTATCTTTTAAATTTTGGATTATTTCAAACATATCGTTATCATTAACATTACAAAGTGTAAAACGATGTGGTGACTGTGTAAGAGTCCGTAAAGAATTGAACCCATCACCAGGATAAATTTCAATTTCCCTTTTAAGATCCTTCACACTCGTAATAAAATAATTATTAAGGCAATTCACTTTATCTTGTTCACATGTTATTGGTTGTCCTTGAGAATCCTTAAGGTTAATGACGTTACTCTTTGTTCGACCAAGAGTACTATTTATAAATTTCCACGATTTGTTAGGATCGTTACCTGCCTTCAATAAATTTCCAGCGTAATAATTATCTCTACATTTTTTTGTAGAAATTTTTATAAAATTGCTGATTCGCTTTAAAATATCATTTACATTCTTTTTATTTTTTGATTTATGTCTTTTCCTTAAAAGTTTTTCTTTAAATAAAATTAATTCTTGAAGATTCTTATTAATCCATGGAGTTAGCTGGAAACGTAACGGTTTTTTACACTTAGTTACTACAGTTGAATTATTTATAGCACCTTTAATACAATGCACAAGGACGTTTGTTAATTCCGAAGAATTAAATGATTCATAATTGTCAGGTAAATTATTAAGCAAGTATTCTCTAGCCTTTTCATAGTCACAGTGTGTCTTTTCAATCTCAACATAATCATTTTTCATTACCTCTTTCTTAAATTTACAGCAAATTATATTGTGATCAGATAAATTACATTCAACTGAATCAACATAAATTTCTTCAGAAAAATTGCTAAAAACATGATCAATACACGTTCTACTGACAGGTCTTGTTATTAAATTATGAGCACTGTCACAATCATAATTTTGAAAAACGGTCAACAAGTCAATAAAATGAGGGTTTTGAATAAGATCAATGTTAGAATCTCCAACAATAATTATTGGACTCCGAGCATGTTCGCTTAAAATACTATCAAAACTATTAATAAAGTCATTTACGCTACACTTCAGCGATCGATAAAATGACACTATCTTCAAAGGTTTGCTTTCAACTTTAACACTATTCAAAGTCAAAACTATAAGCTCAACAAAATTACTACTCTTGCATACTTCAATACTAAATTGTATGTTTTTATTAATATATATAGTCGTTCCACCATAAGCATCTTCTCTACAACAATTTATATTATTAAAACCTGGAAGTTTGTAAATTTGTGTAATGTCCTTCTGAAACCAAGTTTCTTGGACAGCTATTATATCCGGTAACTTGGGAAAGCTTGCTATCAACGATTTAAATTTATTAAATTTATCAACTGAGGAAACGCTTCTGATATTTATACTAATAATGTTAAGAAAACTTAAATTCAAATTACAATAATAAGTTTTAAAATTTTCAAATTGTTGAAAATATTGATTTTTAATCATAAAAAAAAACTTAAAAATTATAAAAAATTATACAAATAAAATATATATACATTCCTTTTTAAGGGGACACGTAAGCAGCACCATCATCGCCATCATCACTTGAATTTGCATCATCAACTCTTCGGCTATTAATCATAGATCTTCTCTTCCAATGTTTATTAGTAGTTGCTTCCAATAACATATTATCAACATCATCTTCATCACTGATAAGCTGTTGTTTTGCAATATCACTTTTTCTACAGTAGACTCTACCATTTCTAACATAAATATGTTGATAACCAATAGTTTTTAATGATTTGGCATAATAAAAAAGGTTCATAGTTTCCTTGCTATGAAAATCATTTACAAACACCTCCCTTGTACTTTCATTTTCTTTCAGTTTTGATTTAGAAGCCATCAGTCGTTCCTTATGTAATTTGGAAGAAAATTTAACCACAACAGTTTTTTTACCATCCTTAGATTCTTTTTTAGTTTTAAGAAAATATGCAGCATTAACAGCATTCGGTTCAAAATCAACACCAACATCCTTAGAAAGATTAACTACAGCATCCATTGCATTATCTTTGGCACCAACTTTCAATCCTCTTATGACACAATCATTTTGAACTCGATAATCATTCAGTATTTTTACAGTATTTTTAGTTTCGATTTTCTTCACTTGAATGATAATATTGTTTGTCAAAGAAGTCAAATATGCGAAAATAACGCCATTTTTTATATTTACTCTGTATGTTTTCACAAAAACTATGGGGGATGCCGCACTTTATGTAGAGACTTTTTTCCACTGATTTGCGTTATATTCGCCAATATCTTTGTTAACATGACTATATTTGAAAATGTATCTATAAATTACCTTAACTCATAACGTAAGAATTAAGCTCATACTAAGTTGTTTTCAAATATCACTGTAAAAGTTGAAATCTAAAAATATTGGGCTGTATGTAAAGTAGATGTAAAATTTGTACTTTTGAGCTGTTATGGTTTACTACATTCTTTAGAGACCTTTAGAACATTACAAAATTTTCTCAACTAGTTATTTTAAAACCAAACATTTTGTATAATTGTTTAAGTTTATTTATTTTTAATGTATCTGTTGAAGTCAGTATTTCGTATCAGGAATAGCAGCTTGATAAATGTGAATAGCTTAGTGATTCCTCATTTGAAATATTATTATAGCAAATTGTCCCTAAAAAAATATTTTGAAATTTTTTTTATATATTGAACATAGATACATATATAGTACTGTTTCAACTAAATAACAGTATTCAAAAATACGTATATAAATGTATAAATAAATTTACATTAATATAGCTTAGAATAAATTTTGTTTTCTGTATGCGTTTTGTTGAAACTGCGCTTTTTGCAATCGTTCTTTCCATTGCAATCTGCTTAAGATCAGTGCTAAGAAACTGTGTGTCATTAAAATTAAAGCTGGGATCTAGCTATATTGCAGCCGCAAGGCCATCATGCTGTAAAAGTTTTTTTTTTCTGTTTTCCATTGCAGAGTTTGGTCATAAACATCAAATAAGATCAACTATAGGGTTACCCTTTAATTTCCAAATTCAAATTTTATACTTGTTATAGCGGACTTAGCAATGCAGGTTCCTCGTATATTTCAACCGTCTGTCTACAACGCTTAACAAGTATGGCCATATACATAAAATTAAATAAACTATTGTGGCACACTTTAAGTTATAACTTTGAATATTAATATTGGTTATTATAACGGTTACAGTAATCGAAATTCTGTCCAATTTTCGAGCGTTTGTCTATAACGGTTCAAAAGATAAGCCCATATAGCGCAATTGGGCTGCTGTAGTCAATGTGGTAAGCACGTTTTGGGTTCGGGTTTTTAATTTTTTTTGTTCTTTGAAATTTGCTTTCTAATTGCTCCATGCTATTAAAACTCAGGAATTCTCTTTCTACCTAAAAATAAACGCTATTTTAATACAGTTTTATTTTCACTTTGTTTTGCTAATTTTAGAGTTCAGTAGTAATTACTGTGCTGTCCTTTTTTTTAATAAGAATAATCTCCGAAAAACAAAATTTAACTTCCAAACAACTTCCAAAGCCATGTGTTGGATTGACGAAGCTATAGAGATTTTTTTAAAATTATTCTGACAGCGGAAGAAGTTTAAAACTGTCCCAGGCAATAACAACGAATATTAATTGCTACACGAATATTTATTTTACATTACAAAAAAGGGTGTTTAGCAAACATTGGACCAATTTTTTGTGTGTAAAATAAAAAAATATGAAATAAAAGTCTGGAACTTCCAAGCTACTTGCCCGATTTTCATAAAACAAACTGCGATTTATAGAGGAGGTCATAAGCTTTTATTGCATTTGGATACACCCTGTGTCAGTACAGGGAAGTACCACAGGGCGTCAAAGTAGATAACCTAGAATTTGAAAAATGTTTCAGAGCTTATAACTTTATCAAAAGTAAACCGATTTCAAAAATTTTTAGCAATGTACATAAAAAGATAAAGAAAAAAAAAAACGTGCTTGGTATAAAGTATCTTTTATGCTTTTAGTGAAATTCGACATTTAAATTTAAAATACCAAATTTTTACCTTGACATTTTTTTAGTTTTTCACCTGTAGTTTTTTTTAAATACAAGATAGAACTATTTTAAAACGGTTTTAGAAAGATAATACTATAAGAAATAACATGTAGAAAAACTTTTTTGTTTGACTTCCTTATCTTAGTGGTTATAATTTTTTTTAATTTGAAATTTCGTAAAACGTTTAAAAAAGATGAAAATTTGGTTAAAAAGTACTTTCAGTTTTTTTATGTAGATTTTTAACATTTTTTAGTAAACTTATAAAGTATTTAACTTTTTCTATAAGGCAAGGCCTTGTGTAATCCATCTGATGTGTTTTTATAGAATTTTTGTAAAGCACCCTACAGTCAGCATTGAGGCGATTAAAGAAAAAATTACAATTTTCGGGAAGAAAATTCTTTATCTACACAAAAAATAACATTTTAATATATTGTTTGCCATAAGCATAATTTTTTATAGTAGTTTTTCAAATAAAAAATAGCTGTAAAAAATACCGCCAGAAACCAATAAAAGATCAAAAGTCAAATTTTGCGAAATTTTATCTTGAATATCTTCGAACATGTAAAAGATATTAAATCAAGTTTTCATCCCATTAAAGACCAATATGTACGTAACTAAAATCAATAAAACTTTTGGCAAACAATATATTAAAATGTTATTTTTATTTTATTCGCCTCCCCAGACCCCATTTATTAGCAGGATGTCTACAAAATTTGGAAAACTACTGAAAACCTATCCTACTAAAATAGTTGGATATAAAAATATAAAAAATCCGCGTGTAATTTTTGTTTACAGTCTCGAACATTTAGATTTTTGTTAAAAAATTGCCCATATTCGAACAATTATTTACAATGTATCAATTTATAATATCAAATTGGAAGCATATCAATATCACGTAACAAATATTGTTTTTTTTTTAAATTATTATTTGAACTTTGAATATTATATAAATGAATAGAAATTATTTTGGCTTAAGTTCAAATTAAGAAAGTGCAGCATTTCATTCTGCTAGCGTCTAATTTTTCTTGTTTTCTTTGGAAAACGTCCGCATACATTTGTAAAAATAAATTTTCTTTCTAAAAAAGATTTTTAGAAATTAAAAATAAATGAACTAAAGCCAAAATAATTTCTATTCATTTATATAATATTCAAAGTTCAAATAATAATTTAATAAAAATTAAATTATAAGCACGCACGGCAAAGCGAGCATTCATGCTTACTTCATAACAATCAAATTGATACTGAAACAGTATCTATAATGTTGTGAGTAAACAAGTAAGAATGACTAAAAACAAATTTGCATTCGTGTTCAATCGATGATTGAAACAAAGCAAAAACAAATGTACAAGACGAAATACAGACAGAACAGTAAAGAAATATGTTGGTTTGTGTGTAAATTTCGTCTAACCAAATTAATGTTGATATGAATATTCTCGTATTCTTATTTACAAAGTTAGTTGGTTAAATAGATGATGTTTATAAAATACACAACTAAGGTAGATAGATGCGAAGAATGCTGATGAAGGTCGTAACGGTCCAGAAAGTGCAGCATTTCATTCTGCTAGCGTCTAATTTTTCTTGTTTTCTTTGGAAAACGTCCGCATACATTTCTAAAAAAGATTTTTAGAAATTAAAAATAAATGAACTTAAGCCAAAATAATTTCTATTCATTTATACAAATATTGTTTTAATATGCATTTGAAGATTAAAATTGTATATGAAGCCTTTACTGAACTTGGCAAATTGAAGTATTGTAAACTACCATTGTATTCAATTCTTTGCTTAGTAATCTCTAAACGACACCTAACGGTTTGTAAATCAGATCTTTGTCTGGTGTTAACACCGCGGGCATTTCTTCTCAGTTGAATAACCTTATAAACTTAAGTAAGTAGTTGCATTCTGTGCATGCCGTAAACAGGCAAAATATTAAGTGCTACAACTTTATATAATGAAAGAGTAGGGAACATGTTTGGAAGCTTATGTACTTTTTTTAATGCTCTATTTTGCAAAACCTGTAGCGATTTTAAATCTATGCTTTTTTGCCTATTTATTTATTGCATAGTAGGTAGCTTCTACAACAACACTAAAGTCTTTTAAGTAGTAAAAGTATAATTTTGTATTTAATTAATAATTTTTAAGGACAAAAATTAAAGATTTTAAAAACATGAATAAAGAATAAAATTTAAACATTCTTTTTTTAAATAGTAACGCGTTGCTCGTTTTTCTAATATGTGGATGAATATTATTCCAAAGACGTATTGCGATTACAAAGAACTGCCAACGTGATTTTAATGTGTGATATCTCAGTTGTATCATAGTCTTGTTTCGACCAAAGCGACTGAGTCTAAGTCGCATATAAAGATGGTCAGGTTCACGGGTAGTTACTATTTTGTGTAAAAATATTAAGAATCTTATTTTTAAATAGTCATCAAAGGGAGCCCAAGAATAAATATGTCATTTTTGAAAAAGCTGTTGCAATTGGTCGAAAAATTTAATATGTATAGGCCCCTCAGATTTAAGCGGTTTTATATAAACTAGCCCTTGCAAAGTATACACTGATTTTACCGAGTTATTATTATTATTTTTTTTTCGTTTAAAGCGCTTGAAAGATATTATAGTTATGTAGCGTAAGATTTTTATTCACATAAATAGTTTGAACACTATCCATAAATAAGAGACAGGTAATTAATATTGCTTTGTATTAACGAATTAAAAATTATTATTTTTGAATTAGGATCAAGTTTGTGCCGAAGTTTATATAAAAAGCCAACCACTGGTGATATACTTGAACTTTTATAATGTATGTGTGATTTCCAGCCAATGTTACTTTGAAGTTGCACTCTCAAATATTTTACTACGTTTACTTCTATTATTTTCTCTCCATTTATTAAACTGTACACTCATTACCTCTAGTTTGATATGGCTTAATCCTTATAAACTTGTTTTTTCATTAGATTACTTGATTTTCCAAAAATCTATTTTCTCGCTACTTTTAATTATTCCAATTAACTAACTAAATCACTGATATTGATTATTGAGGGTGTAAGCACGTCAATATGGCCATTTCGCTACCGCAATAGGGCGATACTTCTCTTCTGAGTCTGCAGGTGGTTGCTTAGGAATTGGAATAAACTTTTGAATTTCTAAAGGATTCGGAAATACTGAATTTAAATTGGGAAAAGTCAACCACGATCCGAAAAATTGTTGGCAATTCCTAAATCAAACTCTTGGCAGAAAAGACAAGCCAGAAATAAAATTGAAAGATCCCAATAAAATAGGTATTAAGTTTTAAAACTTTTATCCATTGGGATATTTCAATTTTATTTTCTGCTTGTCTTTTCTGCCAAGAGTTTGATTTAGGAATTGCCAACAATTTTTCGGATCGTGCTTGACTTTTCCCAATTTATCTTGATAGTAATATTTCATAGCATCTTTGGTAGCTATTTTTATTACTTTACTTAACCGTTTTATTCTGTCACTTATATCCGTATTTTTATTACGTTTCCTTGATTTCAAAATATCAAGTTATGGTCCGAAAGTGGGCATTTGACCGAACAAATTATAATGTCAGTTTTTTACTTCATATTTAAATACGCATTTAGTTAATTTGCATTTAAATTTATGTTGTATTTAAATACAGTTTCAGTTTTTTAGTCGCCTTTGATTGTTCTTATTTAACTATGATAAAAATTTGGCAGCATTACAAAACATCAAAATATTTATCATTAGTTTATGAAAATCAGCTGCTAACAAAAACAATGAATTGAAAATTTTGTTAAAAAATTCTAAAATATATACATATTGTTACGTTTTAATTATGAGTTCTTTATTTGCAAAATAATTACACACACAACTTTTAGAGTTTTAATTAAATTTACACTTTATTTAATCACTTATTTGACGATTTAACTATTCGCGATTAATAATACACGTTGGCAAGTTTACTTTTTGTACCACAAGATCTTAACTAGATGACGCTTACAATCAGAATGCCTCAGAACGTATTGGCGTTGCTTTTATATACTCTATTTTAAGGCGATGTTGAATATTTGTGTTGTCATTTTCATCTCAGACACATGATGTGAGCATTATTATTTGCTTTTAGAACCTTCAGTTATTGTTTCGAATTTATTATACATGTTGTGTATTTTTATTTAGTTGTTATACAATGCAGGTGTGTGTATGGTTGTGTATTGTGTTTGTTTTGTAGAAACTTCTAGCTTTGAAAACAGACACAATAGACCATTTCGTTTCACTTTCTTGGGACATTATTTTTAATTCTTTTTATTATTTTAGTAAAGCATCTTTGCAACAATATAAATGACATTTAAATATAAATCCAAAAACTGACCCTAAGTCTATCACATAGATTACTGAAAACGCTATCAATAGATGTACATCTGGCAGGACGAGTAACTAGTTTGTGACAATTTTGACAATTATTTGATTCAATGATCGCATTTATCTCTCTTGCGGATGAGGCCAAAAAGTCGACATTCAAATCTTTCAACAAAATGCAAGGAGATCAAAGAATAAAGCTGCAGAATATGATCAATAAAAGGTCTGTCAAATAACTCTTTTTTTTTTTAAATGCTATAAAAAACGCTTTGGATGGTCAGTTGGCTTCAATTCCTGAACCAATTGGACTTTTAATGGCGTCATACCATGGTGTTTATTCGTCTTAATAATGTTCAGTTGTTAAGAACGACGGTGAATTGATGTTAATAGCGCTTCGCGCACACTTTCTGCCACAGCGGCAATATTTACGGGTGTACGCACTGTTTTAGGCATTTCACGCTTTGGTTTATCGATAAGGATGCCAGTTTTATTCACTTTTTTCACAAGATAACGAACTTACGGGGTTGACGGTTATATTTTTGTGATCTGTAATATGAAATTATTTTTAATGGTTTTCCATATACCGATATAACAATTGTTTCTATGAAGTTTTTGCTCTCACACAATTCCACTGTGAAGTTAATGTTTTCTCTAATAATCTTGGACCTACCACCATAAGCATCACTACGGCAGCAATGAATATTGTTGTAACCAGGTATTTTATAAAAATTTACCAGTTGATTATTTAGATTATCTTGAATACATATTATTTCCGGCAGTTTTATGGTGTTTGCAATTAACATTTTTAGTTTATTAAACTTTGAAGGAGTTGATATGCTCCTTACATTATTTATAAATTTATATATTTGTTTTTTTTATAACCTAGCCTCTTGGCCATAATCGGTTACAATATTCTGCTTAAGTAATGTTAAGTGAAATAATACAAAGGTTTTGCAAAATTAATGATGATTCATTTAGAAATTTTTGAAATACTCCAATTGATTGAAAATACTTATTCATTCTATTAAATATTATTAAAGAAAACGAATTTACACGAATTAATACAGTAAAAAAAATTAAAAGAAATAATTAGATTAAATAATAAAATATCTTACGATGGAGACATGGACTCATAGTTTACATTATCATAAGAGCCTTCGTTAGCTTCATAGCAATTTGCTTCGATTCACCTAACAGTTTCTTTTAGTTGATTCCAGCAGTAGCTAATCCACATCATCTCAATTTTAATGAACCTGGGCATAGACAATTCATTTATTTTTACATACACTTCTCCAAAAATTGCATAAACTCTCCGATATCCAACAGAGCGCAAGGACTTTGCATGTTTTAGTAATCAAAGGGATTTCTTTGCAAGGAAATATTTAACATAAACTCTTTTTGTCTCTTCATTTAGACGAAGTTATGGCTTTGCTGACATAACTTTTTTTTAGAAGTTTTAGAATTAAATTTTGCGACAACTATTTTTCTTTATGCGTTTTTATTGCTACCAATGCAAGAAGCATTTTTAGCATTTTTTTAGCCGATCATCATTAATTATTCTTCATCCTCATTATCTAGAAGGTGATCAATCTGACGTTTATTCAGTTTGGTGCATGCCGCATGAAAAACTTTTGAGCATTTGTCACATTGTGTAGAATTTTCTTCCTCTTCTACCACTTTCAATTAACATTGCTCACACAAAACAACTGGTTTCTTTAAGCTACGACGATTTGTTTTTGGCATAACTGATTAGGTTATCGAAGTATATTAGAGTAATTTTATGCAATTATTTAATTCACTTTGATTCAATTGCTTTTTAATAAAATAAAATATAAAAATATTTTTTTTTTTGGTAGAGTTATTGCAAACATATTCACTTTTCACTTCAAAAACTGGCAGACTTTTTGTAACTATAAGATATCTCTTTCTATAATTTCGGGTGTTTTTTAAGCCCGTAGAACTTTAAATTATAAAAAAAAAAACAAAAGTAAATTTTAATTTAGAATTTTTTTATACGAATAAAGCTATAACGATGGTAATCGATATAGAATAGAATAATGTTTTTGGAATTTTTGTCTCTGTCTGTGCTCGCATCACGTAAAAACGGCTGGATGGATTAGAATAAAATTTTGTGAGGAGATCCCTTAGAACCTTGGTTCAAATATGGAATACTTTTTCTTTCCTTACAATATTTTTGTAGAGAAACTAGAGGTACAAATGTGAAACCCAATCGTACTAAAACAGTTGTCCGCAATTTTATTTATTGGAAAATTGTTAACACTGTCTAAAGATTTCTGGAATAAATAGGCAGCAACAATTTTTCTAAAACTTAATTTTAAGAAAATAAGAAATGACACGCAGAGAAAGTCGGTGGTACTGCTATACAACATTAAAGTATGGCATTATTTACTAAAATTTTTTATTACCCGCGGTCGACAAATACAAAGCATAGTAAAAACTTTATTACACAGTATAACCTGCGTTTATCCAATACCTTTAGTAAAATCCTGTCTTGAAATATTATTTAAAAGTGTATAAGATATTATGAAGTAGGTAACAGTAAATCGTGTGCCTTACCAAATCATGTTGGTATGCGGAGTTTGGTTAGGCAGTCAGCCGTATTGCCACAGCCCACTTGGGTACATTTATTGGTCCTTTTACGTTACCTGCTGTCAGAAGGGAGAGAGAAGATTAAGGCAGGGCATAGAAAAAGAAATGAGGATCAGGAGAAGAGGAAAACAGAAAGAACCGCGGGTGTGAGAATACGGACAAGGTCTGAGAAAATTGCAGAGAAGAATCCGCTAAATAAGGCAAGTCGGCCAAAGTGTGCGCTCAGGCCCCTGAATATGTCACGGAGTGCGGGTGTGGGCCGGCAAACCTCCCACTGTGCCTCAAAAAGGAACTTATCCTACCTAGACCCATTGACGATATATAAGATAGACCCCCGTAGGACCGCTGACCGAGATATCTTAGCCGTATACATCCCAGCGCGGGGCACTAACAGACTCGTCCTGACATCTTCTGCAGAAGTCGTTAAATGGGAGACCCATTCTTCCAGCATGGCTACCAAATAGACAGTGCCCAGTGACCGCAGCCACCAAGTCACGCAGTCGAACCCTCGGTAACTGCAGTAGTGCAGCCGCCCTGCCCCGATCTAAAGAGAGCCAAATTGTTCTAGCGGTCGAACAGGTAGACTCGTTAGACCATCTGATCTGAGCTAGTTCGTAGAGAGCAGCGTCCATGCGCTGTCCGCAAGCAGAGGAGGGGTATGTCGCAGTTCATCGGCATCATGGTTGCCCAAAACAGTCCCATGTTCCCTCAACCATTTTAGGGTAACTTTCGAAACCCCCGCCATCCCGTTAAGGTATGTCCGGCATTCATTCCGACATAATTGCGGCGTTGCTGTCGCTATAGATGAAAATATCCCTGTTGGATATATTATAGTACCTTAACCAGCACACCGCCGTTCTAATAGCACATATTTCCGCCTGTAAAACACTACAATCATTTGGGAGTCTAAAAATCATCCTTATCCCTAATTCCTGAATAATGACCCCACCCCCAATTCTCGTCCCTCTCTTGGAGCTATCCGTGTATATACAGAGTGGTCGAGATGAAAGAGAGTGGCCTTCCATCAGGTCAAAGAGAAATCTTGTGAGAGAAGGTTCTGGGGTGCTATAATCCACAAGATCAGGAATTACATCCGTGATCCGTAGTACGCTAGCATGTCCACATGATTTTATCCCTAATTCCTGAATGTAGGCCCCACCCCCAATTCTCGTCCCTCTCTTGGAGCCATCCGTTTATATACTGAGTGGTCAAGATCAAAGAGAGTGGCCGTCCATCATGTGAAAGAAAAATCGTCTTGTGAGGGAAGGTTCTGAGGTGCAATAATCCACAAGATCAGGAATTAAATCCGTGATCCGTAGTACGCTAGCATGTCCCCATGATCTCTGAATGGTATGCGAAGTTCCATTAAATTTAAAATATTTCACTTTTATTAAAAAAGCGTGATACTCTCTTGAACATACAAATACAATCTCAATAAATAAATTTTTTGCATACCTTTAGTCACAGACTTGATAGGTTGGATCTGACATTACACCTTTTTTTTTGTTTTTTTATTTGTTTGGAGCGTAGCCCCACAGTAAACAGCGCTATAATATGTTACACAGTGCCAGCCGTGTACAATAAGTTAGTAAAAATATAAAAATGAAAGTTGAATATGGTGATAGGGATACCAAAAACTTAATTATGGCCTAGAGCTGAGTTACGAATATTTCTTTTCACTGCATTCTACTTTAAACAATCAGCCTTAAATTTCTGAAAACAGATTTTTACTTTTGTTTATAGATTAAAATAATAATATAAATTTTTTATTTGTGCCATGGATGAACATCAATGTCGAAAATTTACCTAGTAGCTTATATTCTTTCCCGCACTAAAAAGAACTTATAACATTGTTTTTTAAGTATAAGTTGATAAGTTGGCCTATATTTGTTGACGTCGTTTTGTGAATCATTTTTATATATTGGGCATATTGAAAGTTTTAGTAAATATGGTTTAATGAAGTTCTCCATGCTTGAATTTATAAATTTTTGAATAACCGGTGTGAGGGTTAAAGAAAAAGCTTTAAATCCTTTGATCTAATTCCATCAGCTCTTTTGCATTTACTAGGTTTTGTTTTTTTTTGTAAGAGAAGTAGCACTGCAGGCATAACCTATTTAATTATTTTTAGTTAGATTTTATTAATTATTTTACTTCACCGGCGAATATGCTATGAAGAGGCTGCACGTTTTAATGCAAATACGGAATATGTATTTATATTTTTATTTTTTCACATTTTTTTTTTTTTTTTTTGACTGTCGCAAGGGTTGAACCCAGGGCAACCAGATTTTTAGTCAACGTGCTTACCACCTTGCTACAGCAGGTTTTAAATTGGATAGAATGCAAATAGTCTTTTTTCACTTCTTTAAAATTACGTACGAATTGTAAAAGTATATTAGATTATATAGAATAGAGTATCATTTTATATTTGATGTTTTCTACTGTTCGTTTCATTAATCAATTGCCACGCAGCTCTTTTACGATTTTTACTTTCAAAAATTTTTTACCATTTTATATAAAGTTGATTTTTAATCTCGCAATTTTTGATTAATTCAACACTGATTTACTTTTCTATATTTTATTACAGTTTTTATCTCGCTTGCATCGGCCTTCTTGGACCCTAAATTAGCTTTCAGTACATGTTTACACTGTTTTTGAGTCATTTTATAAACGTTATTATCAATAATTTAGTGATATGCATTACTGATGGTTGTAGATCCTTTGTGTGGCTTGCATTTATGGCAACGCCAGTCTGCTTTTCGGCCACTTGTCATAGCTGTATATGTTTTCGCAGCTAATATTAAGCAAGTAGAGAAATTATAAAGAGAATAAGATGCATGAGATTCTTCGTACTAAGTTGATAACCTTGTATTACACTGATTACACACACTCGCATTATAAAATATTTTTCGTTTTTGTTTGTCTTTAAAATCTTTAATGTAGTATTTTATTTTTTTATTTTTAAATAACAATTATAGTGTACTCTCTCTTAAACGGACGCCTAAGGGACTGAAGAATTTATCCACTTATGAGATCAAATAAATTATTATATGAATATAAATAAATTTTTTTAACTCATTAAAACAATTCTATAGTCTTGTTCTTAGTACCAATAATTTGGTGTTTTACCATCAATTAAGAAAAAATAAAACAATAAAAAACTCACAACTAAACATCCCATACCTAAAACATAAGCATTTACCGTTTGACAACAAAAAAAATAAGGCAAGCATCAATGAAGAGAGTAATAAAACAATTAAAAATTCACAACTAAACATCCCATACCCAAATAATGTATACCTATATAATGTATTTAAAAAACCACAACAACAAATAACACATGCAATTTTAAAGCAGGCAAACAATTGGACAAACAAAAAACCCAAATAAAAATAATTATTTTATGATACCAGTAAACATAAAAAATTCCTTCCTTAGGTATAATTGCAATAATGATAAAGATAAGCAAATTATTACCCTAATCCTTACTTTTTAAATCACTAATTATTACATATTTTTATTAATGAGCCATTCCTATGACCCTCGCTTAAATTTGCAAGGAACTCCACTACTTACCAATAATTTTAACTAAAAAAAAACCTTCAATAAAAAATGTTATTATATTTGGTCTATCGTAACATGTACTATTTTGCCGTCCGTACACGCAGTTATTTTTGCTTCTTTTTTCCAACCACGAAGTTGTTTTAATTTTACCGTGTTCTTTTTTTAAGCCACCAAGTTATTTTCATTTTTCAGTACTCTTCTTTCAACCTCGAAGTTATTTTCAATGTACTCTTTTTTCAACCGCGAAGTTATTTTTATTTTTCATTGCACTCTTTTTTCAACCACGAAGTTATTTCAATGAACTTTTTTTTTTCCCGAACGCGTACTAAAAGTAGAGTACGCGTACGCAAACAATAGCTTTAGTGGAAAATAACCCCGTGTCCATAACTCTCTCTACTTCCTGTCTTGCCTTTTCTAATTCTTTATGTTACCTGAAAATTTTCTCTAGCCATGATTTCTCTTAGTGTTAAATAATATTTTGCTACTTTTATCATACTTTATGCAAGAATTATTGTTGTTATTATTGCTAAATGTATATACAAAGCGTACCTGATGGGATGCTTTTCTATAGATATTATGAATTTCTTAAGAGAGTCTATATTACTAAATGCTAATTCTGAGCAGGATGTTAGTACTCTTATTATTTCTAGATCCTCATCATGTTTGTTGTGTATGGCCTCTATTAATTTATCATGAATATTCGTATATGTAATATTATTATTCGCTACTTTATCTGTATATTTTACTAATATGGTTCCAGTAATGTTTTTATTATCTACAGTGTTTACGCCGTCTAGGAGGATGAGTCCTTCGTCTATTTTCAATAATGGGAAATTATACTCTTGCAAAACTGTACATTTGGCTTTTCTGTTTTCTAAAAAAAATCGGATGCAGTCATCATTTGTGGGGTTGGTTTTGCAAATGTGTTGCTTAGGTAATTTTTACAATCACATACCCTGGTATACACATTGTTACAGGGGGCGATTTCCTTGTCAGTAGAAATTTTGCCATGTTTAATGCTAAGTGGTGTGAATTTAAATAATTTACAATAATTGTTTATAATGGGGTATTTGTATATGGTAATAATAGAATCGTCGGTCCTTGCCATATAGATGTCGGAATATTCTATAATATTAATTATTGGTACAAATGATAATTTATGTTCTGCTATTTCTTTTACATCCTTTAAATCTAATGATTCAGCCAAGTATTCATTGTTTTTAGCCGCATTTATTGTTCTTACTAATCTTAATAATTCATCGTGAATTTCTTTAATTATGATGTGACTTTCTGTTACTCCTCCTTGTATAGAGTCCAATAATTTCTCGAATTTGGAATTAATTTTTCTTTGCTTTTCGTTATTGTCAATTAGGGCATTAATTCTGGTTTCTATTTCGATTACATCGTCGTGGTCTGGTATACCAGTAATAAACTTTAGAGTCGATCCCAAGAAATTCAATCCTCGCTTTTCTATTTTGTTTTCTTTAATTTGTTCTATTAGAATTTTTATTTTCTTTTTGCAAGGCCCATATTATGGCTAATAATTCCTTCTCATTTGTACTATACCTTTGCTCTGTTTCACTCAAGGTTCTTAATAAGAAGTAAATGGGGTTCTTATTTTGGCTTAACACGGCTCCAATAGCTATGTTGGATGCATCCGTTGTTAATTCGAATGGTTTTTTAAAGTCGGGTTGAAATAATTCCACCTGTTCTTTTAGTTTCAACTTTAATTTTTCTATAGCTGCTATGGCTATTTGATCCAATTCTCTTTGTTTATTTACACTTTTATTTTTTCCAATATGTGCGTTTTCACCCTTCAAATGTATGGTTAGAGGTTTTGTAATTTGAGCGTAGTCTTTTACAAATCTATGGTAATAACCTGTTAATCCTAAAAATCCTTGAGAGTTTTGGGAGTGGAAAAATTTTCAATCGCTCTTATTTTCTCTGGATCTGTCGTTATTTTATTGTGTTTGATGATGTGGCACAGGTATTCAACATCGGACATGAAGAATTTTGATTTTTCATCCGAGGCTTTTACGAGTGGCTTTATTGAATGCATCAAAAACAATGTTTATGTATTTCATGTGCTCCTCTGCTGTAGATGAATAGATCAAAACATCATCTATGTAGACGTACACGAATTTTCCTATGAATTCCCTTAAAATGTCGTCTACGCACCGTTGAAAAATGGAAATTGCATTCTTCAATCCGAAAGGCATTCGTATGAATTCATACTTGCCTCCATTAACGCAAAAGGCTGTCTTTTCTCTGTCACTTTCTTTAATTTTAATCTGATGGAAGCCAGATTCTAAATCCAAGGTTATGTAGAACAACCCGTCTATAAAATCGTTATTTATGCCATTTTTAAATGTTCGAACTGCATCTTTTATTACATGTGCCGTCATACACTTAATTGACTCTGGGGGATTGCTTTTGATGAAACTACCGTCAGTGCTTTACTGACTTCATCGTGGAATTCTGTCAGAGTTAATTTGCCTTGGGTTAATCTTATTAATTCATCTTTAAGGGCATACAGTGGTCGCTGATCACAGTAGGTGCAATCTAATCTGTTCTGAATTGCTTCAAAGTTGAAAATAGTGTTATGATTCAAAAGTATATTAGCTGCTGGCCTGATTATCTTAGACTTCACAATGGTCAGTGCTTCGACATATTTGTTGAAATTCGCATGTTAATGCTGTTTATTAAGCGTGTAGTATCCTCTCTCCATAATCGATAGTTGCTTTTTGTTCCGTCAAATGTGGATAATGACTTGAATATCTCAAGGTTGATCTCATTCTGGTTGTTATATGCAGCTACCTTAGGTACTAAAGCTTCGGCATGTGCTTGCCCTACGACCGGATTTATTGGGATTTGTTCTAGTCTGCTGCGTAGTGAAACATTTTCCTGCTGGATGTCTTGCAAAGCTACTTGTAGGCTTACTATTTGATGCATCAATTGGTTTAAATTTACTTGTTCAATGTTTCTGTTATTTTCGAAGATTTTTGCTCTTGAGGCTTTTCTCATCAAGGCTTAATTATTTATCCTTTGAGTTTTAGTATCCTGTTCTATGTAGGATTTAAATTTGTTAAATATCCTATTTTATCTAGGATTTGTCTTCCTTTTATAAAGAAGTAGTTCTGGTTCCTTGCTGCGACAAGTATTCCAGTGGTCCGCTCTTGAAGGATATAAATATAATATCCTCCTGGCAGAATCGCCAGTTATTTAACTCAGTTCCTTTTGAGTTGAAAAAATATTTGTGTACTGCTTAGTTAAGTTTTTTTTCCTGAAAATAACCCCGTGTCCTTTACTTACGCGTACGCAAAAAAATATTTTAATAGAACACATTCGTGGTTGTGTTCGGAAAATTTAAAAATTTAGTAACACACATAATTGTTATGAAAAAAAATGTTTGGGTTGGTTTTAGTTGTTTGTTTTTATTTATGTACGAGAATTTTGTACAGTGAGTGTACTTTTCTGAACTCTGATATAAAGGCAAAATAAACAGAATTTTATCAATAATCTCGCAAAAAAGGAAAAAAGAAAAAAATATAAAAAAAAAGTACGAAGTATGTTATACCAGACCACACATTAAACTACATTTGAAACGGTCAGAATTTCTAGTTTGGCGACTTTTTCCTTTAATTTCACAATTTGATATGTCTTTGAAAATGAATCAGCATTTTAACACTTTCAAGGTCGCTGTGATATAAACAAAAAGCTTTTAGTTTTCTTATGGCTACATAAGCCTCTTTATAAGAAGTTATTGTCTTCAATTTTACTTTCTTCTTCATCTTCAGACAAGTTTGTCAGCGTGTCTTGGAAAGCACTTAACATTTCAGTACTATGTTTTTCACATCTTAATCGTTAATAACTATGTCATTATCTAAATTTATATAATCTTCGATGTCAACTGGATCTGAGTCTGAAGACGATTGGAGAACTGAGCAAGCACTGCTCGTGGAAGCTCCGTTTTGCTGTCCAAAAGATATCATCGTTTTGGATATCCTTTTTTCTAAAACCATCTTTGTGAAGCAAATTTTCACTGTATGTGGACTAACTTGCTCCCACCTTAAAATTTGGTCTTTGCTTTTCATGAAGCAAGCAGCTTTTGTTTTGATGATTTTACATTTCTTTGCTAACTCGATTACACTAAGATTTTCATTTTTATGAATTTCGATGACATTTACTTCCTCTTCAATAGTTAACACTGCTTAGGCATTGTAATTATAAGTGTACAATAAGAATCTTAAAATATTTGTATATAGTGCATTTAAGATAACATGCTTATTATCTTGCAACACTACGAATAAAGAAGAATGTAAACGAAAGATAGAGTTACCGTTCCGTAAGCTGTCCGATTGTGGGAAACTAAAATGTCATACGTCGTGGGAAAAGGTGTCCGTGTCTTGTTGGGAGAGTTGTCCGCTTAAGAGGGAAATATTTTAATAATCCCTTGCAAGTTTTTTTGGTACTAAAAAAAGTATCCGTATATGGGAGGTGTCCGCTTAAGAGAGGTATCCTTTAGGAGAGAATACACTGTACTTTTTTTATGCATTTAAGCAAATTTGTCTTTATATTACAAACTAAAATGGAATTAATAAATATTTTTGATTTTAGATGGGGACGCGGACATCCAGAAGAATATACTGATGGTATGAACTTAGGCGAAGAACGTTTTGACTCCATTGATTCTGACAAAAAACCCCGGGCTGGGCAAATATTATGGATTCGTGGTCTAACACGTTTACAAACTCAAGTAAGTCAAACTTTTTTGTTTAAGTATTTCATTCAGTCGAAGATTTGTTTATTATTTAACTAAATTATATTATACATCTTATTGTTTATTATATATATATTTTATTTATTTATTTATTTTATTTATTTACTTATTTTTGTTGAACAAGTAATAATTTATTTAAATATGTATATGCAGTTGAGAAGTGGATATGCGGTATCATTTCTCTGCAGCAGTGGTGCCAGAAATTTTCATTGAAAAATCTTCATTCATTGAATAAAAAATCTTAATTTTAGAAAAAAAATCTTCAATATTGTTTATTCTTTATTTCGTGTTGAGGTTACCATAAACAAATAAAATAAGAAAATATGCAAACAAATATAAATAAAAATTAACAAGTAAACATAAAAATCGAAAAATGTATCCAAACAATTTTCCTTACACTATAATAATTACAACTATATATTCTATTATCTATGCTTCTGGTTTTAAGCCAACAAGTAAAAAAGTAACCAAAATGTTTTATACATCTATAATTATAATACTGTGAAAGTTTCATTTTATACTATTTATAGCACGATTTTTTAAGTTTTATCACGAACATTTGTTAACTATCAAATAATCTTGAGTGTATGAAATACCCTCTAATGCGGCGTTAGATAATCTATTTCTGTATTTTGTTACATTTAAGTTTACTTTTGAAAATATCCCTTCAACGTTTGCAGATGAACAAGGGAGACTTTTCAAGTTTAATGCAAACTTCTACAGAATTGGAAACATACTCACTATCCGCTCTATAATATTTTTGACATTATGTGCCAAAACTCTTTCACCATAAGATTTTTTAAATTTTTAAAATATTTTTTAAAGTCATGTGGCAGAGTTCCCCAAATGATAAAATTTTTGTATTTCACAGTTTTAAGTAAAATTTGGAAAAAGTTCTATTGGACTTGCTAGTGAACAAACTTTTTTGTAAATTATGTTTTGAGGGTTAATATAAGAATGTTTTTTTTAAAGCTGCGTCATTAAAGTCAAATCATTTTGTTATTTGTTTGCAGAAAATGTAAAAGGCAACATAATTATTAATTTATCGATATAATTCAGTAGGATTAAACTTTATATCGGAAATTTTAGTTTTTAAAAATATACCAAGGTAAACGTCATCATTTCTTTAAATTTATCTATTGAATCCAGGATTCACACTACCATACACAATCGTGCGATTTAATCAGAGAAAAATCTGACGGAATTCGGTCCTACTTTAAAAACCTTTTCACACTATTATACAAAATATCTCAAAAAAATATAGAGTATTAGTTTACAAATAAAGTTTTTTCACATGTTGTTTTAATTTTCGGTAAAAACCGTCGTCTCTGGCTGTGTACTTCTTACGTTTGGCGAGCGCTTTCGATGTGATAACATCATTTTCAAGCCACGTGTGCGTTAATACTGAAGAGAAAGTGTTAAAAATAGATAGTGTTAAGAATAAAAGGTGGTGGTTTCAGGTAATTATTGTTCGTTTAAATGGTATTATGCAGGTAGATTCCCTGATAACTGTCCTGTTTATTGGGGTAAATAGTTTAATATTTGGGTCTTTTATTATTGGATAGGTAAGTGTGACCGTCTGTGGGTGTTTTTCGTTTGTAAGAGTGTTTTAGTAATTTTAGTGGTGTAAAAATCGTGCCAGAGGTTGTGTTTACCTGTTCGATAATAATATCTCTGTTAAACGTTCGTGTTTTGTAATTTCCATGTTTTCAAGAATATATAGTCTTCGTCCTTTTTTACTTTGGTGTAATATTGTCATATAATCATCTATTTCCCTTGGTTCGTGTCCATGTGTGTTAAGGTGTATTGCGAAATTGGAGTCTTCCCTTTTGCTTTTGTATAATCGTATGTGTTCTGTAAACCTTGTTTTTAATGTTCGTCCAGTTTGCCCGATGTATGTATGGTTGCAGGTGCAAGTAAGTCTGTATACTCCGCTGGTGCTAAAGTTATTGGTTGTTTCTATTCATGTCTGAGATTGTTGCGTAGAGTGTTGATCGTTTTTAGTGTTGTGTGTAAACCTTCTTTCCGGAAAAGGTTAGTTAATCTATATATTTCTAGTCCTGTGTAAGTAAAGATGTGTCGACGTGTTGCGTCGATTGTTTCCTTGTCTTCTTTCGTCTTGTTTTTGTTGTTGTATTGTCTAAATAGTTTGTCGATGGTTGTGTTGTTGTAACCGTTATTTTTAGCTTTAGTGTAAATTGTATCGAGTTCTTTGTTGTGTTTATCTGGAGCGAGTGGGACTATTTTAAGTCTGTGAATTATATGTCTAAATACTGCGAGTTTATGTTGAGTAGGATGGTTTGAGGAGCTGTGGATAGTTGTGTCTGTCATGGTTGGTTTTCTATAAATATCAAAGTTTAAGGTATCAATTCCTCGTGTTATTGATATGTCAAGATAATGTAAAGTTCTGTTTTGCTCTTTTTCCATTGTGTTTGTGATTTTGTTATGTATTATGTTTAAGTCTATAAGAATTTATTCGGCGTTGTCTCTTTCTAGGATGCATATTTTGTAGTCTACGTATCTGTAGTAATGGGTTATTTTATGTTTTTCCATCAGTTTTTTTATGTGTAGTTGTTCTAAATGTTGCATGAAAATCTCTGTGAAGATTGCGGATGTTGGGTTTTCCATGCGGAGTCCATCTGGTAGTTTATAGAAGTTATTATTGAATCTAAAGTAGTTTTGTTTTAATATCGTCTTTGTTTTGTTTTAATATTTCGTTGATATATTGATTGTCGTGTAAGCTTGAAAGTGTATTACGTAGGAATGTCAAAGTTTCGTGTGTGGGTGTTGATGTAAATAGATCCTTTATGTCAAAGGAAACGAGTCTCACATGCTTAGGTAAACATGTTTAATAAATTTTAACAAGAAGTTGCAATATTAAGTGTCAAGCAACTAAATAAAAAAAATCTTAATTTGATTAAAAAATCTTTAAATTTAAGTTATAATCTTCATTCTGGCATCGCTGCTCTGCAGTAATAATGATTAATATAATGTATACATAATAATATATATAATTGTCTTTTAAATTAATAAAGATGATGTGTCTGTTTATTTCTCTCGATAGTTAAGATTATTGCCCCAATATTCACATAGCAATTTTTATCTTATTTACTGGTAAAACTTTAAAGTGTGTTCTTGACGATTTTTTGCCACATGCTAAAATAAAAATTGTCTGGTGAAAAAGGGGAGGGGCGTTAATTTTAAATATAACATTAACTAATATAGGGCTTACAACTAACAACAATATGTTAGACACACGTCGCTCCACTATATATCAAAATAAAAATATTGCTTTTTGTAGAGTTAACGTGCGTCTACACATATTTATGTAACTCAAAATGGTAACTTTAAAGGTTCTAACAGACAATTTTTTTGGAACTTAAAGTATAATAGTTGAATCAATCTTTCCATGTGTATAATGAAATCCAAAGATTTCAAACAGATACATCATAAACTGCTTCTCTGATGTAGGTAACACAATTCCTTATCGAAAAAAATAATTACATTATTTTATGTATAAAATATTCTTATTTGCTTACTTTTTTCTTTTAAAGACAAAATAGTATTAAAACTTACAATAAAAAAATTGAAAAATAAACCTCAAGTATAAAACGTACAAAAACCGTTCTAACGTTTTTAGTGTTAAACCAATTAAAATATATGTACTGGAACTTACTGCTGAAAAAATATAGCTGCATATGTTATACATATCGATCAAATAATAAAAACAATACATACTTATATAGTTTTTAGGAAATAAAATACATAAAAGAAATATTACTGATTTTAAGGTTATATAAATGTATATGTATGCTTTTTCATATTTTCTCTCTCTCTCTTTCTGTCTTAATGAATTTCGGTTCAAGTGCACAAAATTGGGTTTATTTATTATTACTCATTTACACAATTATTCTTTGATGTTTTTTACCTTTGTAAGAAATTAGTTCTTTTATTTTTTCTTTCTTAATACGAAGTACCGTTATTATATTATAACTTATTATTTTAATTAGTATTGTACCTTAATAAAATTCCATTAAAATGTATTTTTTGTATCTACAACTGAAACTGGCGCGTAATCCCTATTTTGTTAAATATAGGCCGATTTGATTATCTCTACTAAAACTTTAAACTCCATGAAAAACAATGAGCATAGTTTTGCATAATGACGTGATTTCTATTTATGTCAGTCGTAGGTTTGCATACAATATTTTATGTTAAGAAACGTTAAATAATTGTGCTTTTTACGTGTACTTTACTTTAATTTATTCCGTGCAGTTGTACTATTCGGGAAATAAAATAACGTTTAATACTTAACATGTGATTGGGTCGACCATTATAGAAATGTATTTATTGTCCCGCTGTCTCCATGCAGTATTTTTTACTGTGTGAAATTTCTTTAACTTGGTATTTGCATTTTGCATATTTATTTTAAAAAACAGAAAACAATATTAATTAATATTGTAAATTGTAATCGTAGTGCTGTTGGAGTTTTCAATTAGATGCTAGATTTCTTAAAGAAAATTACATGCTTTAAGCAAAAATGTATAGCAAATTTCGGATTGCGAACGGTAGTCATTCTTTAAATCCTTTGTGATTATTTTAAATAAGTTACTCTTATCATGAAATTTCCTATTGCCTTTAAGGAAAAAAAGCAACAGTAAGGAACGTTTTTTATGGAGTTAGCGGAGCGGTATGTCTGGATATAATTATGTGCGTTTAACAAGACTTACTCATCGATTTGTAAAGTATGTAACTTTATTATTAAAGCATATAAAAGAAAGTTTTCTTTAAAACTTCCGACATTTCAGGGATTGTTGTTGTCATAAGTTGTAGATGTCTTAAAATCGATTTTATTAATTTTTTTTGAAACAAAATTCAATAAATGCTTCTCGAATTATGTAAAAATCTCTTGATTTTAGCTGTTGAAATCATAATAAAAATTTTGATCAAGTTTGTTGTTAGCGGCATAACACGTATAAAAACTAGTTGCTGCGTTTAGTTTTTCTTTTTTTCTATCATAATACATACTTCAATGGGATTTACATGATGTTTTTATGATCTCAAATTATTTTTTTGTTTGTTGTGTTTTTATAATTTCCACATGGCTTATTAAAAGCTGACAAAAACATTCTCGGTAATTCATTGGAAAATTAAAAGGGTTACAAGACCTGCAAAACAGTTCATATTCGCTTTTTAATTCCAGGCGAATTTAAAAATTTGAAACTATTCATGTGGTCCAAAACATTTTAGGAATTTCATCAAAAAAATTTTAATTATCAACTTCATGAATTTTTGAATAAATTGCTTTCACTTAAATTAAATCCACTAAAAATTTATTGAAAAAATTTTTAATTGTTGTTACTTTGGATCGATTTTTTAATTTTTTTCTGAGTTTGAAGTTAATCATACAGAATTGGTCCTACTGTTAAGAATAATTTGTTGGTTAAAGGGCGTTCCATCTTAATTAATTTTTCTTAAGCATTTCAATTGAAAAGTGATATAAAATAACATAAAACAGTTCATTTTAAATTGAAATAAATGCTTTCAAAAAAGTACAATTAATTGCAGAAATGATTCACAGCAGAGAACTGCAAGAGTGTCTGTTTTTAATACTCTAAGTATACTCATCTTAAATGCGGTTGCGGTGTGATCGCCACCGCATTTCATAAGTGCGAGTATTTACTATACCCATTCCATTTGAGTATAAGTGTCTACCATACTCAAGTAAAATGTTTGCGATCAGCGTTGCCACACAAGAAATTGAATTCCTACCAATAATTTTCAAAAATCCTACCAAAATTGTTCACAGCCTACCAAAAATTTAAAAATGCGTTTCTTGCACATAAACTCTGTTATACTCACATGGTTTTTTTCCGTAATTGTTGAGATGGATGTTATGTTTTAAAATAGTTTTAGAGCATACTATGCAGAATGAACACCCATCCCTTTCCTGGAGCCAATCAAATTCGCTCAACCATTCGGTTCTAAATTTTTTTTTGACTGTTTCTTTACATACAATATTAGTAAATATTTATGTAATTAATAGGTACATATATACAATTAAAAAAGTTTACTTACTTTTCCATTTTGTCTGTTAATTTTTTTAATACAAACACTTGAAAATAAGCCTTCACTCAAAAATATTGTTAATTTCAATTTCATAATATTGTTCGCGTTTCTTAAACCAGAGATGGTTATAGCTTTAATCATCTTAATGCAAAAAAGCAGAGATGTTTTTTATTACACCTAAAACAGTTTTTGAAAACAGTGGTAAAACTATTCATAGTTTTTGTTTATTTAATTCAAAGTTACATTTTTCTTTATTTTATGTTCTGAATTTTTAAGGTAAAAAATTTACTATTGCTAAAAATTGCTACAGGAAAACCTACCAAAAATTTAAAAAAAAATGCAACAAACCAACCAAACTACCAAACTGTTTTTTAAAAACGAAAAACTACCAAGTTTGGTCCGATTGGACCAAAGCGGCAACGCTGTTTGCGATGCTGGCTTTACTTTATTCGTACTCATACTCACAACAAAGAGCAAGAGAGAGATTTTAACGTGTGTAGTGAGAGGAAAACAGAGTTATCAGATCAGAATTATTAAATCAAACACAATATTAAAAGTCGCCAATGTCTAAATTAGCTAACATACATACTTCTTTGAAATTATGAAAGTTTATTTAATATGTAACAGAAAATAAATTTAATAGAACCCGTAAAATTCGCCATATTTTCATTTATTAAAAACACAACAAAAGTTTACTAATAACTCAAGAATAGTTTATTATTTATTATTTATTTATTATTATTATTATTATTGTTTATTATATTACGTTGTTGTTAGGGTTTTTTAAGTCACACAGGAGAGAAATTTAAAAGTTCTATTCGTTAAGCAAATAGATTTTTAAAATTAATAAATAGGTATAAAAGCAATAATTATATATAACAAAATAAAATATGTAAACTAAAAACTTTATTTTATTTATTATTATTTATGAGGTCTATGTCTATTCAGTCAATGCAATATTACATCTGCGTATATACAGTTTAGTTAAAACTAAAAAAATTAAGCAATTTTCCTTTGATTCACGGATTCATTTTATCATTTTGTTTTCCTAAATACCGTTAGCAGCACGTTTATGACAACAAGGCGCATAAATAATTGTACATAAAAAACAGCAACAAAATAAGTATACCTGCTTTAAATAGTGTACAAAAGCTGTGCCTTTAAGCGGTTTTTATTGCATTTTATTCATTAAATATGTGTTGTATTTCATACCTATGAAAACAGTTGTTGTCTGTTTTTCTGCTTATAATGTTTAAGCAATGGATTTGATCAATTTTTTTTTTATTGTTTATAAATAGATCTGCATACAATGCAGTATTTCATAAAACGGCAGTAAAAAACTTTAATAGGGTAAAAATGTGGCAACGTTGCTTACATATAAAGAGAATTAAAATTTTCTCGCGTACGAGTATAAAAAATACTTAAAATTCTGATTGCGATATTTTTGATACTCGTTTTTACAAGAATGGGTAAAATAAACACCGCAACTTTTTATTGCGGTGTTTAAAATACTCGAGTATGAAAAGTATAGAGTAAGTATAGAGTAAGTATGCGGTGTACTCATGAGTTGCGGTGTACTCGTGCAGTTCTCTGATTCACAGTTTCATTCTCTGGTACGTACACAAAATTTTGTAGTGTATGCAAATAAACAATGCTACGATTAAACAATGGAGCTAGGTAACTGGCAAAAAGAAAAAAAATCATTCACATAGCTTTTGGTAGAAACACTGAAAGTGAATTACAAAAAAGATATTTATTAGAAATCGTAGTGAAATCCCCATGCTTATTTTTGATACATACATAATATGTATATGTATAAATATTATATACTAAAATATTACTTCATAGTAGTCGTTAATTATTGTCTTTTTTATTTTATTATACAACCCCATAAAAGCCTTCAAGCCATAAGTATACATTTAAATTAAGTAAAAAATATTTTTAAGATTTTTAAAACTTGATAATTATTTGATAATTATTAGGGTTAGAGTCAATATATCTTGAATAGTATACATATATCATATTGGCTGATACATTTAAATTAAGTAACAAATATTTTTAAGATTTTCAAAATTTGATAATTACTTAAGGAAGGTATATTAGGGTTAGAGTCAATATATCTTGAATAGTATACATATATTGTATTAGCTGATTTGATTGATTGTTCATTGTAGTCTGTTATACGGCTAACAAATAACTAAACAAATAATTTTTAGTCCTTATATGCATTTTCTATATTAATTTGCACCAGTCGTGCAAAAGTTTTTATTTTTTTTTATTATATACAAAAAAAAATGCAAAAGGAAGCTGTTAGAAAAAGTTAATATTGAAATAACGTTTATTTTAATTATTATTAATTTTTCTGTTTTTTTGCAATCTTTTTTAAAAACGATTTATAAACAATTACTAGAGTACCTCAAGACATAGACCGATGCCAATTTCATAACAGCTATTTTTATTTTATTTATTTAGTTAAGATTTAAGTTAAGTTATATTATTTTGGCAAATTTGAAGTCAGTCAAGTCAGCCAGTAAAACATTATTGTTCAAACCTTAAGATATTCAATAGCTGTTCCTCTGGTCGATATACATACCATAAATAACTAAAACTTTTTGCTCTTCGGTTATGCCAATGTTACTAAAACATTTTTACGTTTTAATTCGTTTGATTAAATTTTTATGAAATGTAACATTGAAGTGATCATTAGAAAAATGAAAGTATAACGTATAAAAATTGTACGTATCAGGTGAACCATTCGTATTTAAGTTTGCTGCTGTAAAATAACAATATAAATCTCATCGCGTATTAATTTGAATTGAGTTTTAGGCGTAAAATGTGGTTCGCTGATATAAAAAGTTTTGGTTTATTGTTATTGCTTAAACGTTTAAAATGCATGTCTTACAACTAAATTTTTAATTGATAATATTATTTAAAACTCTACATTTTAACTTTACTAGTTTTTTTTTAGTATGTTTATTTGCGTAAACAGTAAATGTTATTAAAAACAGTTTCAGTAATTTTTCTTCTTAATCTAAGCCCTTTATGCATCTTTTTTATGTATAAAATGTTCTTTAATTAACTAATACAACACTTAGTCAAATGGGTATAAAATTTATAAGAGGCGTGGTTAGTTATAATTGTTTATACTACAAATAGGCAATAATTGTTTTCCAATGATCTTGTATTCTAATATTGCATTCTTATCTGTGTTGCAACAAAACAAAAGCTTGAAAAAGGAGTTAAGACATTAAATTCGGTGTACTTCTTTAACTCAGATTAGCCCATTTCCCAAACAAAATCCAGAGAGAAAAAATTATACAATATTTTATGTTATAATTATTTTTAGTACAAATACTAAAATATATAGTTTTTTTTACAATATTGAAGATGTTTACCTAAATTAGTAACTTAGAAAGTTCTGTTTTGGCATATAACACAACGTTCACGATTTAGCAGCTTAGTATGTACGTGGTCAACAACACTTGATGATGATGAGCGAGCAGATGACTAAACTATCATTTTTGTCTTTTTTTATATTTTAGAAACATACTTGTTTCATGAATTTTCAGTTTTTGTTTGCAGTTATATCGAATTCTATCTTTTCACAGTTCTTACCAGCTCATAAGAAATCGTAATTTTTCCAAGGTACAAATACTTTTGTCCTTAGCTATGGTGTTTCATCATCTCTTTTACGCTTGGAATGGTCACTATTCCCTACTGAAGAAGGTGCCAACTAGTAAAAAAGTTTTCAAAATAATTTTGGTAACTTAACTGCCCATTGATTAACATTACCACTCGATATCCACAGTATATGTATATGAAAGCAATAACAATATCCAAAGGAACTTGCTGCAACCAGTCTGTGTAACCAAAGCATACAGGTTTATCCCGAATAAATTGCTTTGAGATTTGTTGATTAGGTGAATTTTTGAATAAGAGTTTTCTAAATTAATTTATTTTATCAGTGATACTTTCAACTTCATTGATGTCAACAAGGTGTAAATATCTTTTTATTTGTTGGAAACGGTAAATACTACTTCATCTTTAATACATATAAATACTTATTCATCTAGTAGTTTGTGAGTTGTGTTCTTATTGCTGTCTGTTTGTACCTAAATTAGCTAAACAATATTTAAGGTGTTCTTTTCAGTTCAATATTGAATTTATTTGAATAACTATTTAAAAACCAATAACTATTTTCAGAATTTGAAAGCTATAAGGAATAAAAAAAATGTGGTTTGTAATCGGTCAAGAGAGGAAAGGGTAAAAAGAGGGTTGCTGCATGTTTGTTAGGTGTCAGAATATGAGGGATGATTTAAAATTGTGAAGAATATAATTTTTTATTTTTTTTTTAGATTCGATTTGAGAAGTGTTAAAAGGCATGAGTTTTGTATAAAGCAATTTAATTTTATAAAATATGATTAAACAATCTCGTGTTTAACAACAAACAAGTGTTGAAATACTTTATAAAAGCGGTGTGATGTTATGTGTGTGGAAATAACGAAGGCCATTTAGGGAAAAATAAAATATAAATATATATATATATATATATATAGATGTATATATATATATATATATATATTTTTTTTTTTTTTTTTTTTTGATAATGCCCTTTAGAGATACAGACTGACAGATGACAGATAGAATAATACTTTAAGTGTGAAAATCAGTTTTGTGTTACGTAATGCATGTAATGATCTATGTTTAGAAAAAAAAGAGTTATGTAAAAGCAACCTATTTTTCTTACACTTACCTCTCCTATGCGATAAATAATCATATTTTAATCCTTTATAACTCTCGGATGACATTTAATTGCTTTCGGATAAATTTATTGCTTTTTAATGTCTTTCAGATGAATTAGAATGGCTTTGGTATAAATTTTAATTGCTTTCGGGCAAAAAAGTTTTTAAATCTTGGGAGAGTCAACATTTCCTATATACTTAGCAATTAGTTTTATTGAATGATGTGATGTTCGACATGTGCTAATGCTCGTGAGATGTAATTTTATTTGTTCAATTAAAATTTAATAACCAATTAAAAAAGTAGTAACTTCCATCACTATGCAGTGTATAGAAGTAAAACATATCAGAGCGTTTTAGATATGTTTTTATCGTTTCGCTATCAATAAATTTTGTATTTACAAAATCTAATTTTAAGAGCATCTGAATCGAAAAACAAAGATCATTGTCGAATAAAAATAATTACCAGACAGTTTTTGTGAAGCGATATATGAAATTAAAATATAAATAAAATATATCATGATTACATCTAACAAAGTTCAACATAAACGTTTAAGATACGGTGGCAATGTCTTTACAAAATAATCATATGAAGATCATTCAGAAATCCATAACAAAGCTAAGCTAGTTTCTTTAAAAATTTCGATAGACATTTTTGATATTAAAAGTGGCTGTAAATGTACTAAGTGTAAACAATTCATGAAGTTTATTTTGTCAAGAACGTCTGCCCCAAGAAAACTAAAGACAATAAATCCTCTAATGTCGTTATGGCCACGGGTTTATACATTGACTGTGCCGACAAATGATAACTTTAGAAAAAGAATGTTATTTAAATAAAAATGAAAAAAAAAACTTTCTTGCGTTGACAGCTTTCTTTGTAAAGGTTTTGAAAAGGTTCAAAATTTGTAACATGTAACGTTTTAAAGCCTAAATGAGATTATGTTTTAACAAAACAGTTTAAACTTAAAAATTTATTTTCTATGTTTGTTCCTCTAAAGATTTAATAACTTCAAATTTCCAAAATTACAATAAATCTGTATAAACTTCAAGTAAATATTGCTCTTAAAATGTCACTTCGCACAAATAATCACTGTTAATTGGATATTACCATTTCATTTCGTACATTTTATGCCATACACAGCTTTTAATTAATTTACTTTCTAATATTCTTCTATTCTTATACTTTTTTTTTCATTTATACGTTTAAGTAATAGTTTGCATTTCCTTAGTTGTTGTTATAATTATTGTTATCACTTGGTAATGTTGTATGATTTTCACTTCCTTTTTTTAAATAATTTTAAATAAGAGTAGTGTTGACAACATGTAACCACCATGCCTCCTTATTACAAGTAAAATTTATTGTATTAATTAACTACTATTTAATAACTAACTAAAACTATTTTAACCTCCCAAAAATATACTTTTATTCGTTCCTTTAATACTATAAATTTATATTTTACTTAATAATAAAAAAAGACAAGCAAGAGTGCTATATTCGGCTATACCGAATCTAATATACCCTTCACTATCTATGTAAATCTGGTTTAGTGAAGTAACTCCAATAAAAAAGCAAATTTTGTGGTGACAGCGAATTAAAAAATAAAAAACATTTTGGAACTGCATATACTATACATATGTATGTATATAATTATACATTGAAATGATCTCGGCTTTTAATGGGTTAAGCATTTTTAAAACATTTTTGTATTTCCTCAAAGATGTCTTCAAAAGCTTTAAAATGATACCGATATTGATATTTTAAAAAAATTTGAAAATTTCAGAGCATCGAAAAATATGGGCGAGCGCAAATTTTTTCACTTGGGTTTTCTTATTTTTAATTTTATATCGCCCCACATATTTATTTTTATGATTGGAGTTACTTTATTGTTCCAAATGACATGAAAAAATTAGAGGTAGGCGTGGTGTTTTGCCTGCTGCCTCGAAGGACATTGACCGATCATGCTGATTTCCAATAGCACCTCTTTCGACACTATATTTGATCAATTAATATATTAATTTTTTTTAACACGGACGGACAGACGGACATCGCTCAAGAAGAATTCAGAATATATATACGGTCGGAAATGGATACTGTAGAAACTACACACGGAATGACAAGCTTTGATATTTTCCTTTTTCCACTTTTTGTAGTGAGGGGTATAAAAATACAAATTCATAATCAAATATCTACGAACTATTTCCTCATATACAACATTTAAATATGTTTATTACTAAATTATTTATTTTGGTTTTTTTAATCCTATGTTGGCGTGTACTTATTTTATTTTTGGAACTGCTTAAAACAAATAAAAAACAATCAATCCATCATACTCCAACAATCCAACCATGTGACTGATTAATTTATTGACTGAAATTGTTTGTTGCATTAATTCGAAACCAATAAATTGTAAAAACAAAACTCAAAATACATAAAATTTATAAAATCATGCAAAACTTCAAACTAAACCAAAATTTTCATAAAATTTTCATTTTCTACGAACGAATTCGATTGAATATTAAAAATCAAATCAACTTTACTATACATAGATTTCCGTACCGGTAAGAAACAGTAACCAGTGTTTTAATTTTAATTGCAGTTTAACATTTTCATATATATATACATTTTTTCTTTAACAAAACCAAAAATTATAAATAATAACAATGAAAAATTGTGCTTTTATTTTTACATACATATATAATCATATACATACATATATTTAATGCGGCGAAATCAAAAATTGTCCACAAAGCAAAGACCTCCTTTACTTAAAAAAACAAATTTGTATTATGGTAAGTTAATTTTCTGATTTTTTTTTTTTTGTTGGAAAATTTGGATGTCTACAATAAATCCATACTTTCAGAAAACTAAAAAAATAGTGTAAAAGGAAGAGTGCACTGTTTAATGATAGGTAATACCTTTGCGGCATCGACACAGTTATATGTTTTATTTGTACTGCGATTTGTAATAAATTTGTCTGTGCTTTCTTGAGGTTTTACATATATATTTTTTATATTTGAGGTGCAAAAAAAAAAAACATACCAAGCGTTTTAAATCAATTAAATCAAAATAATTCACTAAACAGTAAAAAATGGACGGAATGAACATTTTAACATAGTGTATTTCAAGTAGCATTACTAACTAAAAATTCAGTTAACCTAAAATTTTGAAATGTTTACAATACAAAAAGAGAAACAAATTGCATTTTTAAGCTATTCAGTCTTTATTTTAATTGTTGACTTTAACGGAGTGTCCCCGTCGGTGGGACTTTTCAATAATGTTTGAGGTAATATGGGTATCGTAGAAATGGTAATTAAAAGTTTTATTAAATTAAACATAAATTAAGTGAAAAAATAGAAAAAAATTCCATAAGAGCCAAGCGAGGATTTTTTTTCTATGGTATAACCAATAGCGGATTCATTTACCAAAGATTTCCTGTTTGGTTTTATTATTTAGAAAGATTGTATCGGGTGTTTGAAATGACAATTTTATAGCGAAAAGATTACATAGCTGCTACTGACTACTAACTGACGTTAAGATGTTCTATATTAATACTTTGGTTAATACTTTTTCCATATAGTTTGCTGACATTACGGCATATTTTTAAAATAGGAGATGAGCTTACTTCCGATGTAAATTTATAGGAGGATTTTTTTCATTGCTAATTTCATTGACTGCTTATGTTGAATATTATCTGAACCAATTGCTATGGCCTTAAAGTTATTATCGAGTAAACTCTTATTAATTCCCTTTAAATAACACAAAAATGACTACTGTAACATTAAATTTAATATTTGAATTCATTAAAAAACCGATATATTTAAAAACTAAAAAAAAATTTCAACAGGATACTATATTATTTTTTAATACGTACACATTATGTTTTAAACATTGAAGATATCTAGTAGTGCATGGTGTTGCCATTGTTTAAAATTGTGGATCCAGCGTGTTTGATGGCTTCGACTTATTCGCTTTTTGTGTATTATTTTGTTTACCCGACTCATACACTTTTTTAACCAATCATCCCCAGGCGTCCTTGATGATATTTAGGTCGGGCGAGTACGGTGGCCCCAGTCAAGGACATCAGCTTTTTGGCTCTGAATCTACAATTTAATAAATCAGGCTGTGTGGATTGTAGTATTATCGTGCGGAAAACGCCACTTTAAGTTTTGAAAGTGGGGAAGACCGGTTTTTAAAACTTCGTAGTTCTTTGCATTCATGCGGGATTTTAATAACTGTATCCAGCAGATGCCATTGCTTCCCACACCATTACACCCCACCCAGTTGTGCGAGCTGTCCAAATAATGCTTCTCCTTCCGTAATTCCTGAAAATAATAATTATACACATGGGACCTTTAAGTTACATTTTTTTCATCTGAAAACACTACGTTATGCCACTAAGTAGACCAAGTCATGTGCGTTCAAGCAAAATTTACGCGCATTTACTTTCCAAGTGTATTAAGTGGTAGTATTTTTTATTTTTTGCCTCTGTAGGTGTGCAACTGTCCTCATCACTCTTTGAACCGTTGACAAGTCCGCCTTAACACCAGTTTTTTCGTATACGATTATTGCCGCCTTTGAAATTTTTTCAATAGTATTCCTTATTTTTAAGAAAACTGGCAACCGTTTTTCTGTGCCTTTCAGTTTTTTCAGCGATTTTATGAAAGAATAGTCCAGGATCATAATAAGCTTTTTTTTTTTTTTTTTTTTTTAGATAAAATTTTTGTTCTTTTCATTTTTTTGCGTTTATTTATAAACGAATACTATTAAAATTTAAATTTTTTTAGCAAGCCAGGTAACTAAAAATATATTTGGAGAAGCTAATCTGATGAAGAAAAGTAAGTGGAAGCAAAATAGCAAATAATATAGAGCGGTTACTTCATTGTGTGTTAATTTCTTGTAAAATATATTACACAAATTGATTGCAAATCCAAAACAAAAATTATAAATTTGTGTGCGATAGGAAAGTAGAAAAAAAACAAAAACAAATGAGCAAATGACGCGCAGTGTATTAGTATGTACTTATATATCAAAGAGTGACCCTTTAAAGCAAAACCTTTGGTCCATGTATAAACCGGAGTTTCTTTTCACACTTTCATATCTTCTAGTACCCAGTAAAAAAAGTGAGGAAAAAGATGTAATTAAAACACCACATCTATACGAACGAAGTGGTGCAAATTCGGGTGAAAAACCTATGAATTTTACATTAGCATGTCATTGAAGGCATGTTATTCGTTTTTAACAACTTTGTACTACTTTTAATCAGCTTTCTAAATGCTGAAAAGTTTCTGTGATGAGAATCTATTTTTAAATAGTTAAATTACATTACATTATATGTAGATATGATGAAAAACAGAATTATACAAAGCGATGAAGTTGCAGATTTTAAGTGATTTTAATGCAGTTATTCTTCACCATTCCTGCATAGCATTGTAAAACCTAAATTAAGCTTTTGATTAAAACACATTTATTTATTTAAACATTTTTTATATTAAAAAAATAGTTTTAATAACAACAATAAATAAAGATACAAATTTTCTCGGTATATCGATTAACTTGTATCTGGAATTCATTATCTTGGGAAGATGCAGTTTTTGTAGAATCCGTTTCCAAGGATATATTTTTCTGAAGGTTATCCTCTTTTTCCTTCAATGCTCGTTTCTCTTTAAAATATCTATTTTTTGCTAACTTCAGAGCATCTCTTAAGTTAGACTTAAACGATTTTTCATAGGTGTTCTCATCATAAGTTCCATCTAACAAATAAATTAAAATAGTGCCATTAAAAACAAAATAAGATAAGGACTTATAATCATTCAAATTTCTTTTTAAAGCACTCAAGATTTTCTCTTTCTTATACGTTAGAAATTAAAATAGTTTAAAAAATAATTTGTTACATTTTGTAATATACTTACGAAATAATGCATTAAGAAACTTGGGGTAGTTTAAGAGACGCTGGTTGTTATGACTGCCATCTACATTAAGGTCTACTAAAACTTTTGGACATACTATGTCACAAAGGACCTTTTTTTAATCCGCGACTTCCTGCAGTAGCTCTTATAGAAGAACTCTAAAACAAAATTGTATAAAAATAGATACTAAAATTAAAAAGTAAATTTTATTTTTACGAACGTATTCTTTTTCGTTGCTTTCTGTTATTTTTTCTTCCATGTCCTTTAATTCATTTAGAGATTTAATGGAGAATGTTTTTATGTGTTTTGGATTTTTGTCTTTTAATAAATTTTTAATCGTTACATTATTTTCACTCAGAACATCTAGTACCAAGGATTTTTGATTTCTAAAATAATTTATAAAAAATTTAATTAGTAGGAATTATAAGCTTATTAAGGACATTAGTTACCGTCTAGCTGTTTTTTGAACATTTTATTATTTTCTGAAAAAAAAAATTGTTTTTAATATATTTGCGTGTCATAAACTCGCATTGTATTAATTTTTCTAGTTCGTTTACCTTTTAGTTGTTTTTTTAATATTTCATTGTTTTCTAAAAGTGAAAAAAATAAATATCTCTAAATAATATCTTTAATAATGTTTATATATATACATACCAGTTAAAAGTTCAAGCCTTGTTTTTAAATATAGTAACATTTGTTTAATATCGCCATTTGTGTCATTTATTTCGGGGTTTTTATTAGAAATTTTTTTCTTGTTCATTTTAATACTCAAAAAGAAAAAAGTATTAATTAAGTAAAGGTATTAAGACAACACCTTTCTTATAAGGAATTAATTGATTTTTTTTTTTTTTTTTAAATCGTTTATACAATATATTCTACCAATATTTTCCAGTTTCCAGTTTTCGGAGTAAGCAATTCCACTACCTAACGAGTCCACAGGATAATGAAAAAAATTTTTTAAATTCATAAACATCTTTGCAGAAAATGTTCCATCTTCAACAATTTTTGAAATCGTAAGATATGTAAAATTTTTTGAAAAGCAAACATTATCTGGAAATTTTGTTTTAAAAGTAAAATTATTTGCAAAGAACGATGTTACTTCTCCATCTTTATTTTTTTTTTTACAGTTTTATTTTCTTTTGGTAAAATTATAGGTTGTTCGGAAAATTTGTGAAAAACTTGTTTTTCTATGTTTCTGGGAGTTTTAACACATCGTTTTAATTTCTGTAAAAAAATTTTAAATTCGTATGCCGAAATATTCATTACATTTCCGAAATCTTTGTGGCAATTCCAAACGTGAAGTAGGTTATGAATATTAAAAGACAAATATTTGACTTCATAAAAAAAGGAATATTGCTTTACAAAAAGTTCGAACATTTTTTTTACCAGTGAAGTGTGTTATTGTTGAGCTAAAAATTTCTGACCCGACAAATATTCTATATCCAACAACAAATAAACAAAAATGTTTGTAGCGTAAGAATTTTTTTGGTAACGCCTAAGTCTAGCAAATGCATAGAGTCTAAAGGAAACTGTGTGACCATTGCAATTCCTATGTCTTCTAAGCTAGATCCAGTTTCTAAATTAAAATTATTATGGAAACTAGTATCAGTTTTGTTTTTAAAATTCAAGTCTGTTCTGGTTGGTCCGACGGAATCTCAAAACACTGTACGGTGTCCTATACGATACAGAGTTTGTCTGCACTTTGGAAATCCGTTGAATGCATTGTAACCCTTTGTGCCACAAATGAAGGACCTTGCCGGAGCGTCACAAATAAAAGCCCGAATTTTTAAAGTAAATAACCTTCTTTCTATTTTAAACTCTACCTGCATGAGCTTTAATTCCTCAATAAAATCATGGAGGAAACTATTTACATTTAAAGGTTTTCCCTTGCCAACGTAGGTTCCAATTAGAAGAGGTCCTATGAGAGGCTCATCTACAACTTTAGCCAGAATTGGCCACAAGCCAACGGTAGAACTTTTAAAAAGCGGTAAGCCATCAATGCCTATATCCAAAATTATTACATCTCCAGTATATTGCAACAGAATATCTCTTGCCTTTTGCAAGTGTTTAGCTAATCCAAGGTGAATGTATTTTCCTGGCGCTACGGTTCTCACGACGCATTGCACATTTCGTTGCAAAAGACCGCCAACACTGTTAGGCACGTCCAAATTTTCTTCTTTTAAAATTTTTAGCAGACCGTTGCAACATTTAACCGAGGGATTATGTTGCATAAACCAGTCTTTTACCTTCTGTCGTAAGTTTTGTGGCGATTTTTTATTTAAAAATTTTTCTTTATTTATTTCAAATTTTGTAGAACGGGAGCAAGATGGCTTTTCAATTACAGACTCCATTGCACATAAAATTGAAGCTAGGCTCTGCCTTTCTTTCTTTACCTGCCTTTTAAAAGGGCGTTTTGAACTCATTTTTTAACTTACTTTTTGTTTGTTCAGTTTTTTTATATATAATTCAATTTTTTATTTAAATTTTTTAATTACTTTATTGTGTCAATATGAAAAGTCGAATATCAAAACATAAATAAACAGACATGATTACATTCATATTGCCTTGATTATATGAAATTGTGGTTGAAAATAAAAATCACGTAGTAGTAGGTATTAAGTATTATTTTATGCAGTATTTTATAAAAAATAAATTAACAAGAATTCAAAAATATATATGCCTGAAAACCGGAAACAAATTTGCATACTTAAACAGATAATTAAGAAAAATTCAATAATAATTCGTTCCATACCAGTAAAACATAATGACTACTTATATAGTAAACTGCAATAAACAACTTGTCACTTTAAATGGAGAAGTTTATTTTGTTTTGCTATGAAAAAACTGAACTATTCTATTTTCTTTAAAAATATTGTCGTTATGCAAGGAAAAGCGTAAATTTTAGAAGAAAATTTAGTAGAAAATTGCTTACAAAATATAAAGAATGTATATTAGCTTTTTTGGATGTGAATAAGATGCCATTCGCTAAGAATGACTCTCATTTTTTTTACTGGGTAAGGACTTACCAATTGAATTTGTATTCGATATTTTTTGTGTTTATTTTTCCGCAAGAGTTATTCCCGATTAAAATCTCCTTTAACTGCTTGCATTACAACATGGTGTAGCATCGTCATTTGGCTTAAAATAATCCCACACATTCCCAACCTTTTTTAGCGTAGCGTAGCATATTTTGGTTTTTAATTGTTTTATTACATCCCATGCTGCCAAGTGTACAGTTTGTATTAGAGGTCTGCACAAATGTATGTTAACATCAAACACACCCGTATGTTTAAAAGGTTTGCACCAGTGTTGTCAGTTATGGCGATTTCTCCAAACATGGCGATAACATATCCTTTTTGGCGGTATAAATTTTAGATAGGCGAGATCCCTGGCGATATTTTTGCTCTGTTTTATGATTTTCTTTACGATAACATTGCAAAAAAAAATACGATGGCCCTATTCACGATCTTGTGCAAATGGTCTTGCATCATAGCATTTGCAAAATTGTGTAGCACACTTTTAGTTTACACCAACAAAACATATATGCCCTATTCACAAGCCCCCTAGTACGTGCTAAGTGCTAACAAAATACAACGGTGCTAGCTGTGTTGTTGGTAATTTTCATGCAAACATGCGATACAACACTTAGTACTTTTTTTCATATGTTTTTCAAATGTTGTATTTGTTTAAATGTTTTATGTTTAAATGAATTATTATTTTTGTGTTCATGTGTGAATTATATTAAATTAAATTGAATTAAAAGATATTTTTATTAGTTTTATTTATTGAATTTATTGATTTGACTGATTTATTAGAAAGTTGAAGTTGAAAGTTGAAAGTTGCCAATATAAAAACTGTTCTTTAAGATTTAATATTGCTTTAATGACTCGATTTCTAATATTTTGTATGGTACCGCCATCACCTATACCAAAAAGAGATGCTACCTTACGAACACAAGCACCATTTCCTGAAGATCCCAAGCAGTAAAGTACAATTTTAAGCTACAAGTCAATGCGTAGTTGGAGCCTTTCGCCAATTGTGTGAAAAACATCGTCATTTTTTATAAGGTTGAATATATAGGCCAATTCCTCTGGCCGTAGTCGTATCATATGAAGAAATCTGTTTTCATCAAAATATCTCAAAACCCGATTATGCCATAATGATGATTTTGGTAGCCCTAAATGTATAATTCTGCGACTGGAGAGCAAGTACATTAGCTTCATCCTAAAAATGTCTTGAATTTCATCCTCACACAAAAAATTTATTAATTTACTTTTTTCTGTTTTCCCCCCATTTGGCTTATAAATAACAAATGATGAATATCACTTTTCTTCTTCTTATTTACTTTTCGACGTATGAAGTACAATGTACAATGGCACACTGATACAATGGTTGTTCACAAAGAAGTAAACAAAAGGTAGTATGCAATACTACCTACACCTTAGCAGAGCTTGTGAATACGGCAATAGTAATGAGCAAAATATGGTACACAATTTGGCAAATGCTTTGATGCAAGACCATTTGCACAAGATCGTGAATAGGGCTAATATAAATAACATCGCAGCTTTATTTTATATGACGTATATGTATACTTTAATTCTGCATATAATAATACTAATGTTTTTTGAATTAAATGTCAAGTGAGAAAAACCCTAAAATAAAAAGGCAGTGGGTTACAGTGGTGAGAGTTAAAGTACCATTTTCTAAACATATTTACAACGAATTGTGTGATGAAAAATGTCGATTTTATAATTCTAATTTAAAATAAACAGTTTAAATATGGATTCTCAATCTGGCTATATGAATGCAGCAATTGTGCATTCATATACCGTAAACCACACTTCTCACATTTGCAAGGAAAGTTTTTAAGCCTAATATTTTAGCTAGTACAGAAAACAGAGATGAATTAATAAAAAAAATTTTAAGAGAAAATGCTTTTACAAAACCACTGAATTTGTCACAAATTTCACACTGAATTGAACAAAACTGTTTATGTAACAGATACTTCGATTTTAATAGAAAGTATTTTTATATTTTTTAAAACTTGCTAAAAGAAATGCTTGTTTTTATAACTATTATTACATACCGACAAACCATTTGGCGAAAAAGCTCGAAACAAAAAACGTGTTCCATCACAACAACATTAAATGCTATCGTAGCACGTTCGTGGCACGAAGAAAATAGAGAAGTTCGTGTAGATGATTATTTTTAAATACTGTCAGGACAGTTTTTGTTCGTAACAAAGCCTTTTGTCGTAGCAAAAAAAAAACATCAAATAGTTCAAGTATTTGAAAAAATGGAACTGAATAACTGAACATATTCACTTGTAAAGGCTGGTTCACCCACAAAAATTTTGTTCCGAAACATTTTTTTTATACGTAGTTTCTCTCTCTCTCAAAAAATAAAATGTCAAACTACATATAAAAAAAAATGTTTCGGAACAAAATTTTTGTGGGTGAACCAGCCTTAATTTGTGTTTGTTTTTTTTTTTAACGCGTAGATGTTTAGTACAGATCAATATGTCGTTAACTTATTTAATAATAAGAAAACTAATTTTTGAGGAAAAATTTAAAAAAAGTTATATTAGTCATAAACTGCATATGGTTTTTTATTAAAAATAATAATTATGCGATATACAATTGTTCTAATGAAGAAAGAAATAAAAAGGCAAAATTTGTAAACATGTGATGATTTTTATAATAATTAAATAAATTGCGCTAAAGCTTATTAACCAATAGTTGAGTTTAATCAAATGAACTATTACGTAATCCTAAAGTACGAGTAATTATTTAATATTCGCATATTGCGATTTATAAAATAAGTTTTCATACAAACATTATTTTATAAATCAAAGCAATTGTTTATTATCCTAGGAACCTTCCTAGGAATTTTACAACCACAATTATTAATTACATTACTTTTTCACATCCTAAATGAAATGATATATTATAAAAATTGACTCCTTTTTCAAATTTAAAATTACTTTTTAGTCACGTTAAATGAAACATAAAATGATTTGCATATTTACCTGTTTTTCTTTTATCTATGTGTATATATAAGATCTATCATATGTATGTATTATACTGTCTTTATACATTAAAGCGCTTCAAATACCTATTAATAAATAAAAAAAGGATGTTCATATGCACAAACTTTTTAATTAAATTAATTTTCAATATAAAATTAAATTAACAGTAAATTATGATATTATTATAAAATCTTCATGTTGATGTTTTAAGATGTCAAGTCTTTCTCAACTCAATTCTTCTCTTTATTGTTCGTGTCATGTGTCAGCGTAGCCATCACCATAACTTCTTTCAAGTTTCCCTATCAAAAATACTAAAATTTAATAAATAAATTTTGGTTTTGTACGATTGTTTTTTTTTTTTTTTATTATTAAGTTAGAATTTTATGTTTTTATTTATCTGACAATGAAACAAAAAGAAAAATAGATAGCGTGCTATATCCAGCATGAGGTATGGTGGCAGCCACTTGAGTGTACGTGGACTATAAAAGCACACGCATATGAACAGAGAACAACAAACAAATTGTTTACCCTACGTCTTTACTAGCCATTGAATTAAACAAGACATGCATATAACGCCGGCAGAACAACGGTATTATTTTGTCCGTGTTCTTTAGGCTTGAGTGGTTCATAAGCGAACTAGTTTAACTATTCCATTGCGTGAACAAGATGAACTAGTTCAAATTTGTACGTCTACCTCGTTCACTTTTTTTATAATGCTTTGAGTTCGAACTAATACATTCTGGATTAAATTCCATGTATAGTGAATGAATTGATGGCGCAACACAAAAAATAATTTTTTTTTATTATGTCTTATACTCAACGCTTTAAAAACTAAAAAATACAGTCTTTGTAAAAAAAATTTTAGAGATTAGATTAACTGCTGCATATCTTTCATTGTTCACTGTTTTTGACACTAAAAATTTACTTACCTTTTGCCTTTATTCCTTAGATATAGAAAAGAATATTTAAGAAATTAAATGAATATAAATGTTATTATGTTTATTACCTAATCGATATGGTACTTTAAAATAGGTAAAATAGATGTTACTCGCAGCTGGTGTAAGTTAAACAGAATGTTACCAGTCTAGGAGCTACAATAGTAATTAATGTTTGTTTAGATTTGAACAAAACTGTGGCGAAAGCGTGTTAATGTTCAGTCTGATGTTTATTTTCTATCTTATATTAATGTTCTGCCTTTCTTAAACAAGGAATAGTCTACATTAGCCGAATTCATGTGCGAAATGATGTTAATACCAATTCGATGGAGACGTAGGGCTAAGAACCAAGTACATGGGTGAACATCTTGGTGCACATCATTATACGTGTCTCGTTTTTCTTTTTTTTTTCGTAAAACTATGCAGTTAAAAATGTTTTCAAACGGGTAAATATTCCACACATACCAAACGAGAGCTGCTCTATATATTTCTGGCCTAATAGTGAAAATGCGAATATTTATAATCAAAAATGGTTTTATTGTTTTTCAAAGTATTTTCCAGCATGATTTATACACTTTTGCATGCGCTCAAACCAATTGTCGAAGCACTTTTTCCACTCCGATTGAGACACCTCTAAAACATGGTTTTTAAACACTTCAACAGCGACGAAAATCGTTGACCACGCATTTTTTTCTTGATGTGCGGAAACAAGAAGAAGTCATTAGATGCCAAGTCAGGGCTGTACGGCGGATGACCCATTAATTCGACGTTTTGGCCGGTCAAAACCGCATTGGTTTGAGCCGATGTGTGAGAGCTCGCATTGTCATGGTGAACAATGATTCGTCTTCTCTTGTTCGTTTTTCGAATTTCTCCGATGACTTCAGGCAAACAAATTGTAGTGTACCACTCAGAAGTGTTCGTCCTACGTTGCTCAAACGGAACAGTCGCCACATGATCAGTTTTGCAGAAGAAACCATTTGCGACCATTTGCTTCGAAGTGCTTCTTCCACGAACAACTTTCGTTGGATTTTGCTCGTTTTTGAAGATCCACACGGTCGATTGTTGTTTCGTTTCGGGCTCATACGCATAGATCCATGATTCGTCACCTGTGACGATCTTATAAACGTCTTTTGAAGCACCGCAATCGTATTTTTGCAACATTTCTTTGCACCAATCGACACGAGCCTTTTTTTGAGCGACTTTCAAATTGTGCGGGATCCAACGAGAACAAACCTTTTTTACGGCCAGGTGTTCATGCAGTTTCGAATGTATGCTGCTGGAAGAAATGTCCAAGGATGTCTCTATCTCTCGGTATGTCGCATGTCGATCTTGCATTATGAGTTCACGCACGGCATCAATGTTCTCTGGCACAACAGCCGTTTTTGGTCGACCTTCACGGAATTCGTCTTTGAGCGAGCTTCGGCCACGATTAAATTCATTATACCATTTTTTCACAGTGCTATAGGATGGTGCTTCATCGCCATACAAAGATTTAAGTTCATCAATGCACTCTTGTCGTGATAATCCACGTCGAAAATTGTGAAAAATGATGGCACGAAAATGTTCACGAGTTAATTCCATTTTTTTCTTTATTAATTTTTTCAAGTCACTGTAAACAACACAAATAATGGTCGTACGTCAAAACGTTTTGAGTACGATTATGCTTAAAAATGACAAACTTTCCAATGGAAATGTCAGATTGCACTTGGCAGCACTCAGTGTTGCCAGGCCAGAAATATATATAGCAGCCCTCGTAACAACAAAACACTAAAATTTTTTGTTGTATAGTTATCAATATACTGCTTCATCTTCCGCATATAATAATGTGCAAGATCGTTTGCAGTCATGTGCCATACATTTGAAAAGTGGCACACGAAATAAACGTAAGCAGGTTGAACATGTGCGCATTTTTATTGTGTGTATATTATCCTTTATGCGCATGTGTTGCTCATGAGTTTGCAAATCCCTACCCTCTATTTTACTGAGCCGTTTATTAATGGCAGAACCATACTGGCTATGTAACTAAAGTTTAACCTGGAAAGTTCGAATAATGCGAGCTTGGATTTTCGAATAATTCCTGCCTTGGTGTTTTTTCCTCTGGATAGCAAAACTATCTTGACATTTTTGAAATCTCATATCATAAAACATGAATTAAAAAATTAAAAAGTTGCTGCTCCTTCGTTAAAACACGAACTGTTGTATTCATAGAATATTGAAATTGATATGAAATGTATTTTATTATTTCAAAGATGTTTTATTTTTTATGAATATGGCAGAAAGTGTTCATTTCTGACACTTGTGCAGCAATATGAGCAATTTGTTTTTTTTAATTTTATTTATTGATAATAGAAATTTCTGAACAAAAAATATGCAAAAGGATAACTACACTCTACGTCTCATATATGTAAATATAAACAATTATGCATAGTCATGAAAAGGTTAATAGATAATTAATTTTTAGAACTTGTATGGGGTGAAAATTAACGTTTTAATTTTTGTTATTACTTTTTTACATTTAAGCCCGCGGATGCAATACGAGAGACTGAAGTGTAAATTGTTACTTCTCAAAATGCAAACATACGTATGATACTTAAGCATTGTAAAATTTCAACATACAATATTTATTAAAACTACAAAACAAATAAGTCAAAACAAACGAAATTTCAATATCATCAATAACTAATAGTTAACCAAAAAATTCACAAAACAGTTATGCAAAACTGAAACAAAAAAGTACTAAAAAACATCAAAAAGTGAAACGCCTTTTAGGCTCTTCATTTTTGAAAACTAATGCGTATACTTATGGCCTAGCAATTTTTTCTTTAAATTATTTAATTCGATCGGATAAACATATTTATATATTAGAGTGCTGTCGTTTATTACCTACTCGCAATATATACTCTATGTACAGATTGCAAATATAAATGGGCTAAATGGACAACTATGTATAAAATTTCATATAAATGAAAAATTCAATAATGATAATAATATAATAAATTTGTACTAATAAATTATTCACCACAATTCTCTGGAACCAAATCAACTATAACAATACAACTTATGCTACTATTTTCCACTACTAAGTTTTATAACAACAACAACAACAACTACTACTACTACTACTACTACTGCTACTACTACTCTACTACTTCTGTTACTACTTTTTCTTCTTCAAGTTATTTTCTTCGCCACGTGACAATGTCACTAATCCATCATATTTGCAAAAAACTGCTGAACTATTTAAACTTATAACCAAAACCGTACGTACTATCTATAAAATTATTAAACTGTACTCTCCCCAGCAATGGCACGTAGTATATGTATATTATAATGTATACAAATGCTTGAATCTACGAATATGTAGGTATGCTATTTTCCAGCACTCAATTCATTTCAATAACACATTCTCCCTTTTGACCCTGATCCTTGACTATCAAGTACATAGATTTTCGTACCAATAATTTTTAAAACAAATCAGTCTAATCAGTGGCATTTGAACTGTTGATCCTAATTCCATTTATAATTAGTAAATACATTATCGTACTCACATAACATGTGGGTTAAATTTATAATTGAATCATTTCGCTTTTAGCTTCTTTAATTATTTGCTAAATAATGGCCACGGCTAAAAAATTCAACAGGTGAGTGCAGTTCGACAGCTGATTATTTTTTATATATGAACTTGTTTGATTTTAGATGTCAAACTACAGTTAAACCTCGATTATTTGGCTCTCGTGAGACCGGCAGCAGCACGGATAATCGAATTACACGTTTAATAGAGGTTATATTAAAATGTACAGAAACAGCAACTCAGTAGATACATGTGTTTTTGTCGTAGTCATGAATCAAAGTAATTTTGTCTTTAATTGATAGAACTTTTATTACTCTTTTTGGTAATTTATTATTTGGAGGAGCCATCATTCCTCAACAGGAGTTAGCATATCAAATTTCATTTACTAAATGAATAAAAGCCCAAATATGTTCTTATTTGTGGGCACATGAACTTAAAAAGGAGAATCAGCGGATTTAGATCTACATAATAAAACCCTAAAAAGAGGCCCGGTTAATAGAAGTTTAACTGTACATATAAAAAAAGGATTTTTTAAATAACAAAAGCAGCTACTGCGCTTACCTGATGAATTATTGTGCCATGGTATAAGTTATAACTAAGTAATCCCCATTTGATTGTTTTATTCATAATTTATTTTTTTTTAATGAAATCGATATTATAATTAATTTAGTTCCTAGTTTTATTGCCGATAAATTAAAACTTTCGAAGTTTTCCTATCCATAAATAATGTCATTAAAAAAACTCTAAATTAATTAAATAAGTAACGCATCGTTTATTTGGGATTTATTAAACTACAGTGCAACTTTGATAATTCGGACAAGCACATATAGATTTAGTAGGGTCAGTCGAATCAACGAGGTTTCCGGACTATAGTAATTGAAATATTGAAATAATCTAAGTGAATTAAATATATATGTACATACTTACATACTCAATATGATTTCTTTGTAGCAGTATTACAGATCTTTGTTTTTGCATCTATTACTCCGTCTATTAAAGCCGTCTTCCGTAAGCAGCAGTGACAATTGAGTTCGTTATAATTATAGTGCAAAATGTAAATTACAGTACGAATAACGAAACATGCAAGGAAAAAACGGGAACCCTCATTTATTTGTTCGGATCGGAGAGGTACAAATTTTAAATTGTCCGAAATTTAGAAGCGTCCGCACTGTCGAAATTGTACTGTATTTATGTTCTAAACAATTATATCTTCTATGATTAACTTTACAGCCTTTTTTATTTTCACATTCATTCATATCATTCACGTTGCTCAGCAGCCAGACCTTAAAACTTTAGCACCGTTAGCTAATTGAGACTTTAAATTAAGTGTCATCACTTCACCGGTATATAATAATATTATAAATCCAGATTATGCTAAGCCTAGAAATTGTTAAATGTTAAATTAACTAAGGAACTTGTTGCTTAACATTGTTTGTATATCATTATAAAAATTTACATTCTTCTCTAAGATTTTTTCTGAAAATTGCCATGTATTTGCGTAAGATGTCGCTACTTGTGCCCTTAATACACAGTATCATGATTAAATAATGCACCGAGGTACAAAGATACCATTATATATTTCTTTGTGTCTGAAATAACAGGTAGAATTTGTTTTTATATGGTGCGTACCTTAATGAACTACGCATAGTGGTGTGAAAAAAACAATTGACTAACTAGCTACTAGTTAGTAGTATCTTTCCATATCTACCTAAATTTTGTATTGAAATTTTAAGAATCTTATATCTCAAGCCAAGTTAATCAAATAGGAACTATATTCAACCACCAAACCAAAAAGACAACAAAAACTTTAAAACCTTCTATAAAAAAATACAGCAACCATTGAGGAACTATTTTTATTTATTTATTTTTTTTTTATTTTCAATGTTTACTGTATATTTGTATGGAACATTTTTTTTTGTGTACGGAGACAGAGATCTTCTCGTGTTCAAACTCGACGTATAATGAATAAATTTTGTTATACCCGTTATATAATCAGGTTTGTATGTTGGGCATTGAATTTAAAACTTCTATTAAAATAATGAATAAAGACTGCTACATCTTCTGGCGTTCTTAACAGTATTTTTTTAAAACTTTTTTTTATTAAAATAAAAGTCATTTTACACTTTTGACGTACAGAGAACATTTTTAACTTGACTGTTTATTTAGGTTACTTACTAAATGAATAACAAATACTGCAATAAATTTGGAACGAAATTCTGAAAAAAATTATAGAAATATTTAACTCTTTTAACTACTCGTTGGCGGATTGCACTGACAAAAAATTAGGCAAAACTCAGTATTTCAGCGAAGATGAAATTGAGCAGATAAGACTAAATAGGTTTTATTACGTTTAAACTCATTCTTCTTAGGTGGAAGGAATATATCATTTGCCTCTAGCATCTACGTCTAGAGGTGGTCCTCAGAAGTTTTCGGTAGTGTAAGACGCAAGAGACAAAAAAAAACGGAATAAATGCGCAGTGAAGCAGATTGTAGATATTTCCTCATGCGACCCAATCCTGACTTTATTCCGGTGGACACTGCAATACGCTATATTTTCTTATAAAAAGGTATCAGTCCCTGTCCATACTTTGTTGTTGCTGGTGATTTGAATGTTCATAACTCGTCTTGGATTCACCATTCGAACCATATAACTCTTGAGGGCCAATATGTTGAGCTATTCGCCGCGCACAACCACCTCATGCAATTTTGTTTTTGAAATTGTCTCTTTGTGCTTCACATCCATATAAAATTTAAATTTTATTCGTTTCTTTTATGCTAAGTAAAATATATGTCTATGGAAGCAAAACTATGAAAAAAACGAATTGGTAATGTTATTTGGAGGAGAAAATGCGATGCCTGAATCATAATAAATTCATACCTACCAACCTTAACAATTTTTTTTTTTTTGCGATAAAAACAATCCTTAAATTTGTAATTATTATTTATTAAAAAATACATAAATTCAACAGTCCTTTATATAAATATAATAGATATTTTATTATTTAATACTAAAGAAACATAAAAAACAATATACTAAAACATAAAATTAGTAAAAACGTAAAAATAATTGCTTAAGATTACATTTTTTTTTGTAAACATCACAAATAATGACTGTCCTACTGTTATGTTTTCTTTTTTGTGCTCTTTGTAAAAATATGTAAATCACACTTTTTCTGGAAGGAACGCTGTTCCGAATAAAATAACATAAATGTATTCCCTTCACCGGTTATGTAAATCTAGTTTAGTGAAGTAACTCCAATGAAAGGAGCGAATATTGGGGTCGACAGAGAATTAAAAAATAAGAAAAAAAATTAATTTGAGATAAAAATGTCATCGGCTGTTAATGGGTTAAGCATTTTTAAAATTTGAGTATTTCATTAAAGATCTCTTCAAAAGCTTTAAAATGATACCCATATTGATGTTAAAAAAAAAGAAAATAAAAATATCAGAGGCACGAAAAATATGGCCGAGCGCCAGTTTTTTTCACTTTTTGTTTTTTTCTTATTTTTTAGTTCTCTATTGCCCCATATATTTGTTTTTTTTATTATTAGAATTTTTTTATTATTAGAATTAGATGATATGAAAAAAATATAGGTAGGCGTGGTGTTTTGGCCTCTGCCTCAAAGGACATGGACCGATCATGCTGATTTCCAAAAACACCTCTATCGCCAGTATGTCTGATCAATTAGCGTATATAAATTTTTTCTAGCTGATCTAGTGCCTCGGCAAACTTGTTTCAACACTGACACAGACGGGCGTCGCTCAATCGACTTCGGTATCCATAAGAAGTCAGAATTTATATACTTTATGGGGTCGGAAATAGATATTGTTGACTTCACAAACGTAGGTCTGCCCTTTTTCCACTTTTTGATGTAAAGGGTATAAAAATGGTAATTGGGGTTCTTACCTAAATTTTATGTATGTAATGAGGCTAAACAATAATAATTATGTGTGTTAGGGCAAAACACTATTAATCAAACCATTAAATTGTGGATGTAGAGCAAGGTCGATACTGGATACCTCGTATAATATAATACGAGATATGATAAAATGTATATTTTAGTCAGTAAGAGTGTATTCAAGTAATATATATTCTGCATCTAACTCATTTCTTTAAATGGCTATTTGGCCAAAACAATTCTAAAGTGACGATAATTTTTTTAATATTGTGAATCAGTGATTTATAAGACCAATAATCAGTGAATTTATTTTATTTTTTTAACCAAAAATCGTCAACTTTTTTGTATAAAATTTAATAATGGAACAGATCCAAAATGTAAAAACTTTTATCATCTTAGGTTTATTTGTGCTATATATATTTTGTGACTAAAAATATATCTCCTATTTTGGTTATTGGGTTCAAGTCAAATGGATAAACACAAAACGCTAAATTGATTGCAAAATTCAGTCAGTTACAACTTCTTACTTACGTTTGGAGTCATCGACATAGAAACATATAGAAACATAACAAGTCTCTCAGAGTGTGTGAGAAGTGATTTAATTCAGGCAACTCTTAGCTTGATTTGGTTTAACTTTAATATTTGTCCGGACAAAAAAATTTTTTTTTCAAAAAAAGCTAAATTGAAGGCTTAAATCTAGTTTATGGACGCAGCTCAAAAATGAAAAAAAGTCGTCCTTGGGATGTTAAATGTAATTTTAAGCAACAAATGTTAAATGAAAAATTTCGGGCTGACACTTAGTTTCTAAATTACGTACCTCGAAAATTTGAATGTATAACATGGCACATATCGAGTATTTTATGGCGGAATAACACAATATGTGTATCATTGGAAAGGTAATTTCAATATCTATTTGACTGAAAAGGAAAAGAGTTAAAAAACTTTAGGTAAGGACAATTTTTTTTTATATAGACATTATTACCTTCATCAAATAAATTAAATTTAGCGACAATAGTATACGAAAAAAGATTTACCAGAGGCCTTATTCTGTAATTCTCCTAAGCTAAATTTCTGAAATGTTGAACTTATCCATGTTCATTTTCTCTAAATTATCGGTATCTGTAAGTCTATTTCAATAAATAAGAGGGTGTTAAGTATAGGGTTATATGTTCCAATGTCGTATTTGTAGCAAAACACTGCTTTGTTAAAAATAAATAATTTTAGAGATGGCGATTTAGCTTAAGCAACTTACAGAATAAGGCTGCAGGAAATATTTAGTAAGCGAAGCCGGTGTTTTTTATACCACAGAGGAGAAAATCATTGCGCCCGACCAGAGGCCGGCTATACAAAAAATCTTTAGTTAACCAAAGCCGGTTTAAGTTATACTACCGAGGAGAAAATCTTTGTACCCGGCCCCGGAAAATTTACATGTAGTATTTTGTTTTAAAAATTACGTTTTACATCCTCTGAACAGCTTTTCTTGTGTTGTATTGCCACTAAACTTAATTTATTTGATTAGGTTATGTTTATATGAAAAAAAAACTTTTTTTTGGTTGTTAACTGATTTTGTTTTTCATTATCTTTCCAATGATACCCACATTGCCTCATTCCGTCATGAAATACTCGATACACATATACCATGCTACACAAACTTTGGAGGCCCGTAACTCCGAAACTAAGCGTCAGCCCCAAATTTTAAACCTTAAATTCTTTGCTTAAAATTCCATTTTTACCAAAGCTCATTGCTCTTCTTTGCTATAACATTTCTTTTACTGCAATTCTTTTTCTTTTTAAAAATATATTTTGCAAGTAAAAGAGTTTTTTGTTTTGCAACAGCCACTATTAGAAGCAATTTTCTTTTGTTATCTATGTTTTAATAACCAAAATTCCAAAATAATAAAAAATATGCAATTTCACACCAAAAAAAAGTAAAATAAATATGACTTATTTATGGGTGAATCGTGCTGCAGAAAACTCTTAGTGAAAAATTTTTGTTTCGACAAAAAAATTTGTCCGGACAAAATGGGCGAATCCACTTTTAGTTTATTTTCTACAAGTACATATAGAAATCTTGGGCTAGTACAGCGTTGTCAGAAGCTTTGAGAAGAAAATCATCATATGGAGAAAAACATCATATTTTACGGAAAGAAATCATCATTATCTTTAATAATATCTTGGTTAATTTTTAAATTAAAGCAGGAACAGTTTCTTATTGCTAAGTAAACTTCGAAGGTATAAGATACCTTCGAGAGTGCTGTTGTCTAATCTATTTCTATATTTAGTTTTGTTTAAATTGACTGTTGAGAATATTCTTTCGACAGTTGCTGAAGAAATGGGAAGACTTATTAAGTTTTGAACAAATTTTGACAAGACCGGAAAAGCTGGAATGTTGTCAGCACGAGTTATTTTTTTAACTTTTTACCAAAATTCCTCACAGCTAGGATTATCCAGAGTTGTAAAATGATAACTGAATTTTATAAAACGGAGTTCTCTAAATTCGTTATCTAAATTTTGAATATCATTTTCACTAATAAAATTTGGAAAATTGTGTATTAAGCCTGTCAGAGAATTAATTTTTCTACTTATGATTTTCAAAGGGCAAGACATGAGAGCTCTTTTAAAAACGTAGCGTTAAAATCAAATCATTTTAATATTTTGTTACATAACTCAATGTAAAATGCCTCACAATTTTCAATAAATTAATTTACCCATTTACAGTGAGTTTTCAGCAAAAAATCTTTTGTTTAACAAAAACACCCTAGAGAGACTTCTTTGTTGTGTAGAAATAGAATTCTGTTTTCAAAGTCAAGGTCGTTATTGGGACTCATGTTCACATATTCTGTTTGTAAAAAATTGTCTAAAATTTTTAAGTAAAGGCGTTGCAGTTCCTCATACATTCTATGTATTTGTCAGCATGAGCTTTGAAAAAAATTGTTTTGTTTGCAACAAGCTTAACTTCACTATGTAGTACAATTACAATGAAAGTACTACACACTTGAAATAAAAAAACATACTTTTTATAAATTAGAAATCATAATTTAAGAAAAAAAAAAAATCATTAAAATATGATAAAATCATCATTTTGGCAACGCTGCCCGTAATCCTTAGGTCTCGGTTTGATTCGAACTCTAAGATAGAAGGCATTTTTCGGGTAGACCACCGTATTAAGAAGTCCGATCCAGCTGCTACCCAGGACGATGCAACAACATTTGCGTGATCTTGTTCCAGCTGACCCAGACTTATATGAAACTAAAGACATCGATATTGTGTTAGGGGTAGATGTGTACTCGAAGGTAATTTGTGAGGGAATTATGACTAGAACTTGTTTTGCAACGGCGCAGAGCACAATTTTTGGATGGACAGAATATGGTATTTGTTCCGCTTAATTTTCTCTTCGAGTAATAATGATGCGGGATTGAAATCATTGCAAATTTCAGACAATAAAAATTTAAAAATTTATGAATTTTTAATTTAATTTTTTAATTATTTTTTACACTGTGAATATTATTATAAATGAATAGAAATTATTTTGGCTTAAGTTCATTTCTTTTTAATTTCTAAAAATCTTTTTTTAGAAAGAAAATTTATTTTACACATGTATGCTGACGTTTTTCAAAGAAAAATAAATTTTCTTTCTAAAAAAAGATTTTTAGAAATTAAAAAGAAATGAACTTAAGCCAAAATAATTTCTATTCATTTATCACTGAATTTTATAAAACAGAGTTCTCTAAATTTGTTATCTAAATTTTGAATATCTTTTTCACTAATTAAATTTGGAAAATTGTGTATTAAGCCTCTCAGAGAATTAATTTTTCTATTTATAATTTTCATAGGTCAAGACATGAGAGCTCTTTTAAAAACGTATCGTTAAAATCAAATCGATTTAATAATTGTTTACATAACTTCATGTAAAATGCCGCACATTTTTCAACAAATTCATTTTTTTCATTTCTAGTGAGCTTTGAGCTAGAAATCTTTTATTTAACAAAAACACTCAGATAGACTTCTTCGTTGCGTAGAAATAGACTTGTTTTTAAGGTCGTTGTTGAGACTCATCTTCGTATATTCTGTTTGTATAAAATTGTCTAAAATTTTTAATTAAAGGTGCTGCAGTTCCTTATACATTCTATGTATTTGACAGGATGAACTTTGAAAAATTTTGTTTTGTTTACACCAAGCTGATACAATACTTAACTTCACTATGTAGTACAATCACAATGAAAGTCCTACACACTTGAAATAAAAAATCATAGTTTTTATAAATTAGAAATCATAATTTAAGAAAAAAAAATCATCAAATCATATTTTGGTTCAAAAATCATCGGAAATATGATAAAATCATCGCTGGGCTAAGACATTGCAACTATCGGCTGGCAAATATTTATTTCATTGCTATTTTGATCCTACTGCCGCCAAAATGTCATGCAACCACTGTTCTTGTTTTTGTATTTTTTAAAGTTATTTGTGAACGCAAATTTGATACTTAAATCATTGTTTATATATATACACTTTTGTACAATTTACAATTTTCGGAAAATAATTACAGAATCTACAAAAAAAAAAAACAGTTATGCCAATACCCTAACAATAACCTTTATAGTGACGAGTTTCTTGTTTTTAAGTGAATTGTATATTAAACGAAAAATAAAAATTTAATAGTCTTCTAAACATTTGAAGAATTAAAAAAAAAAAAACACTGAAACTTTAAAATAATATGATAATAAAAAAGGTGAGGCTTTGTTAATTTAAATACTCGCGGAATGATATGCATTTTATGGATCGTTACATTGCTCTATTTCGGTTCATGTTGTAGCAATCCTGAAATTAATACATAGCATTCTTCTAGTGTCCAAATAAAATTATCCGTTTCTCTTTAAAAACATTTACACAATTTTCAAATATTTCGACTTTTACTTTTTGGAACCATCGGCAGCAACTTTGAAAAGTTTGAAAATTTTTCGAAAGTTTCCATTGTTTAAGAATATAATTTTTTTAAATGTTATACAGAGTGATAATTTTAATCTCAAGGACCTACTACAACTCTGTCTGTTTCTCTCTCTCTCTCTGTCTTTACTTTTAAAACGAAATCTATCTGCTCTCTATTTCTTCCAGTGTGCAAGAGTAGTGCATGACGTATAACGTTTCTTAAATACATTTTGTTTCTATCCCTAATTTTTATTTATTTTTTTTAATGCTCTTGAGCGTTTTTTAAAGTAAAAGATTTTAAAGCAGGTAAACATTTTATTTTAAATATTGAAGTAACATGTACTTGAAAGGTAAGTTTTTCTCTATTGCATGCTGTATTTTTATTCTTCAGTTTGAATATATTGTTTTGAATATTTTTTTTAATGATAAGAAGAAATTGCAATACATTTTGTGTAATACTATATGTGTAACGGCAGTATAATTTATTTACTAATTGCATTTGTTTTATTATGCCAGATCACAATCGCTGTCAGCTTCTTATGATATAATTTCGAAGAATTCTAAATAATCTGAATCTGAATCGAAGATTAACGGTCTAATTAAATTCAATTTTCTTACGAAGGTTGCGAACGTTTTATTTATCTATTTTATGTATTTTTTTTTTATTATTATTATTATCTTGACATACTTTCTCTTGTAGCAGAAAAAATACACTACTGCTGCGTTCGCTTATATTAATTAATAATTAAGTATCATTTTTTGATATTTTCCATGAAACATAGTCCACTTTAGTCCAAAAATGCAACAAATGCAACCATTTAAATGCAAAATGCACGATTTAAGTTTTAATGTGTTAATGTGGAATCCACCTTAATTTTTTGAAAATTAGCCGATTTTTCTGCTTCAAATAAACAAATGTTGACATACATAGAGCAGTGCAACTGTTAAGCAGAGAGAAAGACTTAGGTTTCATTTAAGATAAATCTGACTAAATAGCATGCCGTCAAATCATTTCCAAGCCAAAATTTTTCTAAGAAGTAGATACAATTTTAAACGTTTTTAGTGGAACAAAAGTAGTGTATAATGAATAAGAAGTCAAATTTTTGCTTCACATAAAAGTAATTATAATTAAGAATTTAATGTATTAACCCTATAAAATTTGACATAAATTATGTGTGGTTAGAAAACTGCCGGCTATATTTTATTTTTGTTTTCAATACAAGTAAGCGAAAGAAGTGAAATTTGCAGTAAGTATAGAAAAGAAGTTAATGCCGATAAAATACACAAGGGTATTGGGATTGCTAAACAATATGCATATGTATGAACATGTGCGAGGAAAAAATGTTAACGACTTCAAGAAGATAACAAATAACATAAATTTAATAAATATGTTACTATCGTAAGAAACAAAAAGAATAAAAACAGCAGGCATGTTCTAAACTCCACATGAAATTTTCACTTTAAATTTTTCAATGCATTGTTGCAACAATACGAAAGTGAAAATTTCGTGTAGATTTCAGAACTTGCCTAAAAATAAAATAAAATATGACAACTCAAAAGATTGAAAAACATACACTATGCATGTTAGCCTTGACATCGGTAACACCAATGTTTTTTCACGTATAAGGACGTGATTGCTTTCAGCTTTTTTATACCAAATTGTGTAAGCAAAATTTTAATGTTGTAGGTAATCTAAGTAAGGTGGATCGATGTACAATAACATTCAACTTCATGAACTCAATTAAAGTAGGTTAGTGCTGGAGCGGCTTAAGTTCATTTTACCCATTTCTTTTTAATGTGGCTTGCCTTGAAACACATACGAAATATCTACGTTTTTAATGACAGGAGTTCTTACAATCAATCGATTTTAAAGAAACTGAATGAGGTATCTATTCTCCAGACTAGTGAGGGCACAATGCGAGATTCTTGGCCGCATTTAAAATACTTGGCGAAATTTTTGGCTTTTGTTTTTGATTTTCTCTACGATAACATTGAAATTGAAAAAGAGATAAAAAATCTGGCAGCTTTATTTTATATGTTTATGGTTGACTTAAATTCATGTATATTGGCGTATTAACTTAATTCGCTTTTAGTCCTATATTTGTACGTTCCTTTTTATCTACATTGTATATACAAATATATGTATTAATTTTAGAACTAAAAGTCAAATGGTAAACGCGCTTCAAGGTGCAAAAAGTCTTTGAGACAAAATATCAAAATTGTTAATATCAAATGATATATTGCATCGCCAAAAAAATAAAAAGTTATAATAAAGAAAATGGGAATGAATTAACAAAAAATTTTAAGAAGAAATTCAAAAATCGTTTTTGAACACAGACGACATTAATTTTTGCACAAAATTTTAAACTGAATTGAACAAGACTGTTTTAAATGTAACTGATACGTTAATTTTACAAGAAAGTTAGTTTCAATACTTAAAAAGTTGGTAAAAGAATTACTTGATCGACTTCCAGAAAATATGGCTTTTTTTAAGTTGTCAATTTTCGAATTAAATTTTCTGCAGTTCAAGAAATTTTTAAAATATTTAGAGACCCTAATTACACACTTGGTATTTATGCAACTGATTTTATAACTATTATTACCAATTACTTATATTGGCGATATTTGGCGGTATTCGACAAGCCATTTGGCGAGAAAGCTTGAAAAAAACAGGCAAGACGGATTGTATGTAAGATTTCCAGAATCAAATACAGCTCTGTTAGAAACACAACTCTATCTACTTGTGTGTGTTAAAACAAATAAAGAAATTGCAATTTCTTATCAAAAGAATAAACACTATAAACGAAAATACAGGGACAAAGTTATTTAATAATAAATATATATTTTTATCTTTAAAAAAGACTACAACGTACTCATGTTGTTTAGAGTAGTACCGAGTACCCAAATTAAATGTGTTAAGTAGTATCAAGTTATTAAAAGTATGTAATAAATGTACCAGCACTACTCCATGTGTCCCTTAAAACGTTATATTTTTGAAAAACTTATGCATGATTTAAAATATAGCAGCATTAAAGCTCTGCTTTGAAAAAAATTTTAAAATTGGTTTATCAAAGAATGTAAGATTTTCTTTTTTTCCTCATTTTATGTACAAAAATTTGCATGTGTAAATATTTAGTATTCGCTTTCTTGCTTTCAATACATTTTTGAATGTCAATAAACCAATTTTTTTAAACAGCAGTTGAATTATTTGTGTTCACCTTACTTTTATCATTTTTTACTTATATATCAAGATTTGTATTACAATCAACTACGAGTAGATTGAGGTTTGAAAGTTAAATACAAATAACTACTACTTTGTTTTCAGTCGGCCCTTCTAAAATATGGAAATAAGTACATTAAACCTAAAAAATCACTTGCTATTTTATCTTTCGAAGCTTTATGCAGATAATTTTAATTATGAAATAATAAATAAATTAAATTTATTATTTAAATAAATGAAAAAAAAAAATAATTATTTTGCAGCTATATTGTTTTTAATTTTATTCCTTTTATTTACTTTTTGGTTTATTTATACTACTATTTATTTATTATTTATTTATTTATTTATTTATTTATAATTTATTTTTTATTTGCTTGCTAATAATTTATAATTCATTAAATGTAATGTAAAAATTATTAGTATCTTTATTGCATTATTAATTTGTTGTTGATTAATAAAACTTATTAATTTTTTGTTTTGTATTAACTTTTTTTGTTTGTTTCTTTTGTTTTTTGCTCGTTATTTCCCTATTTTGTTGTTGCAGTTGCGCGTTATCCGTGCATTCCGTTCTACATTGGAAGATTTGAGTGAGCGACGTTCAATGCATAGCCTTCACAGCTTACGCAGTCCACGCACCGCTAATATTCCCTATCGTTCAGGGTTATCCCCGCATTACAATAGTAATTTATTAAGCCCGGTCTACAATAATTTTACACAAATATCTCAGGAAAACAATCAACAAGAACCCCAGCTGTCACAAAAACAAAACGCTCTTCAATTACCAGTTGATATGATTTACATTGACGAAGATCCCACAACACAAAAATATCAAAATCGCAATGGCAACAATGGTAGTGGTATTGGCATAGTTGATGAAGGACATTCGAATTCAAACACAAATGCAGTTAACAAACAAAAATTAACACAGAATGTCGATGATAGAAAATTGTTGCCCCTGTCATCATTATCGACCGCACAGCCAAAAACAACACAGAGCGAAACGCGTATTTAAATATTAAAACAATACTTCATTAATATTTAACAACAACAAAAAGTCGCTTAAATTATTACACACACACTAAACATTACTTTAAAATGCTTTTTTTCATTCCATACATTAATTACCTCTATTAATAAGTATATATTAAGCTCCAAAAGCAAAAACAACTACACATTTTTACAAAATTTCTCCCTAAACGTATGAAAGTCAGAAAAAATTTATATATGTGGTTTTAGTTAAAATTGTTTAAACAGGTTATATATACATATACATCTTCGCTTATATTACTTAAGTCATTTATGGATATTGATTTTTATGCTAACAATTGTCAAACAGACTTGTTTTAAAAATTTTTACACTCCCTTATAACGGTGGAGACCCCATAATATTCGTCCTACAATGGTTGCTTAAAGTGCTCAATACATATCTTATGTCGAAATAATATGATTCGTAGATCGTTTTGGCGGAGCAGCAATATTCTTTTTATAATGCTGCTGCCACACCACACTGCAAAATATATTGCTTTTTTGTACATTAATAAAAATATTTAGTTTTTGTTTTGTTTTGTTTTTTTTTTTTTTTTTTGTTATATGTTTAACATATTATACCACCTTTGTGTAACAGACATACATGTGGTTTTATTGAAGATTATCAAACACTTTACAATCACATTGCAGTGTGCGGAGCGCTTTAGTTTTTGATAAATTTGTTCAAACACCGTCTATTATTTTAACAAATTTCAATAAAAAAAATGTGCTTATAAATATCGTTGGTATCCGAATTTAAAACTAGATTTAAAGTATTCAGATAAGTTGCGTCTTTCGTCCTAATATATTCCTGTCTTATAGCCATGTTAGTTGGGAGTAAGGTACTTACTTGTTAAACATATCCTTATTTGGTACTGGCTATTTTATATCGCGTTGTTCAAAGCAGGATTTACAAAATTTGCAATGCAATTAATTTTTTTTAGTAATGTTAATTATTTTATAATTGTTTTCTCTTAGTTAAAAAATAAAATATTTTTAAAGCCTATAACTGTATTTTTATAAAAAAAAGATATTAAATATTGAGAAAAAATTACTTCAAACATAATATTTTAAATAAATTAACTTAAATTATAAAACAAAAACTATTCAATACTTATAAAGTCGATTAATATTAAATAAGTAATAAACAAACTTAACAGCCAACAAAAAATAATTATTAATAATTTGAATTGAGTATTTATATTGGTTTTGTTTTAAAAATAATAAAATAAATAGTAAAAAAAATGGTTTTATCCAATTCAAAAAAATGTAAAGTAAATGTTGAAGTAAAGTTTACGGCACTTTTATTCGGCTTGAGGATTAATTTGCATGTATAATAAACAAAGCCGCAACTTGACGAATTTACAGAACACTCTGAGAATATAATAATGGGATGCGTAAATTGCACATAAATATCAACATTGACGTAGTCCCTAAACGATGCATCAATGTTCTTTACATTTTATCAATAACCCAGGGATCGCCAAGTCAGATAGTGGAAGAACATCTTCTTTATGCCGGTGGATATTTCGAACCTGCATGCAATCTTTCAAAAATACAGCTTTTTTTTTTATACAATACGGAATTTTTTCCGTTTTCACATACACACTTCACACTGTGCTAAAACTTCTAAAAGCTTTATGAAAATCTATAGCCATAACAGGTCAATATGTGAGTCGAAATACTTTTCTGTAAAGTTGTTTTACGTTGTAGATAATAATTAGTTTTGTAGATAATGTTTATGTAAATATTTTGCAATTTACATTTTACCTCCTTAGGAAACGAAACAAATTTTTTTTTCAGCATTTTTAATTATTCCAAACTACTATTTTTTATATAAATATTAGAAAGTTATAAAGATTGTTTATTAACTAAGAAAAGTAAAAATCTAATCCTTCAGTAATCGAGATTATTTTATTTTAGTTACAAAACCCTTACTAAAGATACAATTCAAAAGTAATGCTTTATAATACAACAATCCAATAAAATAAATCAAATAAATACGTATGTATGTATATAAAAATTAGGATTGGATTAAACCATATTTATTGGCGAACCACCCTCTTCATCTATCCATTGTGGTTAGCCATAGTTCGCATTATATTGACTAATTTGAGTTCCTTACATTATGCATCCGAATTTAATCATTTCGGTCTTTCTGTTTCTGACTTTGGACACAATTCTTTCGAGAATCGTCGATTTGGATTAATTGGTGTGCTCACTTGTCTATGAAAATCTGCACATGATTATTTCGTGAGATATTTACACCAAGCACATATGTTGCAGAACCGAATTTCATCATTTTAAATTATGTAGACATGTAGGAAAGCCTGTTTTTAACTTAACAATTATTGCAGTGCTGTTCCTAAAAATTAGTATGTCGTCAACATATCATGATTATTTGATAATATTCTAAGCTGAGAGCTAAAAAAAGACATTGGTCAAAATCTTTTTAAAAGAAAATTATATTCAGTCCATATAATACTTGCGAAAGCGACAAGTTCAATTTAACAGCGGTAGCTGAAAGAAATCGAATTGAGCAGTAGCGAACATCTGGAAAATACGTTTGTGCACATATCGTACATGGATTCAGTAAACCATGCAGCAATTCGAAACCTTATACCGATTTTTTCTGCTCTTTTATACAGTTAAAAGATAATGAAAAATTAAATATCACAATACACTACCATAATTTATTTTTATGCATGGTCAATTTGCAAATTATTAAATTAAAAACAATTATTAAATTAATTAATTTTCAAAAAAAATTTGTTGTGCTATTTTTTTTTATATTATCCCGATATAAATTATAAATCACCGATATTGATTATGGAGGGTGAAAGCACATCTCGATTGCCATTTCGCTACCGCTTAATAAGCTCGTCAGGAAACTTCTCACAAAAATTTTAATAAACTAAAGTCTTTTGTCCAAACAATACTGTAAAAACAAAAATCAAAATTCAGAAGCAGTTTACTATACTAATTATTTCTTCTGAGGTATACTTCAATATATATTCAATTTAAAAGGCAAGCCAAACGAAAAGTTGTCGTAGCCTTAAAAAATATTGTTTTTCTCTTCTAATAGCCTCTTAAACAATAATTTAAATTCTTATTGAATCCTAAACCAGAGCTACTTCTTCAAAAAACGAAAAAATTAAATCGACATTACTAAAATCAATAAGATCATCTTTTTATTATGTCGCTGCCGCGTTTAAGGCGGAAAGTGCAGCTAGCGTCGTAAAATGTTTTTTGGTTAGTGTCATTTTTGCAATACTAAAAACGCGATGTTGTCAGCACGAGAAAACTAAAAATCCAGCACCCGTCGCGACTTTGACATCCAGCATTTTGATCATGTATAGACCGCTTAATGTTTTAGTCAAAACTACTTCGATATTTTTTATCAATTCCGGGAAAACGTTATTTTTCAATAACTAGAATCTCTTATGTTAGCCATCAGCACGTTCCCATATATCTTCAACTTTAAAAATTGCCAATAGCATTTTTTTTAAGAAAAATGCTGCTACTTTTTGCTGAAATTTTTATTGATCTGTCTTGTCTTCTTTTATTTTCATTTTATGGGAAACTAATTATATTTTACTTCCATTAAATTATTAAATTAAATTCAATTAAAGTAATTCAATGCAGTCTTGAGTACTGATATCAATGTTATCACCTTTATTATTTTCTTCAATAGGAATAATACACTTTTTAAATTCTATTTTATGTTTGAAAAAAAAAATGCTTATTGAATATGTTCTAATTTACCCTGAACATTTTTTTGGAGAGGTTGGGAAGAATAACATTTTTCTGCCTTCAGAAAGTATATATCATACATGCCTTAAAAATCTGTGTCGCCATCCATGCTCTTTTGTTGGTTTTATAATCGGCGGGTAGTGGCGACACCACGAAAACAACTGCGCTGTTTACCTTTCCCTATTAATCTTTGTTTTTCCGTATTGTTTATGTCCGCAGACAATATCATTGTTGCACGTTTTTTACTGTAATATAAATAAATTAATAAAACTAGAATATATACACATATTATTTTTGATGGTGGTAGTCCCAGAAACAGTTTTTATTTATCTGACCGCATAAATGCAGATGGTAATTGGATCAAACGACCTGAGTGTCAGATTTTTTGCAGTATTTGCACCTTTTTTTTCAGCTTTTCTATCCCTCTAAACAGGAAACTGATCGACACCATGAACCGAATATCAAATATGCTGTGATAAAGAATGCTTATCAAGATTTTGAGCAGATGTCCACCCTACCGATCGTTTATTTTTTAAGCAGTAATTACACTTCTTTATCGTTAATTGTATTGGAAGCACTGGCATTTTCGGCATGCGAACGCGGAAAAAAACCCATATGAGTATCGTTTTCTCGGATAATTTTATGGCAGTTATTTCGATAATTTTTCGTAATATCAATGAGCCGTTAGTGATTAATGTTGAAGCATTTTGAGTTTTGAGCTCTTTCACCACATGTGGAAGTGACGAATTTTCTCGAAAGGCTACCTTGGTTACATTTAAACGCATCAAGCGTTTGCGCCAGAGCAGTTTCGAAAGCTCAATCAAGTCTTTAGATATTTCGTTTAAAGCTTTTTTATAAAAAGAAGAAAATGAAAAATTATAAGCTTAAAAGGGTTATATCTCCAATGAAACCGCTTGCTTGTTCTTCTGACAACGTTTCGGTCTCGAATTGGATTACTCACAATAGCACAAGTTTATCATCTGTCACTCTAAAGGAATATTCACCCTTATTCTGTTTGGCAACGTCAACACAAAACAACGTCGGTTTTCTTCGTTTGTTGTAAATTGGTATTCCCGTTGTCAGTATTGTGATTAATCGATGACTGTCGCCATATGTTTGGTATTTTCTAAGAACAATTGATGTTGATGTTGCCGTTTAGTTTGTCGTCGCCATTTTTGATGTTAAGTTGTGTTGAGTGCAAAGGAAATTTTTAAAAACATGAAAAATATACAGCAATATTTAAAATAACAAAATAAGAAATATACGAAATAAAAAAGAAATGGGAAAAACTAAAATTACCAACTTCTGCCAATTTGAAAAATTATTGGAAGAGTTAGAAAGAATCCATCCCAATGAAAAAGGCAGTTAGTAAAGGCAGGATTTTGTCGGACCGATAAATGTATTTGCCTTATAAAAACTTCACTTGTTATTATTTTTTTAATATTTTATTTATTATTATTATTAATAATAATATCAATAAAAAATGGAAGTTTTAATAATACAAAGCTATTTATCAGGCAGACAAAATCCTAACTTTAACTAACGACAAGTTGTAATAATGGTTCTTAGACTATTTATTTTAATTGTTTGTAATAGTTTATTGTTTAAAGTTATTTTATTTTTTACAAAATTTAAATTTTCCACAACTCTTACTTAACACAAGAGGAAACAAAATTGAATCAACTGACTCAAATATTAGATATGTTTGTTTTATTTTTTTATATTATCGATGATAGGGAATACCAAATTAGTATTGATGTTGTGTTAAGTTGATATTGTCTCAAAATTGACGACGATGTTTACAACGCCAAATAGAATAAGGGTGATTGTTTTACTTATTTATAAAGGAAAATGCATCACTGCGCTGCATCTGATGCGCAGTACGTTCAAAAATGCATCAGTTGGCATCACTGAAATGTCATGTGTTCTAAAATGCATCGATGAAATATATGATGCGCAAACAAACGACAAACACGCAGCACAAAAATGGCTGATGCTTCTGATCTTTATTATTTTATTTGTTTAAATTGCGTTTGTTTATACACTTTTAGAAATGAATTTGATAGTTCGTTACTATCCAATTTTCTTTTCTTTTGTCGATTGCACACCTTTACTTCATTTTTGCTTTCAGCTAAACCAAAAAATATAATTAGTAATGTTTAAGCATTTGAAATTTAAAAACAAATGATAGTTAATTTTTGATTGCGGCTCAATTAAGTTTCAACATCAGCTGTTTTGCATCGGCATCGCAAACTAACCACACATGCTCATCAGATGCAGTGCAGTGATGCATTTCCGAACAAGCCCATAATTATTACTTAAAATGACTACGACGGAATCATTACAACCATTCAACCTTAGACCAGCATGTAATTAACATAATTTATTGCCACCATTTGAAAAAAAAAACAAAAAATTCACAAATACTAACATTTTCAATAAGTTTTTCAAACTGACATAAACCATCTAAAGTAAAATTGTGTTCAATTGGAAATTCGTTGCACAACAAAATCTTCGACAGTGCTACCAACTCAAAATACGAATTTGACAATTGATATTCGATTTTCGTTAGCCAGCAAAGATCGAAAATCAATTGCAACTGATAATGAGGGCCATTGTCGTGATCAGCAAGACTGTCATCACTTTCACTGGATGAACTCGAGCAATTGTTCATCAGACATCTTCTTCCTAAATGCACGATTACTAAAAAAAGTGTGAAAACAATAGTAGAATATACACAAAATCACCCTTATCGCGAATTTAAAGGGAATAAATTCTAGGGAATAATTTCGTAATTCCCATGAACAATAAATTGGCATCCCGAATTGTTAGGGAATAAAATAAACATCTGTTGCAGTTCAAACACTCTATTGTGAATTGTTGTAATTTTATTTCTTACGCGTATTTTTGTGATTATTTCAATAAATTGTTATTTTCTTGCAAAATTAATAGATTTTCGATGAGATACAAGTTGTTAGAAGAAAAAAAAATAATTTGAAAAAATAAAGAGAAGAAATTTTAGAGATGTGTTAAATCCACTGTATTTATCAGAAGCAATGTAAGTGAAAACAGTAAGAATGGTAGACATTATGTACATACATATGTATAAAATAAATTCTTTGCGGCAAAGTTGCTTTCAAATATCTTTTAGATATATTGGTACAGAACTGCTAACCTAATAGAAAGTCCTCAGCGATTCCGTCGGTAGTGAAGCTTGCAGCATGTCTATGCTTTTTTGCAGAAGGAAGCGGAAAATGGACGTTGGTGTAGCTCAATTTACTTTTCGTGAGGTGTTGACAAAAATTTTAACGATTTTTTGAAAACAAACTTTGTCCAAATATTGAAGAACAAAAAGCTATTGCCAGAGAATTTTTTGAAAACTATCGCTTCTCAGGCATTAAAATAAAATCAAACAATTAACAAATATTTTAAAAAATAACAAGAGAACTGCTTACATTGTGTTCCTTTTGTTATTCCTAAGCAAAGTGTTTGTGAAAAAATTCACACAATTTTTGGGGAAAAACCCACGGGAATAAAAATCGGCGATACCATATTTATTCGAACATGCGAGTTTATTCAGGTCGAAATAATTTACGATTGCAACTTTAGGGAGAAGGGAAATATTTCGAGGGAAAAAATATTCACGATAGGGGTGAATATGAAAATCTGGAAAATTTTTGTACACAAAACGGCAAGACCGTCTTGAGACGGTTTTTATTCAGTTATTGCCTTACATCATATTTTTTTTCTTTTTTCCACTTTTAAAACGTTAAAAACAAAAACAAATTCTAAAAAATTGTTTTTGTTTTAAATGTAATTATGCGAACGAACGATTTCGACATCGTGGGACTGGCAGTTATTCATAATAATTTAGATGCCTCCTTATGCCAGTCAAACTATTTTACAAAGACAATAAAGTCTAATTAACAAATAAAATAGAATAAATATATAATAACAATATTTCTGAACTAATATACTCTTTTAGAGCGTTTTGAAAGTATAGGGTTCTTCCAAATCTTGATCTAATTATAAAATAATAGTGATTTTTATTTCTTCGATTTCTTATTCTATTTTGTACTTCCACAATTCAGTCGTTAATAAACGACAATATGACACCGGAAAAACCGATATACAACAAACGATAAAAAACGAGGTCGCGACGCGTCGTCTTGTTTTTACTATTCTCCTTTGTGTTTTTCGCTTGGTTTGTTGGCACATATACCAAATTGATTTAATAGAAAAATAATGCTATCTATTATCTTTAAGTTGAAGTTAGTGAATCACAAAAGCATTACGATAATATACATTTAACGATTATAGCATTATTTAAAGTTAGTGATTTGCCGCCGTAGTGTTATACTTTATATTTTTTTTAAGACCTCGAAAGTAAGCCCATCAACCATTTAATAATCTTAAAGAGACAACAAACATTACATCGAATCCGTTTTATAATAAAATAAATAAATTTTTTAAGCTAATGGATGACAAAAAATCACAGCCATGTTAATAACACTTGATTGGACATCTCGTCAAGGATTGAGTATAACTTGGAACTTTGAATAAAACTGCAAATATGTGTATGGCTAAGTATGCAGGGCATATACATACATATGTATGTATGTTCATATGCCTATTGTAATGTCTAAATATTAAACAATAACTAAAACTTTAAAATTTATATATGTATACAATAGAAACACAATTTTTGCTATTACTGCTAAATACTTTTTCTGTATAATTTTCATGAATATAATTATATAATATGGATAGCTGCATTTAATTTAGTTTTTTCGCTCATAATATTAATTTAATTTTTTTTTTTCTTTGTTATAAATTTTATATAAAAGTTTGTTTACTAACTTTCAGTACTTTTGACTTTAACATGATAATGCATAAATGCTTTAATAATATTTAAAAGCAAAAAATAAAATGAAAATATTTTACTGTAAACAATATTTTAGTTTCTGTTTCTTCTCCCTTTTAAAGGTTATAGGTGGCGAACTGCAAGAACGCTTGATACCGGTCCCCTACAGCAAGAGCTCTACTGATCAAGCTGTAAGCCTTTCGTACTTTTTTTAATTTATGTGTTTTACTTATTTTGATTAAAAACTATTTAATTTTTATTTGATTGTTGGATTGCTTTGTGTTACATACAGTCTCTTTAACATTTATCATACCACAATGTTAACTTTGTGATGCTTTTTTCATTTTACCAATTTTATTGGCAAACTCTTCTTTCGCAGTTCAATAGCTTCTAAAATATATATAATGTATATTTTTAAATTTATTGCACAATGGTTAAGACCTCTGTTTGTTTTTAAAACTGTATATATATCAAATTGTAAGCATTTAATTATAGATAAATATAGCTTTAGTGAAAATTATGCGATATTAAACCGTTATACATATATAAGTATATACATATTTCTTTCAAGTTTTATCTTCACGTTTGTGTGTTTTATCCGCAAAGCTCGATTTTCGTAGCGCTCAAAAATATGTCGTAAATTAGGTTACGCCTATAGCTTTATCCGCATTGATCATTGATGTTGCGTAAAACTTCTAAAGTTTGATCCTAATATCTTCCCACAGAATTTTATTAAAATTCATCCATTAACTTCAGATTAGAATTTATGAATGACTTTCGAAGTAACTAATTCTCTTTAGATCAGTATTACTATGTAAGGTTAGGAGATTTGGTTTACACACTTCGCTATATTAAGCGATTTTTTAAGCCGATTCACGGTTCTTTTGTATTACCTGAGTGGGTAGATGTAGGTAGCAAGGTACCGCATTCGGCAAACACGTGCTATGCAGTTTATCACAACCTTAATATCGCTACATATTCCTAGGCCGACTTATTGATATGGAATCCTTAACTTTATCATACATTAGGCCAAATTGTTTCCAGTGAGGCGAATAACCGATTGGTTTGCTGTTAGTTAGTCCAGAGTTAATAAAATGCCCTCTAGTTTCAATATAGTGTAATGTAGAAATTTCTTATAAACTTCAATAGCGCAGGCGGTGCCGTGTCAACAGATTTATGTGAGATGCCCTGAATTGTTGCAGATAAAGTCTTCCTTATTGGTATTGCAGTTTGGGAAATGTGCTTCTACAAGCACCTGCAAAGGCTCGCTATCGCTGGTATGCCAACTGCCGCCAGGCCTTCTAAAGGAACTTGGGAAAACATATGCGTTTCCCGTTTTCATCAACGTGTTTATCGAGGCACTAAACATCAAGCGACTACCCAGCATTTGTGTATACAAAATTTGCGGGACTCCTAACGAGCTCTCGGTATAACCGACTTCCAGCAAGGTCGGTTACTTTTTGCGGCATATTCCTATCAAAATAGGTATCTGAGGTAGGTTCTAACTGTATTGACATTGACACAAAATTCGGCAAAGGATTTCAAAATTGCTTTGTAGAGAAATTTCGTTGGGAAATGAAAGCAGTGTCTAACAAACGAAACATCAAGCAGTAGCACCGTGCAAACACTAAATAGTCTAATAAATACTCGAATTCTTTCATGTACTCTTACTGTCGGTTTCTCTAAATGCGAACGTTCATTTCTTTCGCATACTTGTGTAGAAAATAAAAAATATATATATATAAATTTGTTTTTGTTTTCAATGTAACTATGCGAAAGAAATGCTCGTTCGCATTTAGAGAAACCGGCAGTTACTACTGCCACCTTCACATTTTGGTTGTTTTGGTATTACATAACTTAAAAAAACTTAAAATATCTAGATCAGCTTATAATTTTTTATAATAAATAGTTTAAATCGAAGTCGCATATGACTCAGTAAATAAAGTAGCATCCATGAGGAAATCATCAACCAGGTGATAACAGAGGCGAATGAAATATAAAACACAGATTATTATAATTATTATTGTGGAGGTAATCATGAAACAAAATGGAGATACGAGAGGAATGAAATTGAGGTACGCACAAATAATATAGTCATATTTGTATAGTTACTTTGAAGTAGAAATCTTAGGCAAAACCAGATATAATATCGAGCTCTGATCTAATTAGTATCCCCAGTCAGGATGCAGTGATGCAACTAATGGGAAACTATTAAGTGCGCATAAGAAGGATACAAAAACACTAACATGATAGTGTCGAAAGTATCAAATGGAAAATTTTTAAAAGCAACGAAATTCTGTTTCATATAAGTGAAAAATGTAAATTTTAACATAACAGTTTAAAGATGAAAAACTTTTTTAGTAGTTTTTGTAAATCTACAATGCATCTATTCAGGCCTTCAACATTCCCCTTAGAATATTGTCAGACCATTTATAAACAAAAATTCCGAGCGAGTTTTTTCACTTTTCCCTATTCTCCAATTATACATTTTTACCCCTTTTGATTGACGGTGGAAAGTGAAAAACAATTCGGGGAATAAAGTAGGTATTATGAATTATAAAAGAAAAATTATATGTACATAAATACGATGATGCCACTATTTTATTATTTTGTTCCCATAGAATTCATAATTGTAGGAATCTTTTCTCGAAAAAATGTTTTCCGTGGGAAAGAAAACCCGTAAGAAACATAACATAAACATACTTTCAGACACATATAAAGGTGGGATTACACGATTGCCCCTAATGAACCAATTTGGCTTAATTTTTAGTGTACTAAGTTGCAGCACATTAATGAAGCTGTCCCAATGATATTTTCTTCAGTCATATGATTGACCCATTGTGTACCAATTTAATTGCCGCAAAATAGCAAAAAAAAAATTTCCCAAAAATAATTGCCGCAGCCTAGTCATACGGTTGTGTATTGTAATTATGAGAATCAGCTGTTGTAAACTAAATACACAAACAAAAAAAAAAAAACAGGTGTTTTCCACTCCCGGGATAAGTTCACTGATTTCAGTGTATGATCACGATTAAATAACGGGCTTGTTCGGAAATGTAATCACTGCGCTGCATCTGATGCGCAGTACGTTCGAAAATGCATCAGTTGGCATCACTGAAAAGTCATGTGTTCTAAAATGCATCAATGAAATATATAATGCGCAAACAAACGTCAAACACGCATCACAAAAATGGCTGATGCATTTGATTTTTATTAATTGAAGCAAAGCCGCGAATAACGTTGTAAAAGACAAATTTTGCAAAACCTGTTTTTTTGCAGATTACCGTTAATTTTACTCTCTTACATTTGTTCCAACTACAAAACATTAAAATTATTCATTTTATCACCGTCAAAACGCAATTACAATGAGTCAGTCAGTGGAGATAATCAAACCATTTAAATACGTTTTTTTGCTCTCCTGAAAAATTATTATTTTGTCATTTGCAACGTTATTCGCGGCGATCCTTCAGTTTCAATTTGTTAAATTGCGGTTGTTTATACACTTTTATATAGTTATTTACTATATTAAAATAATCCAGAATTTTTGGGATTCGTCTGTTGTTGGCACATACTTCTTTTTTCTCTGCTGTTTGCTTTCATCTAAACCAAGAAATAAATTTATTAGTATCTTCTCCATTAGTAATGTTTAAGCATTTGACATTTTAAAACAAATGATAGTATATTTTTGTTTGCGCATCTAGTAAGTTTCAGCATTAGCTGTTTTGCATCGGCATAGAAAACTAATCACACATGCGCATCAGATGCGGTGTAGTGATGCATTTCCGAACAAGCTCAACACTCGGCTCTTTCTTTTTTTTGGCACAGTTGTTGTGATTAAAACTGCAGAATTTACATCATCATATTCAGTAGTCACGGAATCATCCATGACTACGCATACTTCTTCACTGAAATCAACATTAAAACTAGAATTTATAATAAATTTAATATGACTAAAAACAAGTAAGAGTGCTATAATCGGCCTTGCCGAAGCTATATACCCTTCACTATCTATGTCAATCGATTTTAGTGAAGTAAAAGAAAAGTGCACACACTCTACAAAATTCTCGTACATAAATTGAAAACACACAACATTGAAACCCCCACATATTTTTCTTTTCATAACAATTTTGTCTGTCTCTAAATTTTGAAATTTTTCGTACACATCCATGAATATGTTTTATTCAAATATTTATATGTGTTCACGTTCATGAATGTACGACTGTAGATATTCGTTATGTATTTACGTGTTCGGCTAAAAACGTACATGAAAGGCAGAGAAGTTTTAGTGAACTTTATTTTTAGTACGTGTATGGACAAAATGTACATGAACAAATGAAAATAACATCTTGTACGGACGGCATGTACTTTCGACAACAAATTATTAGCCATCGGAAAAACCTATAAATGCAAATGATAACAATTGTGTTATTTAGTTTAAAAAAATTATTTATTTTAAAAATAACTTATGCATTGTAATAATTTATTAATGGTTTTACAATATTAATAAAAAACAAAATTAAACTAGCGAGCAAGTCAAAGTTTAATTTTGTTATTAATATGTATATTAGAAATAGACTTTTTTGATAACTTAGATCGGAAGCTGGCTTAATCTTGAATAGAGTTGACCACTTTGTTTCCAATACGTTAATATTAAAGGGTTGCATTGGTTTTTCGCATAAAGCAAGTATTTATATTTATTTATTTATTTCCATTTCCTATACAACAAGCTTTTTCATATATTTTAAGTACAGGAATATATAATACGTTGTTACATTTAACACAAAAACATTTCATAGGGACAATAAAATAAAAATATAAAATCACACAAGACAGATTACAATATAAAAAGAAAAGAAAATTTTAAACTAAAATATACCAATAAAATCAAGTAAAGTTATTCAATAAAAATTTTTAAAACAGTTTGCGTTGCTATTAACTTGTTGGGCATGTGTGAAATGATTCCAATTATTCCAAAAAACTGACGTTCGGAAACAAGCGATCAGTGTCACGGGATAATGAGATTTTTCCTTCTTAGAGATCTGGCAAACCTAATTTTATCATAAAGATATAGAGGGCTTTGTGAATAAATAATTTTGTGCAAGTATAAAAGAACACGAATCTTAAGTAGACATTCAAAAGATACACGAAAAGTTAGAAACATGGTCATTTCGCCGTAAGCCAAAGACATATGTTTTAATATTGTTGTATAAGGCAAATAGCTTATGTTCGCTAATAGAGTCACAACTTGCAAAGAGTTCACATACATAGAATAAGACAGAAATAAGATAAGCTTTAGCGAGCAGTACTCTTATGTGTAAAGGTGTGTAATATTGTGCAGGCCATAGGGACCTCAACTTAACGAACATTTTACCTACAAGTGCATTGATTTAATTTTAATTAATTAAAGAGCTATTATTAGTAATCACCTAATTGAAGCTATTTAATTAGGATTTATTCCATTATTCTGGCTACAGAAAAAACTTTTAGTCAGCGAAGCCGGTGTTTGTTATACTATAGAGCAAAAAATTCTTCCGCTCGGCCAAAGGGCGGCTATGCAGAAAACTTTTGGTGAGCGGAGCCGGGGTTTATTATACTATAGAGGATAAACCCTTCCGTCCGGCCAAAGCCGTCTACACAGGCCGGGATGGCTCTACGATCTCTATGGTATATGGAACAGCGGCTTCGCTAACAAAATATTGTCTGTTTAGCCGGCCTTTGGCCATATATCCATGATATATGGTACCTGGAGGTACCTGCTATAGCATAGAGGTTAAAACAGTGCCCGGAATTATTGGGCGTTAATTTATTTTTGTTGGGAGATATTTCATTTGGGGTTTTATTTCATTTTTTTAATATTTTTATTTTAAATTAACGGTTGACTTTTTGGGTCTTATTTCATTTTGGCGTTGGGAGTAATGTCGTTTTTTTTTATTTGGGAGTTATTTCATTTTTGTTGGGGCTTATTTCATTGGGATTTATTGCATTGGAAGTTATTTCACGGTGTCGATTAATAGTTCTCTTATGAATTAAGATCTAAGTCATCATTAATTTTTACTATGTTTTGGGCAATTAAATTTACTAGTACATTGAATTTTACAATGGGAAAGTTGGTTTGACAAGTCATTAATATATAAAGAAAAAAGAAATGGTCCAATGCCTTAGGGCACTCCTCTGGATAGCATTAATGGTCGGGAACAGGCATTATTTGAATAAACATATTGCCACCGGTCCGTCAAATACGGTGTTAAAGTACGAGAAATAAAGAAAAAGTGCGAGTTAAATGCTGTGGAGTGGTCGAGCAGGACTAAAAAGTTTATTTTATTGTTATCAAGTTCTCGTCGTATGGTTTCTGGTACATCAATTAAGGTGGAAACGCAACTATGAATCGCACGAAATCTTGACTGCTTTTCAGACAATAAATTATTTTCTGCCTTTCTCAGACTTTTGATACATAGCAAAGAATATCTATTGATCTAAATTCAAATTCGGATTTTGATAACGGAATTATTTTTGCATACTTCCAACTAGATGGGTAAGTACAAGTCATGATGATAGTGTCGAATAAATGTGCATGTATGGTAAGATCAGTGGCAGAAGAATTTTTATGGATTTCGGCTGCTTATTATCACAGCCCACTGCATTCGACTTAACTAACCTAAAATAGGACAAAACATCAGCCTGACTTACACAGAAAAATTTCAAAGTATTAACCTTGGTTTCACTAAAGTCAGTGTTCACATTGGAGGTGTCATAAAAACTTGAATATGTCGTGGCGAAAGCAATGCTGGTGAAGTTCCCATTTAGTTCCTCAGCATCTGCATGACAGTTGTTTGCATGTACTACACTAAGTAGTTCTTCTTTTATACCCCTCACCACAAAAAGTGGATAAAGGGTATAACTAAGTTTGTCACTCCTTTTATAATTTCTACAATATCCATTTCCGACTCCATAAAGTATACAATTCTGAATTAAAAAATAAGAAAAAACATCAAGTGAAAAAATGGCGCTCGCCCATATTTTCCTCTGAAATTTAAAAATTTTTTTAAATATCAATATGGGTATCATTTTAAACACTAAAATTTGTTAATTACTTTTTTTTACTTCAACACTCGACTTCGCTATGCATAAGAAGTCAAAATATATATACTTTATGGGGTCGGAAATGTATATTGAAGAAATTGCACACGGAATGACAAACTTAGATATACCCTTTTTCCACTTTTTGTGGTGAAGGGTAAAACAAGTAAGAGTGCTATATTCTTACATACCCTTCAACCAACTCCAATCAAAAAAGCAAATATTGGGGTAAAAAAAAAGAAATAATGTAAGTACTACGTATATATAGCTTTTTTAAACAGAAGTGGTCATTATTAACTCAGGTTAGATCGCAGCGGTAAGTTAACGTTAACAGGTACTGGTGGTAACGCCAATAGTTTTGTCCGGAGATAAGCGGCTCTTAGTAGTAATGCTCTGATAAATTAGCAAGACAACTGTCTTACACACGTTCAGTTAACGTCATCTCTCCCACAGTAGCTAGTACAGAGACTGCATCCTCATCAATTGCTATTTGTTCACTAGTAAGAGTCTTTCAATTGGGGACGCAAAAACCTCTGCATCGATTGCTAGATCTTATACTGTGAAATCAGCAAGACAACTGTTTGCCGACTAAAGAACAACTCGCCTTTTATAGTCATCTGCGGCACGCACACACACATACTGTGCTGTGTGTGAAAAGCTGGGCAAGAAACGAAATAGTAAAATAAAATATAAATAGAAAATAAATAAATGACGTTACACTGCCTCCCCCCTTTCCCGGTTCCCGCTTACTGCGTCATTCAAACGATTCGCACCGTTCCCAAGCTTGAAATGGTGATTTGGAATCTTTGTCCAACCACTTCTCGCAACAGTCGCACCTACTGGTGAGACCTTTTCGTTACTGCGGCGTGCGAGTTTATTTGCTGCAGTTGTGCCGGAGCTTGGGTGATTGAAATTTCCTTGGGGCTAGAAAGGTGGCGTCACAGGGTCACTTTTAGTCCTGCCGATGGAAGGTGCCGGGCTGACCCCAAATCCGACAGACGATGTGGATGACACTGTTGCAGATAACGATGATGATGACATCTTTGCGCGCGACGAGGGTGGGCTTTATAACGCCCATCGTTAGCAATCTGGTGATTTCCTCAGATGCTGTCGTTCGCGAAGACGATGACGAGATTATTGTACATATGGATGATGAAGACTGCCTATGTCGCCCAAGGGAACACTTTTATTGGTGGTGGTGTTTCCACACTTCCCCCAGGCCCACACTGTGCTAACATCCTAAATAAGGCCTTTTTTCTTTGTTTGGCGGGGTAAGATGGGAATACCTTCCTTTCGTGTTGTTTTTTGGTACCGAACTGACGGCGATGTTCTTGGCTGGTGCAGGACGCGCTATTTTCATCTTAGATAGTCTCTTAAACTTTTGCTTTTTCCCATTTCCGATTTCATTGGAAACTCTTACGGGATTTTCCGAACTGGCATTTTGCTTCACTATGCTCTATGCTTTGAGTTCCGTCCGAAGTAGTTAACCTTGACGTTGTCTGACTTTACCGTTTGGCCTGCACAAGTAATACGAAAAATCTGGAGAAAATCTAAGCCCATAGTGATGTTCTCTGTAGCGTCTGGCATGATCAGAAAATCGCACTTAGCCGTAATATTGCCCAAGGTCATTAGATATTGGACCGCTTAGAAAATAATTTTCCGTCGCACTGTGGTCAATATTTTAAAATAGCGGCCAAAACTACTTTTGGTTTTTGTTCTCCGATTTTAAAGTTATTCTACTCATATGAAAGTAGACAGTAGTAAACCTCGGGAGCCAAAAAATTAGAACTCTATTTCAACTATTTCACTGAGAACAGGGTGGTCCAAAATGGGCTTTTTCAGAATTTAGTAAATTTATGATATTTTTAGTTAATTTTTAAAGTTTAAATGATCATAACTTTTTTGTTTTTCAAAATTTTGTGTTGTAACTTAACTTATTTCCTATTACTGGTAAAAAAATTGAAGCTCTACTGTTTTCAGAACAATTTAAATATTTTTGTTTGAAAAGGTCAAATTTCTCGGAAATTTCCTACTTCATAGAGCACAGTAATATGATCAAAAATTGACTCGAAAAAGTATCGTATTTGATTATAAGTACGATTGAAAACAGTATCGAAAATGAGTCGAAAACGCGAGTCATAAGGGACTCGTTCAGAAGAGTCGCGGCTAGGGTACCATTTTCTACCGACAAAACAATCATTTTCGACTCTAAAACGAGCGCATAAACGATTATTTTAATCGTGTCGAGGAGTCAAAAAAGACTCGAATATGATCAATAATTCAAAAAAATGCTAACTGGGACGTAGCTCAAATGAATTAAAGTTTTTGTTCACGTTCACCAAACAGTGTAAAGTCCTGCCAAGTTTTGACACATAAAAAAGTGCAATTATTTAAAATTTCTTTTAAAATTGCAAACACAACTCTGCAGGCCTTTCGAACGTACTACATAATACGAATTTTCTTTCGATTCGGAAATTCTTTTCGAAAATCTTTTCGATACGAATAGAAATACATAATAACCCCCTGTGAGTCAAGCTGAGTCAAAACACAAATTTACTATTTTGTAGTCCTAACTCTCCCCTACATTCCTATATATACATGTCCATGCATCGGGACTGCACTTTTTGAGCTACAGCAATTTTTCTGACCCAAGGTAAGATATTCGGTACAAATGAACGTCATATTTTTTGAGAAGTTATTTGTATGTGAAAGTGGCTATTATGCATATATTTTGATGAAATTTTGTACAAGAGTTCTTATTGATCCTAAAAATAATTCTGTTGAAATTATGAGAAGTTAGCCCATATTTGGACCTAGTCCACATAGAAGGGTGTATCAAAATTTTGACAAAAATGAAATTATGTGGTATCTAGCAATTAATTTGGAAAAGGTAAAAAAATGATTTTATTGCCATCTAATATTACATAACTTAAATACCTGAAACTTGCAAATAAATTTAAAACCAATGGAAATAACTGGTAAAACCAAGTACCTGTTATATTATGTTTCAAAGAGGAAAAAAAGATCATGTTGAAACTTCGAGCAATAGTATATTAATCCATGCATTCATTTTTTTTCTTCATTATTGTTTCAACAATGGCTAAATTCAGTTATAGTATTCTATCTGATATATATTTTGAACGGAAAGATGAAAACGACATTATTTTACATATAATGAATAATCCATTCTTCAAAATATGCGACAAACAAGAAATTAAAATTCATAACTTAAAAATAAAAAACTTTTTAAATACTTTAAGAAAACGGTACAATCAATGTTCCAGAAACAAGAAATTGTTTTACTCACGCAACCAAGAATGGCTAAGAAATAAACTTATTTTTAAAAAGCCATCAGTAACAACCACGGAAACTGGAAAAGGTGGTCGACCAGCAAAGCCAATTGATAATTGTAGTGAAAGATCACGAAGACGCAAGCTTAAACATATCAATGAAGAAGTTTCTTGTAGCATCATAAAGAATTCATTTCTGCATCAAATTCAACCATCGAAAACTAAAAAGAGTAAAATTGCTATCATTAAAAAAATAGTGGAAGCAAGCCCCAGACGCACAAAAAGGATTTTAAAAAGTATGCCGACACCAACTGAAGAAAATAAATTTACTCCAGAAGAAGCATTTGCACTATTTTTGGATTTGAAAATGACTAAAAACCAATATACAGAATTGCGGAAGCGAACCAATGAAAAAAATTGTGGAATTTTTCCATCATATCGAGATATAGTTTCTGCCAAAAAAGATTGCTTACCTTCACCAACTGCTATTAGTGTAACTTCAAGTTCAGCAGAAATAAAATTGCAGGATCTTCTTGAACACACTGCAGAACGATTACTAAAGACATTTGATGCTGACTATTTAAAGAAGTTTAAAAATTGCAGCATGACTTTAATTTCTAAATGGGGATGTGATGGGTCCTCTGGCCAGAAACAATACAAACAATGTAATGCGGAAAATTCATCAGATGCCAATTTATTCATGAGTTCTTTCGTTCCATTACGTTTAACAAAAACATTTATTGGTTCAGAGCCGTCAACTAGTAGAGCTGCAGAGATAGATGTATGGAAGAATGAAATTCCATCGTCAACAAAATTTTGTAGACCAATAAAGTTTGCTTACAAAAAAGAAACTAAAGATGTCATAACTGAAGAAGTTGGCAAAATAAGAGATGAAATTAAAGAACTTAAACCAGTGATATTTGAATTTAATGATCAATGCATCGAAGTTAACTTTAAAATGTCACTTACAATGATCGATGGAAAAGTTGCACAAGCTTTAACCAGAAAAAGTCTTCGTCAAGCTGCACCATATGCCAAAAAACATCAAGTCAATTGAGCCAACCACCAACACAAGACGATAGTTTTAATGAAGCATATGAATTTGGAATGTCACCTCTTCATGCTAGAATTCGTTTTATGGAGCATATTCTTAAATTGGGATACGATTTGGAATTTGGCCCGTTAGGCGAAACAGTGAGAAACAACAAAGAAAATTTGGAAAAAAGAAAGCAAAAAAAAAAAGATATTCAAGAAAAATACCGTGAGATAGGCCTTATAATTGACCAGCCAAAGCAAGGAGAAGGAAATTGTAATGATGGAAACACAGCAAGGAGATTTTTTTCCGATCCAGAAACTGCAGCTTCTATAACTGGAGTAGATTATGATTTAATACGACGATTCCAAATCATATTAGAAGTTATAGCATGTAGCAAAAAGATAGATGCAAAAAAATTTGGTCAGTATGCTAATGAGACAGCAACCCTTTATAACCAAAAATGTTCTTGGAGACATATGCCAACCACAGTTCACAAAATTTTGTTCCATGGGGAACAAATAATTCAGCACAATATGCTTCCAATTGGAGATCTCTCAGAAGAAGCGCAAGAAAAAAGGAACAAAGACTACAGATTCTTTCGCGAGCACAATACAAGAAAAATTTCCAGATATTGTACTAATGAAGATCTTATTAATATTTTGTTGTGCACATCAGACCCGTATATGTCCAGTATTCGACAAAAATGGAAATCAACCTCATTAGAGTTAGATAAAGAAGCTAAACAACTACTGCAAAATGAAAATCAAAGCTATTTGGAAGAAATTTTTACTAATATTGTTTAATTAATACTAGTTTAAAGATTATAATTTGTTTCTAATTTTAGTATAAATTTTTATTAATACATTTAAATAAAATATATGTGCACTTTAAATCAATAGTAAAAGTTTACTAAAAATTTAATTACTTAACTTTATTCGTGCTTGATTCCTTCAAATATAAATATTTCATGATATTCTCATGAAATATTTATTATTTTAAACTAAACTACAAAATGAAATGTATTACTGCGGGGAAAGCATATCCATATGGCCATTTCACTACTGCTCAAATAGCTCATCAGTGGATTTTACCCAAATTTTGTATAGAAAAACAGAAAGTCTTATATCAAAAGCCAAATTGATTAAATGAGAATTTCATTGAATCAATAAGCCAGAAGACAATAACAACTCAAAAATGTTCTACACAATAACACAGCAAACATTTAGTAACTATTTTTATTTTTTCTTTCATTTTTCTACATAAGGGATCCCATTGGGATATGCTTTCCCCGCAGTAATACATTTCATTTTGTAGTTTAGTTTAAAATAATAAATATTTCATGAGAATATCATGAAATATTTATATTTGAAGGAATCAAGCACGAATAAAGTTAAGTAATTAAATTTTAAAAGATTCCGAATAATAAATTTTTCATTTTGGTTTACTAAAAATTTTATCGATGTTGTGTTCTGTAAATAATATATCCAAATGGTATTGATATTGTTGGGAATTTCAGTGTTATTTTTCAGTTTAATCCTCACAAGAATTAGCTTTCTTCCAAGAAAAACCTACCTTTGGCCCCTGTGAATATTGAGACTAAATAAATGTCAGGGGCCAAATGTTGGCATTTTCTGACCAAAATTAAGTTTAGGAATAATAAATAAGTATTGGTTGTAAAATACGATTGAGGAAAATAAGAAATTATAAAAAAATACCTATTTAAAATGTAAAAATATTCAACTTTTACATGGAAACGCAAATTGAAGCTTAAAGTCCCTCCTATTGAACAAAACAAATTGCGTAAAAAAATACCAATCCGGTCAAAAGGTATAGAGTTTTGACCGCTATCTCGCGAAATTGACCACTGTGCGTCGGCTAGTATAACATTAGTTTTCACCGAAATGTAATGAGTTTTTTTTTTGTTAATTGGTTCACCAGCGTAGGGGTTATAAAACTTTTTGCCGTCCCGGTGTCGATAATTTCGGTGACCACTTGGTTCTCGATCAATAGGGTTCCTTTAATTGTATCATATTCCCATAAAATCTCAGTCTGTCGTTTGTTCGAATTAGGTATACGGAGTTTTCTTTTTCTTGAACCTTTTACCTACTCAGCAGGGGACCTTGCACTATCCATTCAGTGATGTTCACCCAGAATTAGGTTTGATGTGGGTATGCTTTCTAATTCGCTGGCCAGGTGCACGAGCTCTGCTAATGTTGAAAAATATAGCCTTCGTATATACCATTGATAATCGGGTTGAGCAGTAATGCGGGCATATAGTCCTTAAAGTGCTTCCGTGCAGGTTGGGTTCTTTGCGAACTTTCTCGTTAAATTTCTTAAAATAACGTGGGGGTAAGAAAAAGTCGAAAACATCGGATTTAAATTTTGCCCATTGTTCCCAATGTTGATTGTTGTTACTGAACCAGATCAAAGCCTTATCACGCAAAAACTCTGCCACGACTAAAAGCACGTCCCCAGCTCCACTTCGTACATACCTTTAAGCTCCTCTATACGTTCGATGAATTCTAGGGGACATTTACCACAGTCGTATTTCAGGCCCCATTTACGAATCACCTCGATTGATCTTACACGGCTCTCTTGTGCTGACTGTGTTGATTCTACACTGGCAAGTGGCTTATTCTTAGGATTGCTATCCACGGCTTTGATGGATAATGCTGGTGAGCTCTCTGCTCTCATTGGCGGCAATTCCAGTTTTGTAATGGGTGATGCTACAGTCGTTGTTTCATGCTTAGGCTGGTACTCTAGAAGTGTCTGTAGAGGGCTGCTCAAATTGGTTTAGATAGGTTACCAACTTATATCTCTTCAGAGAATACACCCATGTTGTTGTTGTCGTGCTGGCAGGGAACAATTGCATTTATTAATAAGCAAAACAAGAATAATAAAATAATAGACAAAGATAGGTACAAAAAGTAAAAACAGAATAGTTACATAAAGTAACTGTTACTTAACTGTAAAAAAAATCTGTTTTCTGTTTCTAAATAAATCATTAAAAAAAGTGAATTTCAGAGGCTCCTAAACGTTAACGTTACTGAAAAAGATGACAGCTGATTTATACCTATACGACTGCAAAACCTTGCAGTGTTAATTAGTTATAAGAGAACAAACGAAAAAAATCATTGTCGATTACTTTGAAAACTACAAAGCAAAATAGTGTTAAAAAAACGAAAGTTTCAGCTGCAAATGTAATTATATCCATGAGTGTACATACTTACAAAAGCAAAAATAAACTCAGGAAGAGACTCATCGATTACTCAAGTGGAAATCGTCATCGTTAAAATGATAACACACGAGGTGCGTCGTTAGAAAATAAACAGTTTAACCGCGTGAAAACTGAAAGCATATATGTACATACCTCACGGTGAAAATATTATTTTGAAGAAATCATTTTTAACTAACAATATAAAATGATTCCAAGTAAATTTTAAACTTATTTTCTGTTTATGTAGGCCTCCGATACGAACTTCCAATGAAGGCAGGTAAAGGAAATTATTGTATCGACTGCCCTATAAACGTTGAACCAGCAGTTCCGCTTAGATTCGATCTTCGAGTTGCTGCACTAATCTATAAGAGACCCCCTGGTATTAACAAAACAGAATAGAAGATTTCATTCATTAACATGATACCGCAAACAAGAAACGATCACACATACAGAATAGTACCCCAACTGTATAGATAGACGTTTTGCTTGGAAAATCCATATACATACATGCGTGGCTGACGCAAATCAAGTTAAAAGCAATACAAATCAACTGGCTCATTATTAAAAACTCTACATTTAGAGTAGATTGCAAGCTTCTATAATACAAAATTCTACGCATGATCAAGGTATCCCCCGCAACATTTGAACTTATCTTAGTTACGTTCCACTTAGAAGAAGAGATAATATAGTACAGACCATAATCTAAACACATATAGTAATTAACCTTTTGAACATTATCGCCGTCGTCGAAGTGCTTCGGTCGCACCATACCGTTTGTGTCCAAAAACTCTCTATTTTTTAAGCCAATAAAATATTATTCAGTTGACAATTTTACATAATCGTTTTACCATGAGTTGGCAATTCAATGTTCAACATCAATGTTAGCTGCGGGAAAATTACAATTAGTAGAGATATTCATATGACATTGCCTGTTGTAAATGTTTTGAGTAGTTGGATCTTGCAGCTAATATGCTTCACTTTCGTTAGTAAATCCCACTTGAAGGCATATAACTGACTTTGTATTCAAATTTTCGAGTTTTTGCTTTGTTAAATTTAAGAACGTCTGGTATCCGAATACAACTACAATTTGTTTTTTACCTGCTACGATTCCTGTGGATTTTTCTTGTTTCCGCGGCACTGTACAATGTCGTCGATATTTCTGCCTGTGTTGTAAATTAATTAATAATATTTGAATTTATTTTAATCTGTTATTTTTTTAGTAAACTTGAGTTGATATTTTTGTTTTGCTAACCTATTAACTGCAGTTAAACCTCGAATGTCCGTGCTGGTGCACGGTTAATAGAGGTTATATTAAAATATATATAAACAGCAACTTAACAGATATGTTCCTGTAGTAGTCATGAATCAAAGTAATTTTGTCTTTAACTGAAAAAACTTTTCTTGCTCCTTTTGGTAGTTTTCTATATATTTGAAGAAGCCATCATTCATCATTTTCAAAATATCCGTTTAACTTTAGCTAATGAACAAGGGAGACATTTCAAACTTCGACAAAGTTGGAAACAGCAACTCAATATCCGATCTAGAAATTTTTTAGATTGTTTTTTGATTTTTAAAATATATATTAAAGTCTAAGTGGCAGAGTTCCTTAAATTTGTAATCTAAATTTTGTATATCACTGTCTTCAATTAAATTTAGAAAAAGTTTTATTAGACCTGCTAGTCAAGAAACTTTTTTTGTTAATAACGATTAGCAGGTCAATATAAGAAAGGTTTTTAAGGTTGCATCGTTAAAGTCAAATCATTTTGTTATTATTTGCAGAACTTAATCCTAAAGTTTTTTAAAATATATCTTATTGATTTCGAGTATTAATTTACAATAAAATTGTTTGACAAGAAGTTCTAATATTACATTTCAAGCAACTAAATTAAAAAAATTTTAATTTTGCAAAAAAAAGATTTTCAAATCTTAATTTGATTAAAAAATCTTTTAAAATAAGGCATCATTTTGGCATCGCTGGTCGTAGTCGTTAGTAGTTTTTTTTTTTTTTGTATTATGTAAAATTTTCGACAATAAAAGATTTTGTAATAGATCAAAAAATTAAATTTTATTAATTGTTTGCAGTAGCCTTTTAGGCGATAAATTAACATTTACCACTAGTTCAATTTGCAAACTTTTGTATGTCATTTGTAATTTTCTTAAAATTAAAATTTAGAAAAATATGTTTTTTTTTTTAATTTAAAATATTAACTCCAGAGTTCTGTAAAGAGTGTTTCTGATTTTTCTCTACGTAATGACTTTTTACGAAAAAAAAAATTTCTATTTTGGAATCAAGGTTCTAAGGGATCATCTTGTTCAAATGCATACAGTAGTTTTTACGTGATGCGAAAACAAACAGATAAAAATTCCATAAATAGGTGTTTTGTATTCTATATCGATGACTGTCTACAAAAACATCAACATTTTGAAAAATATTTCATGTACAGACTGCGTTACGGTTTTATAGATTAAGAAAAAACTTGAAATTAGTACAATTTCGGAAAAAAAAAACTTGAAATTTAATTTTACGTTTTTTAATTAAATTTCATCGGACGTAAGCCTTAGATGATGTTTTCTATGTTCTTCTTTTTTTAAGTTTCTTCCTTTGATATGTAGTTTTCTCTATTAAATCTTTCAATTCTTTTTAATGACTTCATAACTTCAGTATACAGTTCTCTTTGAACGCTTAATTTTGTTGCTAATTTTTTCATTCTTTTTAAACAGATTGAGCTGCTTTAAGCTTGTTATTTTTATACTTAAAATGAAAAACAGTATTCAAAAAATTAATCAGAATAAGCATAATGTAAAAATCAAAAGTAAACTTATCTTTTGTTGTCCCGTACATAAATTTCAACGACAATATTTGAAAAAAAAACTTCATTCGACTGCGACATTCATAATACCGATTTTTGTAATCGATTTGTTTTTTGAGTAATATATTTAACGATAACCACGTGCGTAATACCATTTAAAAAAACGTGGGATTTTCGACACGACAATGACAACCGTAATAAGGCTGAATACTCTTACTTGGTATATATTTGCTTGACATTTGGCTTATATAATTCCTAATATATCTAGATAACTAATTAATGATATAAACGGAAAATTGTTACCGATAGAGGAAACTAAAAACAAATTTTCTCGTTCCATGAATGCTTCAAAATTTTAAAAGCAAAAATTTACCACCACATTTCATTATCATTAGTTTTCGGATTTTTGTGCGGGATCCTACGTGTTTCAAAAGTTAGAGAGGACTCGTTCGTACTTTTTTATGTTACAGCCATAAAATCTTTCTAGTGCTATATATAGTGTACAGCAAATTATCTTTTTATACATTTAATGAGTTCTAGAGCAGCTGACACAACGGAACCTTTAGGACCCAAGTGAGTCTGTCTCATTACGCCGACAGCCTGTGCAACCAACCTAGAGCAGCTGCAAGAGCCATAGGTGTTAGCTAACCTGTAATTTTTCTGTACGTTAGTGGTGAATACATTTTTCAAATTAATATGAAACAACAAACACCCTTTGCAGTATCATTTTGTAAGCAAGCATCTATTCGGTATTTAAAAGCTAACTATTTCATTTAGTTTTTAAAAAGTGCATTATGTAAAACATTATAAACGCTGCAGTCACTTTTGGCAAGTCTTTTAATTTTATGACAACTTTCGAACGCATTTCACATTTTTTTAACATTAAGCGCGTGACACACACTCTTATGCTTGAATTAATTTCTGCGAGCGTGACTGTTTTTATGTTTTACGAAAATACTCAAAGAATTTTTTTTCAAACAATTGAGTGTTTGTCACCTCGCTTAAGAAGCAAAATTCTCGAAAGCTTTTTACCATTATCAATGATTATGCTATAACTTTGACTCAAACATTTGAGTCAAAATTGTAAAAATCTGTAAAAATTGTTATAATATCATAAAAATTGTCTTAATCATCACAGATTATTAATTAAATAAAATTAATCTCTCAGGAATTTCGAATTCTGAAGTAGTTTGAAAATTTAACTGATTTCAAAACTTAAAAATATTAGTTCAAAAATATTATTTCTCTCAGCTTGTTTCCTATTTCCTGTTAATTGTTTATTTTTAAGAACCGAAAAAGAAAATTGTTTTAACAACGTCAGTAAAAAACTACTTTCTTTATTTAACACATCAGGCTGAAATTATTAATTACCGATTTAAAAAAATATTTTTTTTAGTTGAGAGCATAATTCAATTGTAAAATAAAACTGTATTTGCAAAAAATTCGTTTAGTGCTTAAGGATTAATTTATTGTTGAGAAAGTTTTATTTGAAAAACAAAAACGAAGTACATTGGTATTGTTTTATTTAAACAGTGTGATACTTGAAAATCTTGTAGATGCCAGAAAGAAATGTCGCTCACCATCAATGCCTTCTCAATCAGATGATTAGAACTACTTATTTACCCTTATTCTGTTTGGCGTCGTCAACATCGTCGTCAATTTTGAGACAACATCAACTTAACTCAACATCAATACTAATTTGGTATTTCCTAACAAAGTAATGATGACGTTGACTGTTTATCGATTTAAAAAAATAAAAAAACACACATATCTAATATTTGAGTCAGTTGATTCAATTTGTTTTCTATTGTGTTAAGTAAGTGTTGTGAAAAATTCAAATTTTGTAAAAAAATAAAATACCTATAAACAATAAAATAAAACTATTACAAACAATTAAAATAAATAGTCTAAGGGCCATTTTTACAACTTGTCGTTAGTTAAGGGTAGGATTTTGTCTGCCTGATAAATAGCATTATTTAAACTTCTAATTTTTGTTTTTATTATTATTATTAATAATAATATTTAATGGATAAAAAATAATAAGTGAAGTTGTATTATGCAAATCCCTTTATCGGTCCGACAAAATCCTGCCTTTAACTAAGTAACTGCCCTTTTTTCATTGCGATGGATTTTTTCTAACTCTTCCACTAATATCGCAACATCAACATCAATCTTTCTTAGAAAATAATGACAATATTGACAACGGGAGTACCGATTTACAACAAACGAAGAAAAACGACGTCGTTTTGTGTTGACGTCGCCAAACAGAACATGGGTGATTATTTTACTCTTTTTCGACGTCTATTACCTTCGGAAAAATCACGTTCTTCGTGCACATGGTTGAAACTATTCAACTTATTAAATTTATCATTTTATACTCAATTATTTAGTTAAGTAGCTGGTGCTGGCTCGCCTGCTTAAAATAACTTCAATTATAAGGTTTGTTATTGAATCATAAAGTGACTTTAAATAGTTCAAAGAAATTTTAATTCAGGAGTACTGCCTGTATGGTTTAAATAAGTAACCTTGCAGAAAAGCCACAGTCGAAGAAACATATTTTGGTTTGAAATAAATTCTTTATTAATCCTCGGAATTAATGAAATCGGCCATATTATTTATTTTAGGGAAATTTATTTTTTTTTTATTTATTTATTTATTTAGGGAAAGCTGATTGTAGCAGAGTGTTGTAAATTTGTTCATTCAGTTTTGCACTTTGAACTTCTAAGTTGTTTTTACCGTAGTATTTTATAGAGCACCAGACCACACCCTTTCTGCTGTGATGGTGATTTTAAAATAGCTTCTTTTTTCTTGTATCTTGAAATTAAAAAAATTAAAATTCTTTTTATATTTTCTCTACCAAATTGCAATTAATTACAGCTTGCAATGGCTCTTTTTACCGTTGAAATATTTGCCTGGACACCAGCTTAAAACCGGCTTCTTGTGCTGAAATAGAAGATACTGACACAATTAGCAAAATTTGTCTCTTTTTAGTTGAGGTTTAAGCGGTTAACATCCTTCCTTTCCTATTTTCATAGTCTTCAAAATCCGAGCAATTTCTCAATTTCTTTAGAAATGTCCCGATAGTAACGAAAAATTTAATTTTGGTTCTTTCCGTTGTATTAAAAACAGTTTCATGTATAAATTAAATGCGAAACATACAAGAAATTAAAAAATGTAAGGTGGTTCGATCATAAACAAAGAAATTAAATTTTATTTATTTTTTGCATGTTTTTCTTTGATCGGAAAAAGGAAATAAGGAAATGTGTTAAGTGTATTATATTAAGTTAATGGGTTTCTTCCGCCAATACATGTTATATTAATGTCATATCTTTCGTTGAAAACCGTCGCACTGGCTGTTTGTTTGGTACGTCTGGCGAGCGCTTTCGATGTGATAAAAACTTGGATTGAAAATAAAGTTCTCACATCGAAAGCGCTCGATAAATGTGCAACATTTCAATAGTTTTTTTAATTCTGTGCTTATCCTTCTGCAAGAACTGCAAAGATATTAATTTACATTAGAGATGAGCTCAAAACGTCTTGTTTGCCTCTCTCTTCGTTTAAGGGGGTTTTAGACGATACGACTTAACGTACGTAAAATCCAAGAAAAAATTCCATCCGTATTTTAAAACTGAGAGTACAAATCTTACGACGAATTATTTTTGCATTAACACAATTGGTATGGGTAAAACAGACCAAAACTAAAAGTGCGGTTTGCAGAAAAATGCATTCCTGATCTAATGATTCGTAATTGTCTTTTGAAAATATCCACAAAACAAAGAGAGTCATATGACTGTCAAATTTTCATTCGTATTTGCTCTCAATTTGTGCATGTTGATTACGTATTTTGTTAAGACGATCCCACTGGTACTATTCTGCACAAAAATTTGACACATCGTAAGACTTCTGTGACCATGTAAGCCGTCCTTTGGTTTAACTTTTTTTGTGGTAATTAACAATAAGTATAACTAATTTAATAAAGATTATTATATGATTTGTTGTTATTTTTTTTTTTTTTGCTTTTATTGTTGACTTGTTTTTTAAGATAGGAATTAAGGAGTTGTTCATTACTAAAAAAGTATTCTATTTTGGAATCAAGGTTCTAAGGGACCTCCTTACTCTTCTTTTTTTAAGGTTCTTCCGTTGATACGTATTTTTATACCCTTCACCAAGAAAGTGGAAAAAGCGTATAACTAAGTTTGTCATTCCTTGTATAATTTGTACAATATCCATTCCCGACCCCATAAAGTAGATATGATTGAGAGTCTGTCCGTCCGTGTAAGTGTTAACATCAAACTTGGTTTCGCAAAAAAAAAAAAAATAAATATGTCAATCGATCAGATATAGTGTCGAAAAAGATGCTATTGGAAATAGTGTGATCGGTCCATGTCCTTCGAGGCAGCAGCCAAAACAACACCCCTGCCTCTAATTTTTTCATGTCATTTGGAACAATTAGTTACTCCAATCACAAAAATAAACACATGGGACAACAGAGAATAAAAAAAAATTAGAAACAAATTTTCAGTGAATGTTTGGCGCTCGCAAAGTTGCGGGGCTCTGAAATTTAAAAATTTTTTCAAAATATCAATATGGGTATTATTTTAAAGCTTTTAAATAAATCTTAAAGAAAATACTAAAATTTTTAAAAAATGCTTTACCAAAAAAAGCGGCGGATTTCTTTTTTATGTAAAATTATATATGCATGCAGCACAATTTTTTTTTATTATTTTTTAATGGGGTGACACCCCAATATTTGCTTTTTTGATGGAAGTTACTTCACTAAACTAGATTTATATAGATGATGAAGGGTATATTAGGTTTTCTATTAAATGTTTCAATTTCTTTTAACGACTTGATAACTTCAGTATGCAGTTCTGGGGACAAATTACGGCATTTGATATCGATCGAAATTTACATTATAATTCTATTGAAACTTGCCCCCTGTTTGAATGCTTAATTTTGTTGCTAATTTTTTCACTCTTCTCTAGCTTCAATTTTATTGAGATTGGAACTAACGCCTGTAGCTAAGTCTGATGTTCCTCCTTGAGCGGAGCTTACAAAAAATAAATTAAAATAAGCATAACATAAAAATCAAAAGTAAACATAACTTTTGTTACCGTTTATTTTAAAAGTTTACGAAAAAAAATTGTTTGTCGCGTACATAAATTTCAACGACAATATTTGAACAAATTATCCTTCGAATGCGACAAACATTACATCAATTTTTGTAACAGATTTGTTTTTTGAGTAATATATTTAACTATAACGACGTGCGTCATACCATGACAACGCCAACCGTAATAAGGCTGAACATTTTGTTGCCCATTTCAGTGTAACGTGATTTGCTTTTTTTAATAGAAACAATTATATTAATATTTATATATGTATATATAGCTCCCTCTATTGTAAAAAAGAGAACAATTTATAACTTGTACAAATAATATTCATCAAAATAATCTTTTATTCAAATTAAAACGTTTGTTATCGATTTATATTTTTTAACGTGTTATTTTGTGATGCAATTAGTTCCTAATATATTCAAGTTTTGTTGTTAACCATTTTTAAACGCCCGTATAGATTTGCGCTTTGTTTTAAAATATAACGATTTGTTTTATCAAAAAACCTTTATAATGAAAAATTCTTTTAAAATATTCGGCTGTGTTGCACAAATATGGCATTTTATTTAGATCACAGTTATTTTAGGTATTTAAAGGTATGTAATTAGTTATTGTATGTCTATATTTACATATGTATGTATTTGTATAAGGCAATTTTCGCAAGCAGTATTTTTACATTTCTCAAAAAATTTTATAAAAATTTTTAATGTCTGACAACATAGCTTTTGGCTTCAAATGCTTGAAGTTCATAAGACATCTTTAAAAAAAATTAATATAACTACAATTGTATCTTGACCCATTTCTTATAAATATCGACTGCATGTACAAAAAAAGAGGTAATAGTTTTTAATTATTTAAACTTTATTTTTTTAGTTTTAGTTATTAACATAATAAACATTTTTACAAGTTAAAGTATCTGGCGACCCCTAAAGACAAATATAATTGAGTTAAACATTGTCTTGTTAAATAAAATATTAACAATATTATTCGACTTGCGGTCCTTTAAATAATAAAAATCCGAAAACTTTATTTATCTGAGTCAGTGACGAAATCTAAAAACATAAGCAACGGACGAAGCTGAAAACACATAAATTCGATATGAAGATGACTAACAAAGTTGATCGATATATTGGACTATTGAAAAAATAACTAAAAATAAATTAAAAAAAAACCAACAAAGATTATTTTCCATTTATTAATTAAAGCACCTTAAGCCGAAAAACATTATTATAACTTAAATAAAAAATTATATATTAGAATTTTAAATTTCGTTATCACAACAATTATGTAAGCTACTATTTTTATATTAGTTTAGTCAGTTAACACAATGGTAACAAAAAATGGTTACTTAAGGAAAATTTAGTTTTAACGTTTGTTAACTTCAAAAAAGGGCATTTTAAAATTACAAGCAACACTATATAAATATTCAACTTAAAAATTTGACATGTCTTCGCCAGGAGATATATCGATAACACACGACCACCAATTAAAAGAAAATTCATGGCAATTTAATACATAAACCTTAAGGGCAGTGAGGTCCGTCGGCCAGTTAAACTATCAATCTGACCGACAACATCCAACATTTTGCTATTATTTAGCTTATAAAACAAAACGTTGCATCTACTTGAATTGGAGCTATCAATTACAACAGGAGTTTTACAATATAGTAAAAAGTGTTATATTGTTATATGTACAATATAATATTTCAATTAAAAATGTTTGTGCAAGAAGCGGACTACCATTGTTTTTATAGAAAATTTAAGCTTTAAGACATGAAACTTCTTCATTTGTAAATTCTATCTATGTAAACTTGCATTGATCAAATTTGGAATTATCCTTGAGTAGCAGAACAAATTATAATATATTAATTTTCAATACGACATTTTTACCATTTTGAAAAACTTTCTTTGAAGTAATAAGTAATAATATATATATATATATATATATATATATATATATATATATATATATATATATATATATATATATATATATATATATATATATATATATATATATATATATATATATGTATATATATATATATATATATATTATTTAAAAATTTAAAATATAAAGCGGCTTTTTCGATAAAGACAAATAAGAAGTTCATGTGATAATTGTTTTTAATATAAAAAAAATTAGAAAAATATAAACAAAACAATATGTAAGCTTTGCTCAGAACACCTTGTTTTCATGAAAAAATGCCATAGAAAATATACCTATTAAATACCAGTTTTCGAAGTCTGTATGTTTTGACAAAAAGAATTTCTTTGGTGGTATCATTCAGCTTTCATATATTTGAAATTAAATTAAAAATATTTTTTTTAATATGTATACAATTTTTGAGCTTTTATCTATATTTTTCTTTACTTGTTTATAGCGAGTAATATCTCACAGTTATGTCCGATTGACTTAGTCGTTATCGGTTTATTCGATACTGAATAAACAAATAATAAAAGTAAAAATATTGCACGTTTAGGTTGCAATGCGCTTCTATACGAATGCAAGTATTATTCGCCAGAATTGGAAAATAGTTTACTGCTTTTGTTTAATATACACACGAACATATATTTACATATTATCAAATAATTTATGTAAAATTTATTTATCGATTTAATTATTTAATGTTTGTTTTTTATTATTTTGAAATATATTTTTTTTATATAAATAAACTTGGAAAATATCGCTCTTAAGTAGGCTGAAGTGAAATCAGACTGATTTTTTTTTATAAAAATATTTAAAACAAAAACAAAATTTTATAATGACAAATTAATTATAAAGATAGTAACAATTTTATATATGATATATTCTCTTCTATTTATTATTATTTTATTTTGTTTTTTATTTCCATACACTTTAAAATGCGATTGTAACTCAAAATCTATATGCTGGATAACTACTACTGCGATTCCTCTCTACTTTGCAAGTACATAACATATTCATCAATTACACGCAAGCACGCAAAAGTATTTTTTGTTTGTCTTAACAAAATTATAAATGTATTGTTTATTCTAATCGTTATAAGAATTATTTATTCTCTTTTTAAAATTACATCCATTAACCTGCTTTTGAATTGTTATATATTGCGTTAATATTTAAGCTCAGAGAAAACAGGCACAACACATAACTTACCAGTTTAGTTTTCTAATGGTTCGTTATGTGTTTCTATAAATAAAATAAAAAAAAATCATTAAATATTTTCGCAATGTGTTATATAACAGTATCATTCATTAAGCGAAAAGTAATGAAAAATTCGAGAGATTCATTGTTGTTATGTCATGTGTAAACATTTTCTTCAAATATTTAAATAAATAAGGCTTTAGACGTTAAAAAATCATGATTCAAAACTTAGAAATTTAACTTTCGCTTCATTGCTAAAAAAAATGCAAAATTGGAATATTTTTTTTATTATTTCGTGTTGCTAGTAATAATTATTAAAAATCCATTTGAATTTAAGGTCTATCGAGTTATTTTACTAACAAACACTAACAAAAAAAAAAAAAATAGTAAATGCGGTATTTACTTTCCGTTCTGTAATAAATGAACTAAAATATTTGGGTGACAGAGAATTAAAAAATAAAAAAATAAAATGGTTCTGCATATATATAATTTTACATAAAAATGACATCGGCTCTTAATGGGTTAAGCATTTTTTAAAAAATTTATGGACGAGCGCCAATTTTTCACTTGATGTTTGTTTCTTATTTTTAAATTCTCTATCGTCCCATATATTATTTATTTTTGTGAGCTGAGTTACTTAATTGTTCCAAATGACATGAAAAAATTAGAGGCAGGCGTGGTGTGTCGCCTGCTGCCCCGAAGGACATGGACCAATCATGCTGATTTCCAATAACAACTCTTTCGACACTATATCTGAGCGATTGACATATTTTTTTCTTTTTGTTATTATATTTCAACGCTAACACAGACGCACAGACGGACATCGCTCAATCGACTGCGCTATGCATAAGAAGTCGGAATATATATACTTTATGGGGTCGGAAATAGATATTGTAGAAATTACACACGGCTATCGTTATGATATCGTTGTTGCTTTAAAACTTATCGGTTAATAGTCATAGTCAACTATTAAGTAAAGTATAGTTTTCTTTAAATTGTACTCTTTGTATACTATAGACAAATAAAAGCATATTTTAAACGTAAAAGTCGGTAAAGTTGCCTAGAACTGAGTTAATACTGAATTAATCAAAACAATGCTAAGCCATAAATTTACGTTTCGAGTTTTAGTGTCAAAACTTACTTTACTTTTTTTGTGGACCATTGGGTTTATTAAAAAATTTAATTAAAGACACTGGAAAATATCGGCGAAAAGTTGGATATAAAAAATTAAGTAAAAGGTGTTTGTGTTTACAATAAACGTATTTGTAACCTTAAGAGCCAAATAAGCAAACATAAATCAACCTTAAGATTTATAAAAATGCTGTTAAATTGAAGTAATAGACTGTGGAAATCTGGATAAAATTCGATTCTAGGCCAATTAAACAAAATAAATTAAATTATAAATGAAAAACAAGTATATCAAGATTTATAAACAAGTTATTTTGATAAATATTTGGTTACCTTAAGGCTTGCGCGGTTACCCTTCGACTGCTAGACAGCAAAATTGAAACTATTCGAATAAAAATTTGAGCAACATTCCGTCTGCAAGAGGAGAAAACAAGTAAATCACAATTAAGGCCAGGATTCACGAGCCCACATGCAGTTTAGAACAAATCGTACGACTGAGTATGATAGTAAATCTTGGCCTTTATTAATGCCGGATAAAAGGTCGCTTAAATATAAATATAATTTGAATCAATTGTTAAGAATATTTTCATCAAATGAAACACATAAACGAAATTTTCTTAATTATTGAAAAAAAAAAATTAACATACATTTTAACCAATTCCAATTAATCAGTTTAAATTTTAAGTTTAACGGAATTCAACAAGAACATTCTGATTAGTTTATTAAGAAGCGAAAATAAATTCATGTATAAAACACTATGAATCTCTGGATATTATTTTTTATATTTCTGTACTGTTCATTTTAACAAATATATTCTTAGTTATGGATGTTGTAGATCTTGTAACAATAATTAATCGTGCAACAATAAATGAATCGTTTCTTCTCATTATCACTTCTTTTGTAGTTTGAAGCACGCTTTACAATTTTTACCTAGATATTTTTGCATATTAAGACGTAATTGCAGAATATAATATCTCATCGTATATAAATAATTTTTAATGTTTCTTCGTTGTAAGCTTTCATTTTAAAATCAGTGGTGTATTACTAAAATACACTTTTAATGAGCATGTTATTATATTAATCCTGTATTAAATTGACTCACAATCTAGATTAAGCTACTTGCCACTATACTCAATTGTATTGAAATAATATATTATTGATATTAATTTTACAAGCGATAGAGGAACTTTGTAATATATTTGCGTTGAACCCTTTTCACAGGATCTTTAAGTAGTAACTTGACCAACAGAAATCGTAACAACATTCTATTTAAAAGGAATACATATTTATATTTGTCCTTATATTTATTAATTTTCTTTTCTAATTTTTTAAGCACTAGGTCAGTTTATAAATAATATAATTTTAATTTATATTTTCAATATTTCGCCACACCGTTGGGTGGCATCATCAGGAAACAGGAAAAAAAAATATTAAAAATTAGATCTTTTGAAAAACAAAATTAAGTTGAAGTTATTTTCTCATAAAAATTTAAAATACAGAAAGCATTCAAAGTAAAAAATTAAAAAATAATTAATAATCTATTTAAAGTATTATAAGTTTTGTATGCCATTTTATATTTCTCTCCATTAAAAATTTTTGATGGTACATAAATTAAAGACTTGTAAACTTTAGTTTCTGTAACATTTGCTCTTCTAAACCTTAACTGTTTAAACAAACTATTTATTACTCTCATTGGAAAATTATTATCAATTAATATCTTTAACTTTATCTTTATTTCTTTTGTATAATTTCTTATTACTTAGCTTAAGTACTTTTTCTATCAAAATTTTCCCGTATCAATAATTATTCTTTTGTTATGCTTCGAATAATATTTAATAATTCTCCCAGAAGCTGTTGGCTTTTGATACCAATCCATTTTTAGTTTATTCCCTCTCCATATTACTATTGTATCTAGTAGTTTACAAAATACCTTGTAATGGTAATGAAGTGAGAATTGTAATAAGGAATATGTAGGTACGACAAAAAATAAACTAAAAACTAGAATAGCTGGACATAAGTTTGATCAAAGATACAGGGACGTTAATAATTCACAGGATACAGGACGTTAATAATTCACAAAAAATCTTCCCATTGTGCCAGATTTGATCATTATTCCAACTTTGAAGATGCATCTGTTTTAAATATAGAAAATAATTATAAACGTCGGTATATGTTAGAGATGTTACAAATAATTAACATGATACTGATAATGTTGCGCAATGTTATAGACATTTAGTGCATAAAAAATAGTTAACATTTAAGAGTATATAATTGCTTGTAACATTTCTATCGTGAAAATTTATGTATTATGTTTTTTTTAATTTTTTTAAATAATTTGAATGTTTTCTGCTTTTTAAATTTTTATGAGAAAATAACTTTAACTTAATTTTGTTTTTCAAAAAATCTAATTTTTAATATTTTTTGTTTCCTCTTTCCTGAGAAATGTTTAAAACTTTTGAGTTATTTGACTTGAATGTTTTCTGAGTTTTAAATTTATGAGAATGTATATGTTTAAATATTTTAATTTAAATATTTGAATTTTTTTGAATTCTCTGTGTTTGTTTGAAAAAATAACTTCAACTTAAATTTGTTTTTCAAAAAATCTAATTTTTAATATTTTTTGTTTCCTGTTTCCTGATGATGCCACCCAACCGTGTGGCGAAATATTGAAAATATAAATTAAAATTATATTATTTATAAACTGACCTAGTGCTTAAAAAATTAGAAAAGAAAACTATTTAAAAAGGTCAAAAAACAATTATATATACTTGTATTTATTATTATTTTTTTTTGTGTGTTCTATTGTTAGGGGAACTAGCGTAACAAATAAGCAGATAGAAAATTAAACTTTTGATATTTCTTTTTTCTTAACATTTTACGACGATAAGACCTTTTTCCCCGCCATAAAATCCTTATATATAAAAGGTTTAAAACCATTATTTATACATAGTGCATTAGTTTCAAAAGCCGATTAAAGATTTAACAAATTTTATTCGTTGTTATACATATATATATATATATGTATATATATATTTAACGATATATTAACGACTACTGCCCAATTGTTTGTCCGTATTTTAAATGAAGCCTTTAAGGTGGTTTTATTTGACTGTTTTGGCTTTGATTAGCTGCTTTTTTTGTTTATTTTTTATATGTATGTACATTTATCATGAAAAGCTTTCCTTTCATTTTTTTTAATCTTTTTTCATGCTTTTCGCTTCGATGTTAATAATTTTATTTTAATTTATAAAATTTGGTTTTCATTAGTTTCTGCTGCTCGAATATTCCCTTTAGCTATTAAGGATAATTGTATTTCCTTTCATATTCTTTGTTTTAAATCTTTTGTGTTTCATAGTATTTATTTTAAATGTGTTATTGTTTTTAACCTTTTCGTTAAAAGTTGTTGTATATAATTCTCGTTTATATGAAAGCCAGAAAATATTTTAATTTTTTTTAAATATACTAATTTGTAAATTATTAATATTGTAACTATATTAATGTTATAAAATAGTTATGCTATTAATGCTGTAAGCAATTTTTTGTTGCTCATAAAAATTACCTATAATTCTTAATGCTGAAATTAGAAATTTCAAAGTAATCGGTGAAGTAAAATATTTTAAATTTAAATTTGACTTGTCTTCGAACTATTATAGTTGTTTTTCATTTTTTTAGAAATGCAGAAGGACTACTGCATAAAAATTTTCAGATGTATTTTTTTTTTGTATTTTTCAGATAGAGCAGTTTTTTAAATTATTTTTAAAAAAGTGTTCTATTTATTAAAAGCTTTAATTTTTTTAATTTTTATTTTAATCTTCTTTATTTCTTTGGTGTATTTATTATTTAGTTATTATTTGTTATGTTTTTCAAATAAACGTTTTAAAAATTATTAATTAAATTTATTATTCCCGTGGTTTAATTTAATTAAACGTTTTTCAATGCTTTCTTTTTAATACAAATTTACATTTTCAATTATGTTGATTTGAACTTATTGTTTTGAACAAAACTTAATACCGCTCAAGATATTAAGGAAATTTGAGTATTTCATCGCTTATATATTTTCTATCGGAGTGCAGCAACAACACTACATCGTTATTGTATGTTATAAGAAAATTCAGTCTTAATAAATTTGGCCGTGCACGTGTAATTATTTTCGTACGAAAAGTTTTATTTTACAGGGCTAAGTAGGCTAGAATTTTCAAAAACCTTGGCTTTAGTAGTGTATCTATAATTCGTTCTTTACGGCTTAGGTAAGATATTAACATTTGGACTTATTTCTCAATTTGGATAGAATCCTATGTAAAAAGTTACGCTTTCCTTATTTTAGATATTTTCCTAAAATAAACAGCAATATAATGTAATTTATATAAAATGTAGAGTTTTATTCTTTATTAAGGGATAATAACAATGCCACATATATATTTACTGAACAAAAACAAAACGAAAATAAAATAAAAAGAAAACGAAAAACACATGAAAAAAATTCATTCCGATGATACTCATGAGGATTTAAAAAAGGACTTAATATTAATATTTCGGTATGGAAAAGTGCATGCTCTCGCCTTTCAATAAAATTAGTTGGAGTAGAATTTTTTTTAATAAATCCGTTTTACCTTTTTCTTTGAAAGATTGAGGTTCGATAGAATTTACTCCACTAATTATTTTAAAAATACCGTGATTAAAAACAAATTTGAGCCTTTTTTTCTTAAAACTTTCAATTGAAATTACTTCAGTTTTTCTGTAATATAATTTGGCACTTTCTGAAGGAAATTAATTGACAACTTTCTTCTAAGTCGAGGTATTGGTACGGTTGTTTGCAAGCTTAAAAAGAATTCAAAGAATTCTTATTTTTCGCACGAAATGCAGCTCATATTATTTCACAGTTGAAAAGACACATTTCCTGAATTTTTATAAATTGAAGAGAGTAAAACTTCAGCAATGTTAACATTTATGTATGTAAAAAAAAGTTTGAATATTGGTTGATTAAATGGCTGATGTTACAGCATAGCGATAAAAAAATATGACTAAAATTTGCTGATGTCTAATTATTTTTTAGTTAAGTGCGCGATGTATTAAGGATATAATAGTAGACTGATAATTTTTTTGTTAACATTTTAATTATATTTGAAATGTTTGGAAACCGTAATAGTAAAGCATTAAAAGTTTTGAATTGCTCATAAAGCTTTCGTTTAGAGAATATGTCTAATATATTGAATCGTGAAATGCAGGTTGGCTTATATATGTACATACATATACTATGTATATATGCATGTACACAAATTACAAATTAATGCATTTAGTTAGTGTCGATAATTTCCCAATGTTAACTGTACAGATATCTAAAACTAGTTTTTCTTGTCAAAGTTTTACCACACTTTAATGCAAGTTATGCTATTGTTTTCCAATGTAAAAAATATAAAACGAAGAGTTGTGATCGATTATTAACTTTTGTTGTCCTCCTGCACAAAGAATTAAGTTTAAAAAGTCAAACAAAAACAATGAGTCGATGTTTGTTTTTATAGGAATAAGTTCTCAAAATGACAAAGAAAATGGCTACGCGATTCTCTTTTGTAAATATATTTGAGAGTAGTAGCACTTTTTTTCTTAGAAATTTCAAGACACAGCAACTCATTTTTGTAGAAATATTTGCCAGTGACAGCAAAACTTTCTAAAACAAAAATTATTAATATAATATGTGCACATACATACAGTATGTAAAGCTCATATTCGTACACCATTTTTGCAATATTTTAAAATTTAAAGCTTTTCTTGAATAACTTAAATAAAAAAAAAAAAACATTTTACTAATTAGAGTTAAGAAAAATTGCGAAATTTATTATTTAATACAAAATTCAGTATTTATAAAAAAAACATATTCGTATATTAGAATAACTTAAAAAAATATGCATAAATATATTTTTAATATTTAGTGGGATAATCCTTTCTTTTGTAATCGCATTTAAGGGCGATGGCATTCGATTCGCAGATTTGTTTTTAAAATGTTGATATACTCTTTCAAGTCTATTATACCATCTATAACATGTAAGTTTCCCACTACTTCGGCACCAAAACAGGTACGTACCATCAGCGAACCTCCACCATGTTTTAATGAAGGTAAAAAATATTGCTTAGAAGGGCTTGTGCTGACTTGCCGCCAGGTTTTTACGCGTCGATCAGAGATGGCACTCGATACCGATCGAAATTTAAATAGAATTTATATGTAAATTTCGATCGATATCGAATGCCGTACAATTCCTCCTGAATAATAAACTTACATTCACCACAAAAAAATTTTCCCTGTTCCAGAAGTCTATACTCTTACTAACGTACTTTTTGCGAAGATAATCTGTTTTTTCTTACTGCTAATAAACGATTTTTTGGCAGCTGTTCCACTTCTGAATCCAAGCTGTTGCACATGATTTCAAACTGATATTTAAATGCTTATATAGAAGACATTAAAGTTTAACACCACTTGTAGTGTTATCCTTTCTGATTTGCCCTTCTATCTAAAAAAATCTGTTTTATTTGTAAAGTAAGGAGAGCATATGCATTATTGTTTTTTTTTTAATGCATTGTCCTTTCTACAGATGGCTAAGGCACAACCAGAAAAAAATATTGGTTGTTATAAATGCAACGTTTTCAGACAAATGAAATAAACATGCAGTAGAAAAGTTATAAATTTTTATTTCAATTGAGCTTAAATAATTTATATTTGAAAGATATTTATTTGTGATCTACTTTCAAAAGATAACGTTCGTTTAATAGACCGTTGCATTAATAAAATGCTAAAACTGAATTTAACAAGTTACAAGTCAAATAACTTTGAATCGTTAAATTCTAAATCTTGGGGCGGTTTTTATTAAAAGCGTTGATTTAAATAAAATAAATTATTTCATGCTTAACTCCTAATGTTGCAGGGATTCATTCTACAACTTTAATTTAGTTTACATTAATATAGAATAAGGGGAAAAAAATAACACAGAAAAGACCTCATAGCAAAATTGTTGTTTTTAAAGTAGAAGTGATGTAAATATTGATTTTTAAACCTGTTTACCAGTTTTTGTCTTTTTTCTTATTTTTAATAGTTATATTTTGTAAGTTTTGCCGTTTAAATTTGTTTCCATTTTTTTAAGTACTTTCTTAATTTTTTTTTCTTCCACCTCTTGGTCCTCTTTTACTTTAGCCCTTATTTTGTCTTGGCATATTTAGGGATTTTCAAATTTGTGTCTACTACAAAAGTTCTGTAAATGCATCTCTTTTATTCTCAAAACTTTTTTTGTTTGTTCTTACGGTGAGTATTAATGACGTCTTCCACCGGCTCTCGATGAATATTGGCCAGAGATGCTATGTATGAGGTGTCGCCATTTACCGTATTGATAAATATTGCTCTCATACTCGCAAAGATCTTTCCTGACATGCTTTGGAGAAGAGTCCAACTCGGTTAGATGGTGTTTTGGATGACCTCTCCGTTTAAATCATAAAAGAAATTGCTATCTCAGCCGTCATCATTTTTGCTTTATTATTTAAGTGTTCTTCATGTGTTATTTAATCACAGCCGTATACTTCCTTAGTCCTGGTGGTAAAGAAAAATGACAAGGGTTTGTTTTAATTTTTAAGTTTCTCGTTCGGAAGAACGATTACTTAGATAATCATTTACCATACTGCAATATCAAAGACGTGGAATGCTATCAAAATTTGCCGGTAGTATAGGAATATATTAATTAAAAACGATAGTTGATATACTTTTTCCCGGTGTTTCACTTCTCCTTCTAAACTCTTCGATTTACCCATAAGAGATTAGAATTCGTAATGTATCTTGTTAATGTGGCATTATTTACCATATTAAAAGCTCTGGATAGGTCGCGAGCTACATGTATGTGTAGAATATTGGTGATAGGTGACAAGTAAGACATTGGCGTTTACAAGTCTCTCTCTCTTATTTCAAAAGGAGACCTGCCCTTAGCGTTTTCCAGACTTCAGGTATGATTACCATAGATATCTAGAGGTTGAGGATCTCTTTGAGATAATCGACTCTAAGCTCTTCTTAGTTCTTTAACATAATCATTAATATCCTGAAAGTCAGAATTTATTCAAACGACTGATGATTGTGTAGGCTCATCAAAACGTGGGGCGGTGAAAAATACCAATCAGAAAAATCATAGACGAAAGGAGAGTTGTTGCAGAAATAGCCAGAACAGTTATGTTATGACACTTTCTTTCCCTTTTTGCAATTAGTATGTTGTTTTTATGAAAAATTTATTTTCCCAGGTAATAGTACGAATAACAAAATTTGCCGCATATAGGTATGCTTGCCTTCTTTTTATTTTCTGGTTTTCTTATGCATTGATTGCCTTACCTAACCAACTTATATGAGTATTTTGCGAGTACTAGTATAAGTTTATATCAGTTTAAAAATATGCATGCAAAAAAATAAATAAAAAAGGCATTGGTATTTATACGAAAGTTAGAAGTAAAATAACTTTATATACAATAGCTTTTTAAAATAATTGTAAATATTATTATAATTAGGTAAAAGCTTTTATTTTATGTGTGCTTTATATGTTTGTGTTCATTATTATTGTTGTTTTCAATGGCTTATCTTATATATTTGCAAATCTTTCTATATATGTATCAAAATATCTTCATATACAAGTACACATGTCTGTCAACCAAATTAATTTTTTAACACCTATATAACATCTCTATTTCTGTAAACTAAAACTATTTCTGCTTCGTTATTTATTTTTTGTTTGTAACTGTTTGTCTGTCTGTTTTCTTTTTTTTTCTAACCTATAAGTTGGTATCACTGTTGAAAACTTTACTTTTACTTTTTCTTTTTCAAACTTCAATTTTCATTTTCGTTGTTTAAACGTTTAGATACGTGTTGTAAACGCCTTTCGCCAGGGATTGGATGCTCGGTACGGTGATCATACCAACACTTCCTTAGCCGAAGTTTTACGAAAACAAACCTCGCTAAGTAAACGCCTTTCGGAGACGTCTTCTTTAGAATATGCTGATAATATACCGGACGAATTAACAATACCAGAAATAGACGTTGAACGTTTATCCTCACACAGCCACACTGAAACCGCCGTGTAAAACAGAAACAGAAATATGTAGCAACAACACCAACAATAATATTTCATAATAATTGTCCTGCAAGGCCACAAATGTTACAATGTGTTTATTATGTACTCTGTATACCTACAAAATCTGCATCTAAACTCCGTATTTGTAAAAGATGACTTTTTACTCTGTTTAAACTGTAATGTAAAATTTGTTTAAATTATTTGTTTAATTATTATTTTTTTGTTGTTTTTGGATTAATTATAAAAAACAAGAAGAACAACAAATACTTTTATAACTTTGTCTTTGAGGAATTGTTGTCATTATTATTTAAAAATTGCAAAGTTTACATAAAAATAAAATAAAACAGAAAATAGTAAGTTAATAACAAAGAAATTTAAAAGTCTTTATTAAAAATAAAAACTAGGATCTATGTTTACTTTTATTGTTAATTGTATTCACTTTAAATCAATTTGGACTAAGAAGTAAGTATATCAGGGGAAAAAAATAATTCGTGGACGTGTTTTCAAAAACAACAAATGGTCTAATGACAGCCGATTTAACATTTTATGGTTGATTTTAGCTAAGTTTTACTCGGCATTTCATTAATATGCAAACGGCTAAAGTTAAATTAACTTATGTTCTGTTATAGAATCAATTAGTAAATGGAAAAACAACGCGATGCTTTAAAATAGCAAAAACAGATTTTGGAAGTTTCGAAATATAGCGATAGCTTTTGTCAAGCTAAAAAAAAAAAAAAAATATGTTATAATCTACAATTATGATAATAAACGGAAAAAATTTAACTGCCTTAAGAAAACCCTTTAGCGGGAATACATTTTTATAAGAAAATCTGAAATAAAAAAAAACATGTTTTTTCTTCAAAAAATGGTGCTCATTATTTTCCACTTTTTTTTTATTACATAGAGAAGTAGCGACAACTAAACAAACTGTACTGTGGCGTCTTTTCTCAATACCTGTGACAAAAATACAAAATATGATGACAAAATTTTTGAAACTTAATGAACACATAGTATAAAGAGCGTCTTACTGATCCCAATTCGAAAAAAGGGATAAAATCGTGCTGCTTAAAAGTGGAAAATTTTTTAGATAGCCAAAAAGGTGATCTTCACCAAGCACAAAAAAATGGAACCACAAGCACTAGCACTTTGTAATAAAGAAAAACGCAAAAAGTTCGATTTTTAAAATAGTATACAAAAAAAGGAAAAGTTACAAATTAACTTTCCTTCAGTTTATTTATTTCGAAATGTAGATCTGATCCACAAAATTGTTTTAAAAAAAAATTACAATTTAATTTTAAAACAAAAGAGAAATTTTTTAATGGCGCGAACGACTACGAAATTTTTTAACTTAGCTCAAAAAAAAGGAACTCGATTCTAACAATAAAAAAAATCCTAACGAAAAGTTAAGAAAAATCGCCCCTTAGACGTCAGCAACTGTCATCTTGAGCCAGGGTTGGGAACCTTTCATTTTCAGACATCAACAGGTGATCTAGAAAAAAACATACATGATTTAGAATTGTGTCAGAAACATATCCATCTAACAATCATTTTTTGGTATTGTTTTTAAAGGTATATTAATAAATAAATATAAAAAAAACAAAAAAAAACGTTCATCAAATGGCCTACTTTTTGGGCAGTTGCCGTTTTTCAGACACTCTAAATCTAATTTTATAAATACAATGGAGCATATATTAAAATGGTACGTCCATTATTTCTGTGCATGTTTTAAATTATTTAAAGTATTTAAGTATTAGCAAACTTTAAATATTTTAACTAAATTTGGCCACAAGAAAATACAAGTCCTCTTGAAATATGAATAAAGCTGTTACAATCTTATAGCGAAAACGAGTATGATTTTTCTCCATTTGAAAGGATATAAAATCACTCTCCGAAGTTGTTTTTACTGCAGCAATAAAAGTGCAAAATCTAGTTACTTGTTACATATTTTTATTGCTTTTCCTTTATTAATAAGCAATATTTTGCTGTGTTAATTAGGTAATTTGCCCCTTCTTTATTTCTGGGAATAAATTAAACTGCAATTGTGTTATAATGCCAATTAAGTTTTTACTTTGTAAAAGTAGTGAAATGCGCTTAAATTGCCTATTGTTTAAAAAAATTACACGATTTACCACGAAAAAGATGTTAAAATAAAAAAAATTACTTCGTTCACTTGAAAATTAAGAAGAAAAAAACAAGTAAGAGTGCTATATTCGGTTATGCTGAATCATGTATACCCTTCACCATTAATATAAATCTAGCAAATATTAGTGTGACAGAGAATTATAAAATAAGAAAAAAACATCACGTCAGTTTTACATAAAAATGTCATCGGGCTCTTAATGGGATAAGATTTTTTAAATTTTTTAGTATTTATTTCAAGATCTCATCAAAAGCTTTCAAATAATGCCCATATTGAAATTTAAAAAAATTTAAACATTTCAGAGGCCCGTAACTCGGAAAATATGGGCGAGCGCAATTTTTTCAGTCTCTACCGCCCCATATATTTTTTTTATTGGATTTACTTCATTGTTCCAAATAATATGGAAAAATTAGAGGTAGGCGTGGTGTTTTGCCCGCTGCATCTAAAGACATGTACCGATCTTGCTGATTTCCAATACCACCTCTTTTGACTCTACGTCTGATCGATTGGCATATTTAAATTTGTTATTGTTGTTGTTGAAATCAAGTTTGTAAGGGCAACGGACGGATAGACGAAGAGACTTCGCTATGCATAAGAACTCAGAGTTTACATATATACTTTATGGGGTCGGAAATGGATATTATAGAAATTACAAACGGAATGACATACTTAGTTATAATTTTTTTCCACTTTTGTGGTGACGGGTATACAAAAACCGTATGATAAAAATGTTTATGGACAAGAACTCAGACTGGCTAAATGGACTAACAACTTTTAAAAGCATCAAAAAACCGCATACATATGTACATCTTCTGACAGCAAAACAACAACAAGAAAATTTATTATTTGGAAGCTTTTTTATAATAATTTACTTTAATTGTACTTGTTTCCTTCAAGTATAAATATTTCATGATATTCTCATATAATACTGCGGGGAAAGCATATCCATATGGCCATTTTCCTACTGCTGATATAGCTCATCAGTGGATATGCTTTCCCAATAGTAATACTATATATTCATATTTGAAGGAATCAAGTACAATTAAAGTAAATTAGTACGAAAAAGATATATCAAAATCACATTCTTCTAAAGGATTATGTCTTGAGTATATAAAAGATTAATCCAGGTGTGACATTACAAAAGTCATGGCACTTGCAAGCTCAGATCGACAGCAGAAGGGGATGCGCTTTCTCGATGTTATTGGGTGTAGGGATGGAACACACATTGAAATTGTTGCTCCAAATAAAGAACACCAACATTTGTACTTTAACCGTAAAGGATTTTTTAGTTTAAATGTTATGATTGTAAGATTGGCAAGTAGTTTTTGTTTTGTCTATACTTAATCACATCCATTTTAATTTAAAATAACAGATTTGTGATCAAAAAAATGCGAATAAGGTTTTTGATGCGAGACATGCAGGTTCAGCTCACGACTCGCTAATCTGGAATGTTAGCTATGCTAAAGCTATATTGTAAAGACATTACGCTTCTGGTGAACGAAATTCATGGCTTTTGGGTAAAAAATGTATGCTAATATAAAATTCATTTATAAATTTAATTTTTTTTCCAGGGGATGCAGATTATCCCTTAGAGCCGTATTTCATGACTCCTTATCACTCTACAGAAAAAATAAAGCGAAGAGGCTATTTTCAATACAAAGCATGCTAAAGCCAGAAATATAGTGGAGAGAACGATCGGCGTGTTAAATTCGTTGTCTTCTTGGAGCACGACAACTGCATTATAAGCCAGCAAAAGCCACAAAAATTGTTAATGTTTGTGCTGCACTTCACAATATATGCATCGAATATGGCATAACATGTGAAGATTCAAGTGCTGACGAAAATAGCCAACCTGATATCGAAGTACATGACATACAACTTACTGAAAGTAGTTGCGAAGCATCTGAAATTAGGAATCAAATAAAGCGAAGTTTTCTGTAATTTTAATTAAGTATTTTATTCAGTAAACCACAACGCATTATAAAAACGAGATAAAAAAAATTTTAATTAAATAATAAATAATAAGAAAAGTTTTCCAACAAGGAAAGCGGAAAGGGTATCTGTTTAGGAAATTATAAACAGTTACATACATATGCAACTAGTCGGCTTAACATGGATAAACCCATTTTTAATTTAAATAATAGTTCACGTTTTTTATTTCAGAGTTTTTTTCTCTTTACTTTGCATCCTATTTATTTTATTTACAGCCATTCGTTACGCAATTTTAGTTCTTTTTCCTTTATTAATATTTTAAGATTTTTAATTTTTAAATCGTTTTCGTGCATCTCTTCCTCTCTCTTATTTCATGCTTTATCAATTTTATTTCTTTCTTTACAAATTTTATTTTCTTCTTCTTATAATTTAAGTTTTTTCTCTTCAACTTCTAGTAAATATCTTTGACGCTTGTCAACGTCTTTGAGGCTTCGTTTTATTGATCATAGTGAATTGGAAATGTTCGTCAACACTTTTGCCTGCACAGTACTATGCTTATGTATTAACTCACTGTCCAGCTGAGCATGGTTTCCTTTTGCGGAGGCGTTGAAGGCTGTATTATTTCACTATCCACACTTGCAATTAAATTTGGATCCATAGAACACTCGAAATTTATTTGCGTTTAAACTTCTCCTTGTAACTCATGTTTCGCTTCTTCGGACTGATTATTCAAAACTCCCATCTGGATTCCCTGAACAACTCCTTTAGGGTTCAGCTGTTTTTGGAACTGCAGAAGATTTGTCAAAGATTCCTCCAGCTGGATAGAAGTAAACTTCTTGAATATTCCTCCGCCTGTTGCATTACATTCGGGATTGTTGGCAACCATTTTTTTCTCCACTTTAAACTTTAAATCTCGCCAAACATACAATTTATTTGCATGTTTTATTTTAGGAATACATTATATGTGCCCATTTTTTCTTATCTTCTGTCATCCATCTCCTAATCTTATCGGTGGACAAAGCGAATTAAAACTTTTCCTATTTCTGCCCACTGCGCTTTAAAATTACTGAGAATAGTGCCTCTACGAAATCCCACTGCGAAAAAGGGATTTTTCTGTAACTGTTCTACTAATTTTTCAAGCTGATTTGCATTTGTCACTTTAATGTTAACCGGTTTTTCTAAAGCTAATTTTTTATATCTTCAAAACAGCTCAAGTCGTTATCTAAAATTGCGACGACAAAATCAGTGTGGACTCAACACAATGTCACCGTGACATTTTATTATAGAATGCCAAACTCATATCGGTAGAGAACGACAGTGTCCGATTACGACAATTGGAATGACAAATTGAAATAGCAACACTAGACAACATCGTTAATTGTCGGTGTTGACAATTAGAATACGGGCGATTGTATTTTATGAAACTTTTTAAAGACTCATAATGTAAATATTCTTCCTAGATACAAAAATATTATATCTGCCAAAAAAAAAAAGAAGCAATGTAAAGCTTACTGCTGGGGGGTTATTATGTATTTCGATTCGAAAATGTAATCGATTCGAAAGAAATTTCCGAATCGAAAGTAAAATGGTATTATGTAATTCGTTCGAATGTCATACAAAGTTGTATTAAAAAGAGGAGTAAAAATTGTAAAAATTTAAATTGTAAATTTTTTGTGAAAAATAAAACAAAGTAAAAATATATTAAATTTGTAGCAAAAAAATGGATAGTGTTTCTTTGTGGACAAGTGATAGTGAGGATGAAAATGGCATTACTCCAGAGATAATACATGAAGCTCAGTGACAAAAAGTAAAATAAATTTAAATCATTTAATTGAAGATATTTATTGATAAGAAATTTATTAGTTTTGTTAGAAACTTTAGACTCAACAAGGAAGCTTTTATGTATGTCTTAAATAACATAAAGGACGACTTAAAGCCAGCAGAAAGATCAACCGCAATCTCACCATTGTTGAAGTTGGCTGCTACTTTTAAATTTTTGGCTCAAGGAGGATACCAACATCAAATTGGACAGGATCGTTTGTTGGGATTTTCTCAGTCCTCAGTTTCGTTGTATATGTCGGAGGTATGCCAAGCCATTGAAAAAATATAAACATTTTATTGTTGAAGTGTTTTTTAATATTTTAAGATAATATTTTCAATCAAAATACTTACATTTTAAATATTTTTTATTTTCTTCGAGAGTAAAATGACTTTCGAATGAGATACGAACGTTTTATTGTTTTTTTATGTTCGCTTTCGTATTACATAGTTGCATTTACGAAAGACAAAAAAGTAGTATTTTCCAATTTTAGAAAAAAAATACACATCAGAAAAAATTTCCGTATTTCGTAAATAATTTTTCGAAAATCGTACTACATAATACAAATTATGCAAATACGAACGATTTTCCTTTCGAATCGAAATACATAATAACCCCCCTGACATATGAGAGAATTAATGGAACACACAACCAAATGCCTTATTCAAAATTTGCCTGAAAAGAAAGCAGTATTACTTTCAGATAGGCTTACAATGATAAATAAGTGGGGATGTGATGGATCATCCGATCAAATTGCTTACAAATAGAGGTGTGTCTTTCGTGAATGAACCGGTTAAATTGGACGAATCACTGAAGTAAATGATCCTGTCATTTAACGGAGGACTTCTTCTTTAAAGCCTTTTCGTTTTAAAATTTTTTTAATTTATATAGAAATTATTTTTGGCAAATGTACGAATTAAACGTAAATGTGCAACTGTGGCAAATAAGTTACTAAATTTATGTGAATACATTGTAGCCACATAAATTTCTTTAATAAGTTGCCTAAGCATTTGACAGGCTTTTCGTTGGATTTTTGACATATGCTAAAGCTAGCTTATGCACATTATAGTTGGGCCTTTAAGTGAAGGGAATGAGCCAGATATTTAACTGACTCCTTTCGTTCAGCTGCTGTTACATGTTCTTTTATTTCAGTTGATTTTTTATGTATTGAAAGGAGTTTCTGTATATGTATATACATATACGCATGTAAGTACATAGACTGCATTCAGACACGCAAATTTTACTTTGACAAAGTTTTGTATATTTTCTTTTAAAGTTTGTTTGGTGTTCAGACATAAAAAAGTTTTCTTTTACAAATTTTGTTTCCTTCTGTTTGATCTTTCTTAATTTTTGGACGTTTTGTATCTGGTGCTGATAACACAAAAATATCTATATGTACATACAATAAACAACTGTGTATAAGCAACGAAAGAAAAACATAGCAACTTTGCTAGTACATCAAAGTCGTTACTGTCCATCATTCCTTCTCCCTCTCTCTCACATAAAATCAAAACTTTGAAAAGACTCGGCATGGGAAACCCAACACCCGCAATCTTCACAGAGATTTTCATGCAACATTTAGAATAACTACACATCAAAAAACTAATGGAAAAACAAAATAACCCATTACTACAGATACGTAGACTACGAAATATACATCCTAGAAAGAGACAACGCCGAACAAATTCTTATAGACTTAAATATAATACATTACAAAATCACATACACAATGGAAAAAGAGCAAAACAGGACTTTACATTATCTTGACATATCAATAACACGAGGAATTGATACCTTAAACTTTGACATTTATAGAAAACCAACCATGACAGACACAAATATCCACAGCTCCTCAAACCATCCGACTCAAAATAAACTCGCAGCATTTAGACATATCATTAACAGACTTAAAATATTCCCACTCGCTCCAGATAAATACAACAAAGAACTCGATACAATTTACACTAAAGCTAAAAATAACGGTTACAACCACACAACCATCGATAAACTATTTAGACAATACAACAACAAAAACAAGACGAAAGAAGACAAGGAAACAATCGACGCAACACGACGACACATCTTTACTTACACAGGACCAGGACCTTTTCCGGAAAGAAGGTTTACACACAACACTAAAAACGACCAACACTCTACGCAACAATCTCAAGACATCAATAGAAACAACCGATAAATTTAGCACCAGCGGAGTATAAAGACTTACATATACCTGCAACCATACATACATCGGACAAACTGGACGCACATTAAAAACAAGGTTTACAGAACACATACGATCATACAAAAGGAAAAACTCCAATTTCGCAATATACCTTAACACAAATGGAAACGAACCAAGGGAAATAGATGAATGTATGACAGTATTACACCCAAGTAAAAAAGGACGAAGACTAGACATTCTTGAAAAATGGAAATTTACAAAACACGAACGTTTAACAGAGATATTATTAACGAACAGGTAAACACAACCTCTGACACGATTTTTACACCACTGAAATTACTAAAGCACTCCTACAAACGAAAAGCACCCACAGACGGTCACACTTACCAATCCAATAATAAAAGACCCAAATATTAAACAATTTACCCCAATAAACAGGACAGATATCAGGGAATCTACCTGCATAATACCATTTAAACGCACAAAAATTACCTAAACCCACCACCTTTATTCTTAACACTATCTATTTTTAACACTATCTCTTCAGCTTTAATAAACACGTGGCTTGAAAATGATGTTATCACATCGAAAGCGCTCGCCGAACGTACGAAGTACACAGCCAGTGACGACGGTTTTTACCGAAAATTATAAAAACAGTAAAATTTGCGTTTTTGAATAAAAAGCCAGTTAGCCACAGTGTCATCTTTTAGGCAGCATACAATCTTCTACAGCACAGACAGACTGGCGCTTAAGGCTGTGGAAAGTAAACAAAATTTTTTTAAATTTATTTCTATATACGATTTTTTATGATATCCATTCTTTTGCTATCTGAGGGCTGATAGATTACAGAATCACATAGGTTTTGCGAAGAAAAATTTACTGATGATACTGTGCAAATGAGCTGTTGCCTAACACACCATACGGACACCTTGTTGCAACACACTTCTCTATTGTTTCAGCTTGTAATTTGGATTCGGCTTTAGCCAACGCTAGGCCACAGATCACAATTTCTGCGTTCAAGAAGCTCTGCAAATTTAAAGACATCTTCAGTTGTATGTGCTGGAATTATCTCGTAAAGCCACATCATTTCACATATTCAAGCAATTTAATATTTAAATTCTTTTATTTTCACGAATAATAATTACTTTTTTGGAAAAGAAATTGTGCTTTCTTTTTTTCTTGTTATATATCTAGTTTTTCTTTGTTCATAATAAAAAATCACTATATTTGTCTCTCTCTCTCTCGAGAATCTACAGAAAACCTGATTATATTGTTTTCTATGTGCCAAGGGTTTTACCTTTGTATACTTGTGGTTTTGATAAAAAGACAAGAAAATCACATACAAGAAGAATTGTTGTTGTTTAAATTGGTTCAATTGTTCAAATTAAACGAACGGAGCACTCTTTAATAAATGACCGAAAATGAATGGTCGGTGAAACGAACGATCGGGCACATGTCTGCTTACAAACAAACAATATCGACAAATGACACAACAATTACAGATGCAAAAAAGTTTATAGCTTCTGTAGTTCCTTTCAACTTAGAAGTGAAGTCTCTCAGCATTGAAAAAGTCGTCGCCCATCTTTACTAAAGTCTTCTGAAATAAAGAATTTAAAAACTCTTTTGAATTCTTGTTTTGGCTCAGGCAATAATACCTATTTGGTTATTTTCGTAACCGTGCTGTATTCTTTAGGAAAGAGATAGATGATAGATAAGGCAGGTGGTGAAAGGAGAAAGATAGATATAGCTATTTTATTAGTTATTTTACTTAGCCAGTGAATATGTTATGAAGAAGTACCGACGAAGAGGGCTGTATGTTTAATGTTAATTCTGAATATGTATTTATACCATTAAACAGAAGAAAAACATTTTTATTTTTAATTACCGCGAAGGTTAAACCCTGGTCAACCCGGCTTGTCGTCAACGTGTTTACCATCTTGACTACAGCAGCCTCAATGATTGATTCTTACAACGATTGATGCCAAAGTCTTAAATGTAATAACAGGTAATTAGTAAGCTTTAAAGTGTGCGATTTGCTCCGACATGTTAAGTCTATTCGATATCGCTCCCAAAGATAATGACTATTTTGAAGAGAACTGACTAATAATCTTTGAAAAAAGAAAATATATATATATATATATATATATATATATATATATAATGATATTATTAAATATAATATTAGTGTAACATGTTATAAATATTAGGTAGAGTTGTATTTTTTTTTTTCTAGAGTTTCTTATGAGAATGTCATTTGAAGCGCAAGAAGTTGTGTTTTAAATGCTTCTTATAAATATGAAAATCTTTTCCAACTCCTAATAAAATTATTTAAATATCTTTTACCGACCGATGTACATATATCATAAAAGCTGTTTAAAATTGTTATAGAGTCTAAAATTCTACCTAAACCTGACTTCATTTTTAATGTTAGACAATATATTTATAATATAATATTAATCTAATATACAATTGCCGTATTCACAAGCTCTGCTAAGGTGTAGGTAAAATTGCATACTACCTTTGGTTTACTTCTTTGTGAACAACCATTGTATCAATGTGCCATTGTACATTGTACTTCATACGTCAAAAACTAAATAATAAGAAGAAAAGTACTATTCATCATTTGTTATTTATAAGCCAAATAGGGGAGAAAACAGAAAAAAGTAAATTAATAAATTTTTTGTGTGAAAAATATAGTTTCGATATATTAATGGTTGACTCAAGTAAGTAATAACCGTTTTCCTTATTTTGTTACATATTTTAAATGAAAAAAATTAATACAGGTGATGAAGAAGATGAGGATGAAATTCAAGACATTTTTAGGATGAACCTAATGTACCTGCTCTCCAGTCGCAGAAGTATACATTTAGGGCTACCAAAATCATCATTATGGCATAATCGGGTTTTAAGATATTTTGATGAAAACTGATTTCTTCGTATGATACGACTACGGCCAGAGGAATTTGCCTATATATTCAACCTTATAAATGAATGTTTTTCACACAATTGGCGAAATGCTCCAACTACGCATTGACTTGCAGCTTAAAATTGTACTTTACTGCTTGAGATCTTCAGGAAATGGTGCTTGTGTTCGTAAGGTAGCATCTCTTTTTGGTATAGGTGATGGCGGTACCATACAAAATATTAGAAATCGAATCATTAAAGCAATATTAAATCTTAAAGAACAGTTCTTATATTGGCAGAGAACAAACCTTAAGATATGTTTCCAATACACCCACTCCTACTATATACAACAGAAATGACTTATTCCACTTTCTAATAAATCAGTCAAATCAATAAATAAAACTAATAAAAATATCTTTTAATTCAATTTAATTTAATATAATTCACACATGAACACAAAAATAATAATTCAGTTAATCATAAAACATTTAAACAAATACAACGTTTGAAAAACATATGAAAAAAAGAACTAAGTGTTGTATCGCATGTTTGCATGAAAATTACTAACAACACAGCTAGCACCGTTGTATTTTGTTAGCACTTAGCACGTACTAGGGGGCTTGTGAATAGGGCAAATTTGTTTTTCATGTAAGAGAACTTAGTATAACAAAAGCTATAACTGTCATAACTTAATCGAGTATCTCCACTATTAACTGATTTACTTAACAGTTTTGTGTTTATTAAAATGTAAAAATAAAAATATATTAACCACACATACAACAATAAAATTTAACAACTGCACAAGGAAAAAAGTAAAAACAGTCATTTGGAAGAGTGCTTTGACACCAGAATTACATAATTGAAAAAAATTGCTTATTCTATATATAACTTTCGTCAAATGTTAATCGAATGTTCTTATAGTTTCTGGAACAATAAACGCAAACATTTTTTGTGCAAATCAAATTTATTTTATTTATTTGAAAATTTCGTTAAATAAATTATTAAATACAGTTAAAAAATATAAAATGCTAGTTATTTAATTTTATGACACATAAGTTTTATAAATGCTTTTAAATACACAATTGAACGATTAGCACTATTAAAATACCATTTTTATTTTGCCAAACAACAATACCAACGTGTGATTCATTAAACGTTTGAAATTAGAACTAAATGTGTGACAACTGCTTTGTAAAAACTAAATGTTTGCAAATAGTAAACCGAAGCTATTATTCTGCTTGCAAAAACAAAAAACAGACAAACTTTAAATCATGTTTTTTAATGATAATAAAGATAACATTGTTTTTTCCTATTGCACATTCTACGTTGGAATTTATCTGTTTCAAACTTCAATTCTACATTTTCACTCTCCTTTCAATCTTTTGTGCCCTAGTTTTGGAAAAAGATTACTTCTTATATTGTATTTACTACTCTTTTAAAAATAGGTACAGAAATGTCTGAGTTCTGTGGGCAGAATCATAAAAAGCAACTTTAGACGATTTGATAACCTCCATTTTTCATGAAGTCGCTTAAAAAAAAATAATAAAAGCGTTTTCGATGCAATAGGCATAGATAAAACGCTATAGCCTAATTTACAATCTTGTGCAAATGGTCTTGCATCATAGTATTTGCAATATTGCGTAGTATATTTTTACTCTATACCAACAAAACATACAGTAATGCATTTGCAACTCTTTTATTAATATACAACACTAGAAACCAATAGTTTATATTTACTCTATGCAAATCGACAGCTAACAGTCAGCGATAAAAGTCTTTTAAACAATTAACTAATTTTTCTTAAAAACTTTTCTTAGACATGTTTTTATTTAGAAAACCCAAAAATAATTGTATTTTTGAATCAGCTGTGAATTTCGTGTTTTGCAAGAAGCGTTGCAAACGAAACCAAAGAGGTCGTTCAGAATTGATAGGAAATTTTGAAATTGCAGAAATTTGCAATCCTATATGCACAAGATTGTGAATTGGGCTTATGTTTTTATTGTTGTTAATTTCGAAAGTTGGGAAGACAATATACACTCAGCCAATTATCGTTGCTTTGAAATAGAAAAATTTTGCGCATAAACGCTAACTTAGTTTTTAATTATAACTAACTCAGGAAAATAATTTGGGAGTAAGAAAACTATTCTCATATATTTTCAATAGCAATTGATTATAACTTTGCTATCCGGTAGCACTAAACACGAAAAATGTTCTTGTTGCAATTCGTCGTATTAGAAATGAGCTATTTAATTGCAAATAGCGGCTATTGTCTGCGGGGTGTCTGAAAAGACAAGAGTTATAATCAAAGTCCTGTGTTTGTGATACCATTAAGAAGGATCGGAAAACAGCTCCATACAGGCAAAAACATACATACGAACAGATTAAGTCAATCTAATGAAGTTCTGCATTATAATGTTATAAAATTAGCCGTGGAAAGGTTTAGAACGAGATTGAATCTACATCAAATAGTTTTTAGCTTGCAGCAAATTCATATTCAAAATTAAAAGGGTCCACTCACCGATTAGTGCCTAGCTTTTAAATTACTTTGAATATATTTCACATGCATACATACCTATATACTTAAGTAAAATGTTGACTCAAAAATAAAATACAGTAGCTCACAAAAATATTTTGCTTCTGTATTTTAAGCAGAAAATTTATGTTTATTACTTAATAATATAAAAATTATAACATATAGTAATGTTTTTTCTACTATCTCAAAAAACATACTAATTTTGATTGCAACTACGCAAAAAACGGCAGTTCTTAATTTGTTTTTGATACTTTTTTTTTCAGGGTAAATCAGTAAAATATATTTCTGATATGTTTGGCCGCTGTCGACAAACAATAGAAAATGTAATAAAAAGAGTAAAAGAACGCGGCAACATTGAAAATATTCCAAGAAAAGGCCGACCCAAATTATTAACTTTAAGAAATGAGAGACAAATTCTTAAAGAAAACCGTGAAAATCCTCATTTATCAGCACCAAAAATTAACGATAAACTCAAGGGGACACTACGAAGAAGTGTAAGTGACGAAACAATCCGTAGGGTTTTAAGAGCTAATAATATTCATGGTCGTGTGGCTAGAAAAAAACCATATATTTCGAGGTTAACAGACAAAAACGCCTTTCATTTTCTGAACTCCACAAATCCAAAACTTTTGACTTTTGGAAAACTGTAATATTTAGTGACGAAAGTAAATTAAACATTTTTGGGTCAGATGGACAACGTATGGTGTGGCGTAAGCCTAATGAATCGCTGAATATAAGAAATATAAGACCAACAGTAAAACATGGAGGTGGATCTCAAATGGTTTGGGGCTGCTTGTCGGCGCAGGGGGTAGGAAAATTGGTTTTTATCGATCACACTATGGACAAACATGTATATTTGTCCATTTTAAAAGATAATTTGCGTGAAAGCGCTGAAAAAATGGGGTTTTCTGAGAATGGATATTATTTCCAACATGATAACGACCCCAAACATACAGCTTTGGACGTCAAACTATGGCTACTATATAACACAAAGCATCTTCCAACTCCACCCCAAAGTCCTGACATCAACCCAATAGAAAATCTATGGGCTTATTTGGAAGCGAAAGTCCGGGAGCACAATATATCCTTAAAAGCTTCACTGAGGAAAGTTTTGAAAGAAGAGTGGTACAGGATATCTCCTGAAACATGCAGAAAGTTAGTAGAGTCAATGCCCAGACGCTTGGAATCGATCATTGCTAACAAAGGATACCATACGAAGTACTAAAATTTAAAATTTCTTCTTTTTATGTCCAAAATTTTATGACAAACATAAAAAGCAAAATACTTTTGTGAAGCAAGAATTAGTCTTAAATTTTGATTTTTTTTTTAATTGTGATGCATTTGGAATGTTTTTTAAGTTTTCTTTTGAAAAGAATTAAAATTTTAGTTCCTATTTATTAATATTTAATAAACACAAACATGAGTTATTTAAAAACTACATGTTTCGAAGGCATTTTTTCTTTAAATTTATATTTTTTATTGATGCAAAATATTTTTGAGAGTAACTGTATATTTATTTTCTTTTTTTTTATGCCAAGCATAAATTATGCTTATGTCAAAAAAATCTGCTCATTCAATGAACTCTCTCAGAAGTGCATTTTTATGTTTCTAAAAATAATTTTATTATTTTGCAATGTTATTATACATTAACATTTAATAGAACACAGAGATATTTATTTAATTAGTTTGAATGTGGAGAATAAAAGAAAGACAAACAGTTAATAAAATCGGTGAAGAATATGTAAGCGTTGAAATATTAAAAGGGATTGAAAAAAAGATAATAACAACTGCAGTAAGGAATTAAGTTTTGAATAAAATTATGTGGATCGTTTAGTATCCGAAAATAATGTTTTAATTTGTTTTTGCTTCAGTTTGCGTACCACTTTAACCAATTTATGAGTATTGCTATACATATATAAATACATTTTATCTTAAATAACTTTGTAACAAATGCGATAGAAAATAATTTTTTTTCCTTAAATGAAACTTTTATAAATACATAAGATTCTTATTTTTAATTGCTTTAAGCATTGCAAATATGTGTATATGTACATCTATATTTTAAATTATGCTCACGCTTGTCTAAAACGAATCAAGTCCAGATAGTTCACTTTCCTGCGAAAACGAAAAAAAAACGTAAAGAAAAATAAATAAAGATTCACGAAAAGAAAAAAAAAATTAATAATTACTCTCTCCGGCTTATAAAGATGTGTATGGGGTAGCAAAAATGTTGATCCTAGATCGCGTTCAGTCATTGTATTCACTTCCTAAAAAATATACAAAAAAAAAAAAAAAGAAAATAATACTTCATTTTAAGCAATCAATACAATAGTAGAAAAAATTATATCCAAAACAGCTTTACATTTTTAAGGCCGTTTTCATAACTAGGAAGTTCACTTTATGAAATGAAGTTTAATTATTTATGATTTGGCAAAATACAAATAGGCGAAAAAGTTCTATTGATTACGAGGCTTTCTAGCTGCTTTCTATTGAAACTACGAATCTTAAAGTACGATGCAAAAAGTAGTATTCCATTTTCAGAAATTTATTTACAGTAGCTTACTTTCGCAAGACAGTGTACCTGCGTGCATTACCAACGAATATACATATACTATACAAATTACGCATATCATACCAGCAAAACTGTTTTATGTTCCGTTTGTTTGTTTCTCTCTCATTTATTCTCAAATGCTACTAAATGTTCCGTGTATTTGCTACACTTGCTTTTGCAGAAGGCAGCATAATTATTACTATTGAAAATAAAGACGTGCACAGATATATCTGTTTACATCAGTTTTTGTGTGACTACCCGCTTGTTCGGCAAAACTGCTATTGACGTTTTTTCTGTAATAAATTCGTCACTCACAATTGCCAGTAGTTACTTGGTGTACCCTTATACTATATGAATTCGTTGATCGTATGTAAGCAAGCGAGCAAACTTCTTTTTCTGTCGTATTCTGTTATCTACATTGAAAAGAAAAAATGTGTACAACAACAAAGCGTCGGCGTCATTCCGGGGTTGACAAAAAATAAAACGCAAAATAACAATTATTCTGTGTTTTGATCAAGAGGTGTGAAGACGAAAATTGTGAAATTTAAAAATGGAGTTTGTATAGTTTTGCGTGAAAGAAAGTGAATTTAGAAGTCTTTTTGTTTTATAAAATAAAGGTAACAAAAATGATAAGCAAAATCAGCGATTAATGACAATATTGACAACGGGAATACCGATTTACAACAAACGAAGAAAAACGACGTCGTTTTGTGTTTACGTCGCCAAACAGAATATGGGTGATTATATTTTTAATAATTATTTTGTTTTCAGACAGACAAACTAACCCGCAAATTTCCAACAACAACTTATTAGAAAAACTAAATGAAGTGATGGAAGCAACAAAAAACATTCAATTACAGTAAACGTTTAGGTAATTTTTTTATGATCTATATTTAGATACATTCACATAAACTATTGTGTACATTTATGGGACACAACATTATGCCAATAAAATATAGATATCATTAAATACATGCATATGTGTTTTTTAGGCCAAATAAAATTAGTTGCTGAAGCCCAAAAAACAAGGTCTTAACGACTAAATGTTTGAGACAATTTCGTGATGACGACTCACTTGCAGATATTTTTCCAATTTGGAGTAAAGAAGATCTTGCTCAGTTCAATAATCGAATCAATCCGGACAACAAGAAACAATATGTAAGATTATTTGTTCTTTCATTTTTAATGTAGATATGAGTAATGTTTCCAATTGTATTTTAAAGATTCAAGCAATAAGATGCATACTTGATCCTGCCGGACGACAACGTCGATGGTGTTCAGGGAAAGAAGAGTTTTAAAGAACACAAACAATTTTTTCAGTACTTTCAGGTAAAAAACACTTAATATTTCGACTGAATGTAAATTGACAATAAATTTTTAACCATTTCAGAAGCGGTTTTGATGACCAATATTAACAGTGTTGGGCCAGCGGATGAACACATCCGCAAAGCAATACAAATACAGAAGAGGCGCATATTCAAAAACATGTCGCTGGAGAGGAAAGCTGAAAGAAAGAGTGACACATTAATTTTATTTTTTTTTTGTTAACTGCTGATATGAATTAATGTAATTTTTGTTTTTTTTTTTTTGTTTTATATAAATTTAACTTTTTTGCTTTTTTTTGTTTTTTATATTTAGCCTAATGATATTGCTTTTTTTCTTGTTTTTTTTTTTTGTGAATTATAGTTTTTGTTCTATTTTTAATGTTAGTTTTATAAGATTTAGAAGACTGTAAGTGATGTGAATTAAAAAACAAAATATAATATATAACCATAAACCATTTAAAGACATTTTTAATATATAATTACTGAGCACTTACGAAGTAGTTCATTACCCAAACTAAACCGTTAACTATGGCTTCAGTGTCCTTTTCATCACAGTAGTTTTGCGAATGAAAACATTGGTGAATATTCGTCGCTGTTTTCGTCAACGGAATGTAAGCGAGAGGGTGGCGATTGTATACTTCCAATGACATCCCCATATTAAATTCGTCACTCAAACACACTGTGTAGGTATTGCCGTGCCAGTATAGGTCATTGCTTTGTGCATAATGGTATAATGACTTATGGAATGTATCCGCGGACAAGCGGGTATTCTAAAGCGGCTATTAGACGATAAAACTTCGCCTGTGAGCACGGCCTGATGGCAAGCCATCAAACTCGTGTAATAGGGTAAATTTCGTGTTTGTCAGCGGCGCTGGATGAAAATCAAAAATTTTTGATATTTTGTGTTTGCCATCATGCCATCATACTCGCATAATAGCGTGTTTGTCTAACACAGTGTAAAATTTATTTGTTTTTTTGCAAGCGAACGGTGAAGATGGCATGGCTAGAGTGCATGAGTTAAATATAAAGTTAATAAAAGATAATATGTATTGAGAAATTATTAGAAGTAATAGGTAAATTATAGCGGAACTCACTCTTTGTGGCATAAGTGCAAGTCTAGCAAATATGCAATGATTTTTTGTTACGAAGCGTGAGGGTCTGCTTTTAAAAGTATAGCAAATTTATTGTAACACCTAATTTTACAAAACACTTTTAAATTATTGAATAGTTAGATTTATAAACCGTAAAAGCTTTTCTTTAAAATAGCTTATATGCAATGCCTAAGGAAACAGAAAAAAACAAAATCATCAAATTTTTGGTTAAAAATGCTGTTGACGAAATTGAGTTAATGGAGATTGAAGAGCCTGAAGGTAAGTTAATTCTAAACTATTCTGCATCAAAAACTAAATTCAAATTCTAAGCTTCTTGTTATAGCGGACTTAGCAAAACAGGTCCCTTGTAAATTTCAGGTGTCTATAACGGTTTAAAAGTTCGGCCACATACAGCAAATTGCATTAACTATTGGGACACTCGTTTATTTCCAAATCCAAATTTTGTACTTGTTGTTAAAGCGAAGTTAGTAATACAGATTCTCTGTAAATTGCAATCGTCTGTGTGCAACTGTTGAAAATTATGGCCATATGCATAATTAAATGAACTACTGGGGCAACCTTTAATTTATAATTTTAAATATTAATACTTGTTACTATAACGACCATATCAAGTAATATTATGTCAAATTTAAAAGCATTTGTCTTTAACGGTTCAAAAGGTAGGCCCATATAAGTAATTTTACATCAACTATTTGGCACCATTTAATTTCTAAATTAAAATTATAAACTTACTAACATAGCGGGCTTAGCGATATAGGTCCCTTTTAAGTTTCAGCATTCTGTCTCTAACGGTTCAAAAGTTCGGCCACATACATTAAATTACATCAACTATTGGGACACCCTTTAACTTCCAACCCCAAATTTTATACTTGTTGTTATAGCGGACTTAGCAATGCAGGTTCGTTGTTAATTTCAAGCGTCTGTATACAGCTGCTAAAAAGTATGGGCATAAACGTGAATTTAAGTTGACTATTGGGGCACCCTTTAATTTATAATTTTTAATACTATAATGACTATAGCAATCGACATTCTGTCCAATTTGCAAGTGCTTGTCTATAAGGGTTCAAAAGATAGGCCCATATGAGTAAATTTACATCAATTATGGGGACACCCTTTAATTTTTGATTTATTTTTGTATAACTTTTTGTTATTGGGAGCTATAGTAATAAGCAGTTATTTTAAATTTTACAGAAGTGCCCTTTACAGTTCATAATACACCTAAAAATATGTATGTTGTATGGGGACACCGTTTATTTTTTAAAATTATGAACTGTTTTTAAAACGGGATCAATCTGTAAGCATAATCTATCATATTACCAAAAATTTTCAAAATCGGATCAGAAATGACTGAGTTCTGCAGGCACAAATATAAAAAAGCAACATTCAGCCGAATTGTGTAACCTCCTTCTTTTTTTGAAGTGCTAAAAGACTGAAGGGTTTTTAATTATGATTTTATTACACACATTTTTTGAATATTTAATGACTTTTTGATATTTCTACAAAGAGAATATCGGTAATTTAATTAAATCCTTGCAGGAAATTACGGAAGGAAGTAGGTATTATTTTAACAATTTATGGCCAAATTCTATTTATTTATTTTTTTGATATCAAGCACGGGTCTACAAAAATTTCCCTGCCTTTTACGTATTTAAAGGGGAAAAAAGTAACAATGGATGAGGTTGACACAAAAAATACATTATCGAAAACAAAACAAGAAGAAGAAGCAAATGTATTCAACATTTGTCAACAGTTAAAAGTCGCACAACTTTCAAACTTTACGTTGACGGAAACGTACTAATTGTGACAACACTCATAAGAAAACATGTATTTTAACTTACTTGTCAGTTGAAAAAGACAAAGTACAAAGTATGACGGATTCTATGTGCCCCGGCCTTGACTGCTTAAGTATAAATTTGCTCGCCGAAAACAAAAGTCAATCCATGGAACATGGAATTATTATTCATGGAATTATTATTCATCAAAGAATTCAAAAGGTTGTCCTTATGAAACCGACAACTGGTTTTCTGTTGGCGATGCGAAAATTCAAAGTTTAGGTTTTAATTTGTTGCCGTGTCTACCTTATTCTTCGGATTAACTGCGACCGATTGTTAACTGTTTTTCAAATTAAAAGATTTAAGAAGAGTAGGGCCTAAAAAATGAAATGTGCTTTTTAAATTTTTGTGGACTTTCTATTGCATGACATGTTTGCAAAGTATATATGTTCGCATTTTTTATTTTTATCCAGTCTTTGTTCAGCCGTGGTACTGATCAGACATACCAATTGTGCATTTATCATAAAATTGCAAGTAAATAAAAACAAAAATAAAAAACAATTTTGTAACAAAAATGTTTGAATTCGGTTCTCTTTTGATGATGTTATAAGCACTGAAACATTTTTCAAATTCGGGGTGACCTAATTTGACTACCATGTACTGACACAGGGTGTATTCAAATGCAATAGGCGAAAAACTTATGACCTCCTTTATAAATCCCAGTTTCTTTGATGAGAATATGGCAAGTAGTTTAAAAGTTCCAGACTTTTATTCCATGTTTTGTATTTGCTTATGCAAATGAAGAAGACATTCCAAAATGTGAAACTAAATCTCCTAAGCCACCTCCAATATTTATACCTAATGTGTAATATAATACTAAATTGTGACTTTAATTATAAATAAATGAAAGACAGCCAAATAAGGTTTATGATTAAAAATGTTGATTCGTATAGAAAAGTGAAAAATCTATTAACTTTCATACATATCAATTAAAATAATTTTCGCAAAAATAAACCGACTTCATCTGTCTGCCTATAATGGTTCAAGAATGTGGCCAAATAAATTAGATTACATTAACTATTGGGACAGCCTTATATTCCACCTCCAAACTTTATTCTTGTTCAACTGTTCAATAGCTTGGCAATATACATCAAATTACAGCAAATAAAGGGTCACTCTTTAATTTTCAAATTCAAATTATATACTTGCTGTTGTAGTAGATGTAGCAATCAGGTTTTGTGTAACCTTCAACCGTCTGTCTATAACAGTTCAACAGTTTGCCCATATACATCAGATTATATCAACTATGGTAAAAACCTTCAATTTATAATTAAAAAATTTCATATTTCCTATTATACCAAACAAAGTAGTGGAGATATTGTGTCTAAAATTCGGGTGTTTGTATCTAGCGGTTAAAAAATTCGGCCATATGGAACAAATTACAGTAATTTTTGGAACACCCTTTTAGTTCTAACTTAGCAAAACAAGTCCCTTGTAAATTTCAGCGGCCTGTCTATAACGGTTCAAAAGTTCGGACATATACACCAAACTACATCGACTATTTTAACACCCTTTAACTTCCAATCTCAAATTTTGTACTTCTTGTTATAGCCGAGTTAGTAATACAGGTTCATTGTACAACAGTTTAAAAGTATGGCCATATACATTTAATTAAATGAGCTATTGGGGCACCCTTTTATTTATAATTTTAAATAATAATACTTTATACTATAAGAGCTATAGCAATCGACATTCGCTGCATTTTGCAATCGTTTGTTTATAACGGTTCAAAAGATAGGCTCATATAAGTAAATCTCCATCAATTATGGGACACCCTTTAATTTATAAATTCAAATTATAAACTTCTTGCTGTAGCCGGCTTAGAAATACAGGTCCCTTTTAGGTTTCAGAGTTCTGTCTATAATGATTCAAAAGTTTTGCCACATACTTGAAATTACACAACTATTGGGACACCCTTTAACTTACAAATCCAAATTGTATACTTGTTGTTATAGTGGACTTAGCAATACAGGTTCGTTGTAAATTTCAAGCGTCTGTCTACTACTGCTAAAAAGTATGGCCATAAACATAAATTTAAATTGGCTATTGGGGCACCCTTTAATTTATAATTTTTAATATTAGTACTTGTTACTTAATGACCATAGCAATCGACATTCTGTCCAATTTGCAAGAGTTTTGCTATAAGGGTTCAAAAGATATAAAGGCCCATATAAGTAAATTTACATTAATTATGGGGACACCCTTTAATTTTTAAGATTATGAACTGTTTTTAAAACGGGACCAATCTGTAAGCATAATCTATCATATTACCAAAAATGTTCAAAATCGGATCAAAAATGACTGAGTTCTGCAGGCACAAACATAATTTAAAACCAGAGAGATAAAGCTATTTTTTTCATTTGAATTTTATCTCTCGTTCAGTTTTGAAGAACTTTTGCATTTTGCATTGATTAATAGTTTTCTTATTTTTAAAAAATGTCTTCCCGGAGACATTAAAGTTAAGTGTTAAAATCTGGCTTCGCACAATAAAGTTTTTCTGCGTGAAGGACTGCGGCCGCGCTCAAGGGTTTTCTCCTCCAGTTGGACGCGGTAAGTGGCCTCGCCCTTTTTTCCCTTTTGCAGAATATTTAACGTGCGCCAAGATAGCGTCGAAAAAATAGCGTCGATTTTGGGAATTAAAAGCCGGGAAGTAAAATTCCCCGGGATTGGGTATTTTTAATTAAAAAATAAAATTAGAATAAATTTTGGCATCAAGATATAGAAAAATTGATTTAAATTATAAATAAATAAACAAAACATTTGTGATTTTAGAAAATAAATATAAAAAAGCGTTTTTACTGACCACTAAAAATAGTCTGATTTTTTTCATGGAAACTATTATACTCTCGCTCCAAATGGCCATACATTATTAAAGTAGAGACCTAAATGAACAAAAGAAGCCAACTATTCCGCCGAGCCGTTTTCGAGAAATGTGGCTTCATCCTGAGTGGGCCAAAAAAGCGTTGCTGATGTTTCCCAAGGAAACTATCACACTCTCGCCCAAAATGGCCATACATTATTAAAGTAGAGACCTTAATGAACAAAAATTAGTCAACCGTGCAACAATTCCGCCGAGCCGTTTTCGAAAAAAGTGGCTTCGTCCTGAGTGGGGATAAAAAGCGTTGCTAAATAAGTATATGATAAAAAGTACACAAGTTATAATTAATTTATTTTTGAATATCAATATAATATTTTATTTATAAAATAATAAGATAAAAACATTTTCGTGACGATAATTTTACAATAAATTGTCATTCCTTAATAAGCATATATATATTTTTTTTGTTATAAACTCACTAAAAAATTAAAATATTGAAAAAATGCAGCTCAGTTTAATGAAAAATTTTAAACCCGTTGGCAACATTATCTCCTTTCAAAATATTTATTTTCCTCGTTTTCTAACACCATATTAAACGGTAAATTGTAGCTTCAAAATGGCACACAAATGAACAAGACATATTTAATATATACGCTTTGCAGCTAAACAACAATCCTAATATTTGTTTAACAATCGATCGGTGGGCAAAAAAGTTCATCAGAATTACAATATGGTAAGTAAAATATAATCATTTTAATTACTATGGTTTTTTTTGTTAAAAATAATTAATACTTTAAATATTTTCAGAGTTTAGTTATCCCAATCGAGTTCGAAATAAGGGTGGAGGAAGGAAAAAGAAAAAAATTAGGAGCAAGAAGTTTTTTAAAAAGTATGGTAAGAAGCCGGAACGACAGAAAAACAAGCAACAGGAGATGCCTTTAGCAACTTTACCACCTCCTCCTCCACCGCTTCCGATGAAAGAATCATAACCATCCTTTTGAAGTGTTCAACATTTATCAAGATTTAAAATATGGATCAAATCTAGTTTACGGGCACCGCTCCAGAATAAAAAAAGTTGCCTACGAGGTGCAAAATACAATTTTAAGCAAAAAAAGTTAAGCGAAAAAATTGGCGGCAACCCTTGATTTTAGAGTGACGGACCTCCGAAGTTTTAGTATCTAATAGGGCATATATCTAGTATTCGATGGTATGATGGGACAATATGGGTATCATTGGAAAGGGAATTTAAGGGCCTATTCAATTAAATAGGAAGAGATTAAAAATAAAATAATTAGGTAAGGCTCCAAAAAACGATTTTTTCCATATAAACATAACTTTACTCAAAAACGAAAGAATTATCTCCTCTATGGTATAACTAACAGCGTCTTCGCTTTCTAAAGGTTTCCTGCGTAGATGGCCTTCGACCGGGCGCAAAGATTGTCTTCTCTGTGGTATAACCAACATCGGCTTCGCTTTTTAAAGGTTTCCTGCGCAGCCGGCCTTCGGCAGGACGAAAGGATTTTTTCCTCTATGGTATAACCCATAGGGGCTTCGCTTTCTGAAGGTTTCCCGCGTAGCCAGCCTTCGGCCGGACGAAAAAATTTTTTTTTTCCTCTATGGTGTTTCGTTTCTAAAGATTTCCTGAGTAGCCAATATATTAAAATCATGGCGAATCACCATAACATACGGTGTCTCGTTCCACCATAAAATACTCGTAATATACCAAATTATACATAAAAACTTTCGAGGTTCGTAACTAGGAAACAACTGGTTTCCCCAGATATTACCTGTTTACATTTTTTACTTAAAATTACAGTTTACACCTTTAGAAAACTTTTTTAATGAAGTATTACAAATAACTTAATTTATTTTGTAAAAAAAATGTTCCTTACCAGATTTTTTGATTTATTTCTTTTAATTTTTTCCTGCTTCAATAAATAGGCTCTTAAATACCCTTTCCGATGATACCCATATTGTCCCATTCTGCCATCAACTACTCGATATATGCCATATTATATATAAAAACTTTGGAGGGCTGTAACTCCTAAACTAAGGGTTGCGGCCATTTTTTTCACGTAACATTTATGCTTAAAATTGCATTTTGCACCCTGTAGGCAACTTTTTTTTATTTTGGAGCGGTGCCCGTAAACTAGATATAAGCCTAAAATATTAACACATTCGCTGTTAAAAAAAATTAAATTAATGGTGTGTTTCCAGAAGACGTGCGTAAGTTTAGACGAACGTGTGGCAAACAAACCAGTACGTAATGAAATGAGTTTTTGCATCACGTTCGTCAAGCTTTTGTGAGTTTGCGTTAATCGTTTACGTCTAACATGACAATATTGCCAACAAGTCTTTTTAAGTTTTTAAATGAATTTTTGTTTCTAAGTTTTATTGATACATTACGCGTAAGCAAAGAAATTTTTAAGATGCTACTTGATGAAACAGCCCCCAAAATGAAACCGGCGTACCGAAACACATACATTCCGGCACCAATTAAACTATCAACATTTTTATCATTTCTGGCAATAGGAGGCTATCAAGTCTAAATCTCAAGTGTCAAAAGTTATCAGCGAATTGCTAGATATCTTTGGAGAACACTTGTGCTCAACATGGATAAAGCTTGAAAAAACCGAAGAAGAGGAAAATGAAGTGAAAGAGAGCTTTTATAGCAGTGGTGGAATACCCGTTGTTGTGGATAAAAATTAAATTACTAGGGGACAATTTAAATCACCTTAACTATAATCGTAAAGGCTTTTACAGCATAAACGTATTGTTGGTAAGCAATTGTTTGTTTAATATTTTATTAAAAAAATATTAAAAAAGAAATGTCGGATCACCGAGGAAATAATATTTTTTTTTTTTTTAATTTTTAGATTTGTGACCACAAGATGGTAATTACATATGTAGACGCTAGGCATCCAGGGGCTAACCATGATGCCTTCGTTTGGGACCAGAGTGCAGCGGATCACTATTTTAAAACCAATTTCCTTAAAGGAAAGAGGAACACCTGGCTTCTTGGTATGAATTAAAAATATTTAACAAACATTTATAAAAACTATGCGTAAATATTTTTTAAAGGAGATTCTGGTTATAAATTAAAACCATATTTAATGACTCCATACAGAACCCCAACGGCAGCTTATGAGAAAAAATTTAATGAAAAGCACTGTAAAATAAGGAATATTATAGAAAGATGCAATGGTGCTTTAAAAAACCGTTTTAGATTTATGATTGGATCTAGAGGTTTGCATTAGAGTCCGGAAAAGACAACAAAAATTGTAAACGTTTGTTGCACCTTATACAATATGTGCTTATTTTACAAAAATAATTGGCTTCCTTCTTCTGAAAGTGATGTTGATGAAGGGGGTAATGATGACAATGATTATGATGCCAATGAATCAAGCTGTGAAGAATTAGGAACAACCAGCAATATCAGAAATCAAATTGCAAGAAATTTGTTCTAAAAATGAGAGCAATAATTTGTATGATTTAATTTAAGAGTTATTTTATTTTCAGTTTATTTGTTAACTATTAAACTAATTTATAATGTAATGAAGCTTAAAATACAAATTCATTTATTAGTTTATTAGCTAAGTAACATATTAACTTTTATAAAAATATTTCAAATAAAAACTGAATTCAATTACTTAAAATTTAATGCCGTATTTTATACTTTTGCACTTTTAATCTTTTTCTAACAAGAAGTTTTCAATTTAAATTTTGTATTTATTTAAAGTTATTGCATGTTTTTAAAGTCTTATTTGAGGTATTTTTATAGAATAATTGTCAAATAAGCCTTTAATAAACATAAAATTATTAATTATCATCTTTTGAGTACTTTACAATATCTACTAAGGACTGCGCTAGTCGATGGAGCAATGTTTTTAACTGCAGTAGCAGCAGCTTGGGCGGCCTCTGCTTGTACATTAATTACATGCAATGTTTTCTCCTGCACCTTCAATTGTTTCATTAAAAGTTTAATTTGCTCAACTTTCTCATTTTCCACAATTTTTCATTTCCGATTTAGTTGGTTTACTGCTTTACTATTTTTTTGGTCAGGATAAGACAGTTTTGGTGTTGATGTAATTGGCTGTAGTTGTTCTAATAGTAGTATTTGAGATTCTGTATGTAATAATTTTTTCGGTTATAAATTAACTGGGACATTCTGTGTTTGGACTTTCAGTGTTACGGATGTTGTTGGTGAAACTACTGCAGTAATGGGGTTTCTACGAGGGGTGTAGCTGAAACAATTTTGTTACTGCTACTGGGAAACTGCAATGTTTCGATAGATGAAGAGACACCAAGAGTTTTTCCACTTGGTGCAGCTGCTGAAGAAAGGTGGCAAATTATATCAATATCCCTTTCCAATGCAGTCAAAATGTTAATAATGCATGGCCCACCACCAGTTCCATGTAAAATTTTATTATTTTCTGCAATTTTCTTTTTCAGTCTAAATTTTTGGTCCTGCCATACCTATAATTTAATATTTTTTCATCAGTCATCAAACAAGATTTTAAAGAATACAATAGCTTTTTCCACTCACTACCATTTCTTTCCGGTGGGCCGTATGAGTTTAATTTTTGGGCCACTGTATCCCACGTGTGCTCCATAGCTGCTCTGCTACTTCCAAATATAGGGCTACCGGTACTCCTGCATATAAGATGCCAATTTATCGAATTGCACCGCTGTTGTCTTCCTTACACTAACATGGTTTTGTATTGTTAAAATTATAGTTATTAACATCTCAAATATTGAAACATACCTTCTTTTTTTTTCTGAACTCATAATTGGCTTTTTTAATTATTTTTTTCTTAATTCATTGAAATTTTAAATTTATTTTCTCGCCGGCGAATGCTTTTTTCTAATCGTTTGTTTTTAACATTTGTGACATTTTAATTCGTAATGTAGAAACCAAAAGAGACAGTAAATATGGCAACTACTACGTTTTCACTCAATTCAAAACGATATTTGTAATACAGAACCCCAAAACAAATTTCTTCACTTATTTATACGAAGTTTTTGAGTGACATGTGATATAGAAACACGCCATAAATGTACTATGTACAACTAAATTTTTTTTAAATAAAAATTAATTTTTATTAATGGGTTAACAAATTGAAAAAATTTTTAGATTTAAAAAAGATTTTAAGTCATATAAATATTGACGCAAAAATGTGGTTCATGGTCTCAGTTTTCATTTTACGTGATACGCAAGGCGAATTCATAACAGGTATACTCATGGCGAAAATAAATACAACATTGCGATAGAAACATGTACATTTTGTTTTTGTACAAATAGTTTTTGGCTGTCAAAAGCAAAGGAGATAATCTTGCCAACGTGTTTCGAATTTTTTATTAAACAGAGCTGTATTTTTTCAACCGTTAAAGGTTTTAGCGGTTTTGTAACACAACAAAAAAAAATTATTTGTGCTTATTTAAGAATGACTATTTATTGCACAATTAACGTCACGAAAATGTTTTTATTTTATTATTTTATAAATAAAATATTACATTGATATTCAAAAATAAATTATTTATAACCTGGGCACTTTTAATCATATACTTAATTAGCAACGCTTTTTGTGCCCACTTAGGATGAAGCCACTATTCTCGAAAACGGCTCGGCGGAATTTTTGCACGGTTGGCTAATTTTTTTCATTAAGGTCTCTACTTTATTAATGTATGGCCATTTGGGGCGAGAGTGTGATAGTTTCCATGGAAAACATCAGCAACGCTTTTTGTGCCCACTTAGGATGAAGCCACTTTTCTCGAAAACGGCTCGGCGGGATTATTGCATGGTTGGCAATTTTTGTTCATTAATGTCTATATTTTAATAATGTATGGCCATTTGGGGCGAGTGTGTGATAGTTTCCATGGGAAACATCAGCAACGCTTTTTTGTGCCCACTCAAGATGAAGCCACTTTTCTTGAAAACGGATGGGCGGACTCGTTGTACGGTTGGCAATTTTTGTTCATTAAGGTCTCTACTTTAATAATGTATGGCCATTTGGGGCGAGAGTGTGATAGTTTCCATGGGAAACATCAGAAACGCTTTTTTGTGCCCACTCAGGATGAAGCCACTTTTCTCGAAAACAGTTCAGCGGAAATGTTGCACGGTTGGCTAATTTTTGTTCATTAAGGTCTCTACTTTAATAATGTTTGGCCATTTGGAGCGAGAGTATAATAGTTTCCATGGAAAAAATCAGACTATTTTTAGTGGTCAGTAAAAACGCTTTTTATATTTATTTTCTATAAACAACAAATGTTTTGTTTATTTATTTATAATTTAAATCAATTTTTCTTCTTCTAGATGCCAAAATTTCTTCTAATTTTTTTTTTATTAAAAATACCCGGGGAATTTTACTTCCCGGTTTTTAATTCCAAAATCGACGCTATTTTTTCGGCGCTACCTTGGCGCACGTGAATATTTACAACATGCGTAACAACATTGTTGAAACATATGGCTTTAGCTCTAATTTGCGAAGAAAAATATGGCTATATCTCTCATTTCGCAAAATTTTTAATATGACCTTACCTCTCAATGATTGGGAAATAAGGCCATTATAGCTTTATCTCCCATTCAATTAAGCAATAAAGCCATTTTGGCCTTATCTCACATGATTTAAAGCACCCCCCGTAATTTTAGCAAATAACAGAAGGCTAAGAAGGATATGCAAAATGCACAGAAATGCACATGATAGCAATAACTATAACACTTAAAAAAACGTATCACTGAATTGAAAAACGAAGAGCTGTCCAACTTTTTTGGAATTGTGAATGACACAAATAATAATGATTTTAAGCTATAGAAAGCCTCAAAATGCGCTAAAAACCCAACAACTCAAATGGAAGATGGTGCAGAAATAATAAATGTTAAGTTAAAGCGCTATCTACACATCTAGAGCAAACTCAGCTATGAAAACGGTGGAAGATAATCATATTATAAAATTTTTAGACTCTGCTTGTCCTATGTACCGTCCAATAAAACCATTTTCGCCAAGAGAAGGATTATCACATTTTTCAATACAGTGGAAGTGCGCAGAAATAATAATGATTAGCAAATCTAATAAGCCGGAAAATGAAATATTATCATACAGGCCCATAAGTTTATTTTTCAAAACTATTAGAAAGGTTATTTAAAAATAGATTGCTTCCAATTTTGAACAAGAAAAATATAATACCTGAACACCAGCTTGGTTTTAGACACGAGCATAAAACACCGGAGCAATGCCATCGAGTGCTGAATGTAATTTCAGAATCTCTAGAAAAGAAGATGTACTGTTGTGCAGTGTTTTTAGACGTTAAACAGGCATTTGCATAGTTTGGCATGAGGGACTCTTAGTCAAAATCATATTTAAATGAACGAACATTTTATGTTAAGGTAGATGATGAAAAGTCTGGCATATGTGATATAAAAGCAGAAGTGCAGAAAGGAAGTGTCCTAGGTCCAGTTTTGTATACTGTTTTTACATCCGATATACCTCTTGATAGTAAAATTACTTTAGCTACTTATGCGGATGACACATCAATTTTATATTCAAATCAATAATCAAATGAAGCATCCATAGTAATTCAGAGAGAGCTAGATACATTTCAACAGTGGTTAGAAAAATGTAAAATTGAAATTTACACGCATAAATGTAATCATGTCACGTTCACATTAAGAAGGGAAGAGTGTCCTACCTTATATATTAATGGATATGAGCTGAAACCGTTAAATATCTGGGAATGCATCTTGACAAAAGATTGACATGGAAAAGGCAGATAAAGGTAAAAAGGGAACATCTTAACGTGAGAACCAAGAGAATATACTGGTTACTAGGTGCCAAATCAGAACTCAATTTAGAAAATAAAAATATATAAGGCTATACTAAAACCTGCATAGAAGTATGGCATTCAACTATGGGAAACCTCAATCCATTCGAACATAGAAAATTTTCAAAGGTATTAATCAAAAACTCTGAGGACGATTGTTAATGCTCCGTGATTTATAACAAACAAACAAATTGACAAAAATCTCAAAATTCCTTCAGTCAGTAGCGAAAAAAATAGATTTAGTCAGAGGTACTTAAATCCCTTAGCAACCACAGTAACACTCTTGCAATAAGTCTTTTAGATAACACAGAAGAACTAAGAAGACTGAAAAGATGTATTAGATTTGCCATTTAGGAAATTATAATTCTAGTGCCTAATGTAAATAATAATATTTCTGTATAATATTAAATTTAGTTTATTAAGCTTGCTGAAGCTTAGTAACATAACTTAAGTTACTTTATATAATCCTATTTACTTATTATGGTTAAAATAGATTGTACATAAATAAACGAAGATAAAAAAAATATTTTTATACCTTCGTAAATTGAATAATAAGTTCGACGCAGAAAAATCAATCTGTTATACATATTTCTGTGTTTGACTTACGTCTTGCAACTGTGTTTGAGTACCATCTAGGGATAAGTGTAGTGCTTTTGTAGATGCTCTTATCGTTGTCTCATCAAAAGAACGAGCTTCAGCGGAACTGGAATTATTTAAAAAACATTCGGAGTTAGAACAACATTTTAAAATAAGTGTTTTTATATAAAATACTTTTAAATATCATTTAAAAAATATTAAAACAGTAAATTTTAAAGAAAAATTAAAGAAATAATAACTTAAAACTAAGAAAAACAGAAAAAAAGGAAATTAAAACAAAAAAAGAAAGTGAATTTTAAAGTATATAATTAACGTACTTTAAACGTGCTTGATTCCTTTAAATATAAATATTTCATGACATACTCGTGAAATATTTTTTATTTAAAAAACTACAAACTGAAATGTATTACTGCGGGGAAAGCATATTCATATGGCCATTTCACTACTGCTCATATAGCTCATCAGTGGATTTTATATAGAAAATCTGAAAGTCTTATATCAAAAGCCAAATTGATAAAATGAGAACTCCCTTGAATCAATAAGACAAAAAGACAATAACAATTCCAAATAATAAATTTTCATATTGGTATATAATTGACTAAATATAAAAAAAATAACAAAAGTAACGATTGAAAATAAAAAGATAAATTGTTTAACAGTTTAAGTGACACAAAGGATTCTTTAACAAAAAATTTAAGACAAAAATCAGCAAAATAAATAGTTCCCGTCAACGACAAATAGAAACTTAAAATTGACTTGTAGACAAAATGAAAGATATCAAATAAAACTTAGTGTATGGAACAAAACGATTTAAAAGAAATTTTGTTCAGCTATAGAAGTGAAATAAATTTTTATGTTAACAAAAAAGTTCTTCTAAATCAATTGAATATTTTATTAAAAATTTAAGACAAAATAATATCTGGAATTTCTAAACTGAAAAACTAATTGAATAAAAAAGAGTACGACTGTGGCAAAGCAAACATCTCGATCCTGTTTATGTAAGATAATTTTAAGTTAAATTCAAGAAATTTTAAATATCAAGCTACTAAATTTTTCCCTAAATAAAAACAGTATTTTTTATTTGCCACGAATTCTGCGTTATAAGTCATAAAATATTTAGATTTTTAACGATTCAAAAGACGATATCACAGAGAGACTAAATAGGGCTTTGAAGATGAACCAACCAAGTGGATCTTCCAGCTCAGCTGGACTTATAGGACTTAACGAAACACAAAAGAAACAGATTAAGGAAATAATTCGGGACAGGATACGAAAAGGAAATGACTATTTAACGGATGAAGATATTGACTAACCAGTAGGTAGGGTTAGTGCTCATTTAAGAAAATTAAACAAAGTGGTGGACGTTGTAAAGCCGATACGGGAGTTCTCTGGTAAACCAGGCGTATTTATCCCCTGGCGCAAATCCGTAGATAAGGTATTAGCACTTTTCGAAACGCTTCAAGGTACCGGACCTTACTACGCAATTCTGCATGTAACTCGCAATAAATAGGCGAAGCAGATACCGCTTTAGAATCAAATAGGACATTGCTAGACTTGGCCAAAATGAGAAAATGTCTGATGATGTACTACTCTAGAGTACCAAATGACTGCCCTGTATCAAGGGAATAAGATTATAAACGATTTCTACCAAACAGTTCTCCAACATATCTAATTAATCCTTGGCAAAGTCGCTTGCCCTGACCTTAGCGAGGAGACTCTACGGGCTATGACAAATACGTATAGGGATAAGACGTTAGACATCTTCGTAAGTGGTCTCATTGGAGACCTTTCCCTACTATTAAGTATTAGAGAGCCATCTTCATTACCACAGGTTCTACATCTTTGCCTTAAGATGGACAAATTACGCACAAGTTCAAAGCTCGAAAGTAAACGGACACAAGCTGCCTTCTCCATCCAATGGACGAGCATTTTATCCTGCATACAGGATTTACAAGACCAACGGTACCACCGCGGTACTGCTCTGCAATAAATAAAATTTTATGTGTCTAAATTGGAATCCTTTTAGACCTCTGTTTAATCAAAATAGATTCGCAGGACAAACGTACCAAAATGAATTTAAAAAAAGAAGACCATTCAGGGAAAGGTAAATTTAGGATGGTTGGGGATGTTAGAAGACTAAACTCAGTAACAATCGCAGACAAATACCCTATTTCAGACATTAACGACGTTTTAGAAAATTTGTGTGGAAATTAATTATTTACGGTGTAAGATCTTAAGAGCGGTTTTCATTAGATTAGTCGTGGAGAAGAAAACAGGGAAAAGACAACGTTTTCAATCAATAATGGTAAACACGAATTTACCACTCGGTGATGTATTACGACAAAAAAAAATATTCTATGTTTATGTGGACGACATTATAGTAGATGAAAATGTATTTTACAACTTAAGATATAAGCCAAATAGGCCTAACGTAGTGGCTGACGCGTTATCTAGAAATTTCCAAGGATTAAACATCCTTCAAGACCAACCAATCTCTTCCACTATGATTTAATACAGTGCTGAGAGATGAGAGAAACTCCTATTAACGTGTTTAAAAACCAATTATTTATAAGCACAGGGGAAGCACCTTCATATCAATTCAAAATAATCTTTGAAGGATATCATCGAAATCTTATAATAGAAACCAGTTATGACAAACAGAAGCTCATAAGAATACTTAAAAAATTTCTAAATCCTTTAGTAATAAATGGGATTTAAACTCCAGAACCAATAATGGGTAAAGTTCAGAGCATTTATGTGGATAATTTTTTAAATTGTAAATGTATATTTACGCAGGTAGTAGTTGAAGACATAACGTCCGAGAGCGATCAGGAGAGTATTATTGTGGAAGAACTTTCAAGGACTCATCGCAACGAATAAGAAAATAAAACACAAATTATGGAAAAATAATAATTTCCATCTATGGCACGAAAAATAAAAAGAGTAATAAAATTGTATTCAATTTGCAAAACAAAAAACAAAAAAATATGAGAGACAACCGAATACACCGGAACTTGGGGAAACACCGATACCATATTTAAACTGATAAAAAGCTCATTCTGACTTCAATAGACAAGTTTTCAAAATACGTACAAGTAAAACAATTTGGTGGCAGATCAATTGAAGCCGTTAGGAGACCACCTAGGAAACTTTTGTTTTTCTACGGGGTACCCAAGAATGCTGTAATGGACAACGAACCTTCATTAAAATCACCCTCTATTTTATTTATGATGAAAGATGGCTTTAAAATAAATATTTTTACTAACCTTTCACATAAACGCGAACCAAATAGACAAATAGACCTTTTCCATTTCACTTTGGTGGAAATAATACGATATTTTAAGGAAGAGAGAACATCTAGAGATTTTGATGAGCTATTCAAAAGATCTGTAAATGTATATAACCATTTGATCCATACTACTACAAATAGGAAACCAGTAGATCTATTCTTTGGGCGAAGAGTTAACTTTTCACCACAGGATTATAATACAACAAGGCTCTCAAATGCGCAAACAAGAAAAGGACTTCGTTTACCACAAAAAAAAAAAAAAAAAAAAAAAACGACCAGCCAAAGAATACGTACCCGGACAATTGGTTTACGTAAAGATTAATAAGAGATTAGGTACTAAACTAAGTAACCGGTTCAGAGAAGAAATATAAAAGATATTAAATTAAATCTTCTTTTTAATTTTGGTAACTGTTATGGCGAACCTTAACATTCTCGACTACTCTAACACTAGACTCACAAATAAAATATTAAAGGTTAGAAAAGAAGATTAGAACACTAAATTAACAATTAGATTAGAGCATAAAATTAATTTAATTGAAAAAGAATTGCAAAATATTGAATATGCGCAAAAGTTAAAATTGTAAACTCGTTCATCTTATCTAAAACAGAAATGATGTATTAACAAATTACAAAATACCAATCTTTAGTGTAGATGATTTACTTATCTTTGTAACGAATAACAAAGAAATTTTATATATTTTACGCATTCCAAATACACATAATGAAAATTGTGAAACACATTTGATAAAACCTGTAAAGTTTAGAAATTTATTTTTTTATTTTTATTTTATTTAATTTGATTTGTAATATAAAGCTCAACAGGGCTATAAATAATAATATTACTTTGGAAATTACACCTGAGATCATAAACAAAAATATGTAATAGTACAATGCAGCAAATTGGCTCCCCAGCCATTAAAAATTGTATGACAATTGGTCCCATTCATATGTAAAAACATTTACATATTTTTAGTTGTGTTAAATTACAAAAATACAGTAAAAGTTTGAGTCTAAATACGTTATTAGTTTAAGAGAAGAGGCACAAAGCAAAAGGTAATACATTCCACTATCGAGCAATTCTAACAATATATGATCTCTCGAATGCTGATGAATGAATTCTACGTATTAATATTTGAGAGTTTCTAGTTGATTGTATAAAGGTAATAAAGTTTGAGATCTATTTGCTTTCATTATTTTGTAAAAAAGAATAATATTACGAAATTTTAAAAATTCGAAAATAACAACCAAGGAATGATCGAACAAATTGTGATATATGATCGCGGCGTCTTACATTATAAACAAAACGAACAAAAATGTTTACCAACCGTTTAATTCTGTCCAAAAGCATAGAAAAAGTACCGCTAAAAACTTTTAAACCATACAAAACTTGAGAAATTAGCAATGAATGAGCTGGTTTATTTCTAATATATATAGGAAAATACAGATTTGTAGAGTATATTTTACGCAAAATACTGAAAATTCTTGCACCAAAACGATACCTAAGCATTTCAAATGATCGACAAATTGTATTTTAACATTTTGAAAGATAATTTCCGTATTCACAAGCTCTGCTAAGGTGTAGGTAGTATTGCATACTACATTTTGTTTACTTCTTTGTGAACAACCATTGTATCAATGTGCCATTGTACATTGTACTTCATACGTCAAAAACTGAATAAGAAGAAGAAAAGTGCTATTCATCATTTGTTTTTTATAAGCCAAATGGGGGAGAAAACAGAAAAAAGTAAATTAATAAATTTTTTTGTGAAAAATATAGTTTCGATATATTAATGGTTGACTCAAGTAAGTTATATTACTGAAGGAAAAATTTGGAAGCTTAAAAGAACTTAAGTTTAGAATGCTGTGACGGTGGAAGTCCCGATGGTCGTTTCTACCTACACATCGTAAAATAGTTTACTCTAGCATAAGTATTAGCTTTAAGATCTTATAAAATGAATTCTGTATTATTTGATTGTTAAGTTCTTATTTTAATTTTATAAGCAAAAGGCATTCCTTTCTTGGTTGAACAACGATCTACTCATGCTGGGTTGTTGTTGTGACGATCAAAACAAGTATTGCTGCTTTATTGTTTGTTTTTATTTTTACAACAACACCCACGACAACAACCAAGCATGCGTTGGTTGATGGTCAACCATTTAGCTTACGTAGTGTAAGCAAATGTATTTTTAGAATTACAAGCAGACACTACCACAATCACAGCCTGCCTGTATGTGTGGCCAGCCGACGGGTATAAAAGGCGAGCAATTTGCCTGTATCGAGACAGTTGATTGCCGGCTGGCCTTTAGGTAAGACCGGGAGTTTAGTAGTGGATACACGCTAGACTGTTGATCCTACACAGGCAGTAAAAAGGAAGTGGTAGTGACTGCTTGCGTTCAGTACCAACTCCTTCGAGAGTGATCACTTGTCGTAGTTAGCCGACTGTCATAGTGGGGTTTACATCGGTTGCGGTCACGCGCCTATGTATTTTCCAAGTGGTACGAGTAGTGGTTCACACGCTCGTATCCGCTAACCGACAACGGCTGCCGACGGTAAGTGACGCCCACACGCTTGAGCCTAGGTCACTTGCAATTGATTAAGTAGTAGTTTTGTTTAAAACGTGTAGTAAAATAAAACACGCTATCGTATTTAAAAGAATACCGTGTTTTACTCACGAAGACGACGACCCTGGACGCCGCTGAGTTCTGCCCCAGCAACCAGCGGAAACGTGTCGTTACATTGGCGCCCGAGCAGGGACAAATCTAATTTGTCCAATCATCAGCTGTCGCACTGAAGACAGCACGTCACACCCGTGACTGCGACGAAGCCAGCAGAGAGGAGCCTGCCTAACAGCAACCGTCCGCGCAGCAGCAAACCGGACTGCCCAATAGTCAGCTGTCGCACCGAAGACAGCACGTCACACCCGTGACTGCGACGAAGCCAGCAGCGAAAAGTCTGCCCACCAGCAATCATCCCCGCAGCGGCAAACCGGACTGCCCAATAGTCAGCTGCCGCACCGAAGACAGCGCGCTACCGGCCGACAGCAACAGAAGGCCGCCAAGATGCTCAGAAATACCTGGGTATATTCATTAAAGAAGGAAGAGCTCGTTACCTACCTTGCCGCCTTCGAACAAACTACGAACGGCACCGTCGACGAGTTACGAAAGAGGTTCGCCAAGTTCATCACGACAGATCATCCACAGGCACAACAGCAGCGACTTTTAGACCTGCAAGCCGACCATGAGAAGCTGTTCACCACTGGCGCAGCCTATGTTCGCCTACAGCTGCCACCGCCAACTATGACGGGCGACGCAGCCTCACCAAAGAAAATTGAAGGTTCGCTGTCACACAAAACTGCCGCCGGCACAGAGCGTCCGCCGCACGACGTCCGTATGCACCACCTGGACACCATCCGGGATTGGGGCCTTAAATACGATGGCGGCAAGGACCCCCTTGGTTTCCTCGAGAGATTAGAGGAACTGGCTGTACTGTACGACGTAGACTTGAGGGAAGTGCTACGCGGAATGCCGGAGTTATTGCGCGACAAGGCTCTGTGTTGGTACCGCAATAACGCCCGATCATGGAGCCAGTGGTCAGAGTTTAAAAATGACTTGGCTACGTTTTTTCTACCGCCGCGGTACTTCGAAGAGTTGGACGACGAGGTCCGCAAACGAGTGCAGCGACCGCGGGAACCTTTCCGAGATTACGTGTTGGCAATCCAAGGAATAATGAGACATACCGATATGAGCCCCGCACAGAAATTAGAGCGGATTTTTCGAAACGCCCTTTCCGACTATCAATTGTATATTCGGCGGCGAGATTTTTCAACCCTCGACGACCTCGTGAAGTTAGCCATGGAGCTCGAATGCATCCCCCACAGTAGCTATCCCATGCACATAACACGTGGCGAACATTACCGGACAATAAGGGACGGTACTCACAGTGAGGAAAGGCAGCAGTCAGGAGGCAAGGATAGCGGGGTAAATCCTACCAGCCTCTCATGGGGCCATGATAAACTTCAGGCACAATCGCCCCCAGAAGACATTCCGATCACCGCGATCATCGAATCCAGGGCAGAGGAGCGTTGCCCCTGGATGAAGAAAATGAAGCAAGAAGTACACGACCATCCCGATAGAGTTGCCGATTACACCATAATGAATCAGCAACTATACCGCCATACCACCAGGGGGACTGGCGATAAAGATGATACGCCATGGAAACTGTGTGTGGCCACTCCGTTGAGAGTCCAGGTGATCCAGGAAAACCATGACCAGGCGGCCGGCGGCCACCTCGGCGTGCGCAAGACTATTAACCAGATCGCTCAGCGGTATTACTGGCCCGGCATGGCACGGGACATAAGCCGGTACGTACGACGGTGTGAGGCCTGTCAGAAGTATAAAATCGACCAGCAAGCTCCCGCCAATATGATGCTGACTCGCCAACCGGACGAACCATGGTCCTTAGTCTGCGCCGATTTCATGGGTCCATTGCCACGAACCAAGCACGGCAATACGACTGTGTTAATGCTATCCGATAGCTTCTCGAGATGGTGTGAACTCGTGCCGTTACGAAACGCCACTGCCGAAGACGCCGTAAAAGCATTGCGCGAGCGAATCATTGCCCGTTATGGAGTCCCGAAGATGGTCCTCACAGACAACGGCGCTCAGTTCACAGGCCACATTTTTTGTCGATACCTTAGGGAAATGGGAATTAAACAACAATTCACCGCACCCTATACCCCCCAGGAAAACCCAGTGGAAAGAGCCAACCGAACTATAAAAACAATGATAGCTCAGTTGGCTAGGCAACACAATACGTGGGATGAGATGTTACCAGAAATCATGTTGGCTATCAATACTGCCACATCCGAGTCCACGGGATACACCCCCGCCTTCCTTACCCAGGGTAGGGAGCCACGCCTGCCCGGCACACTCTACGATAAAGTAACCATCGGTTCTGGAGCCCGCCAGTTAAGCCCGAAGGGCAGAGCGGAGGAATTGTCAGAGATCTTCAAGTTCGTCAAGAGAAATCTGGAGACCGCAGCGAAGAAGCAACAACAGCACTATAACCTGCGCCGCCGCCCGTGGCGGCCCAACATAGGCGACCAAGTCCTAGTCCGCGCACATCCGCTATCGCGCGCCATCGACAGTTTTGCGGCCAAGCTAGCTCCAAAACACCTGGGCCCCTACGTTGTAAAGAACTTTATATCCCCTGTTATTGTGGAAATTAGTAGTTGTAGTAATAGCGACGTGCGACGAGCGCACCTTAGTGAATTGAAACCTTTCCATTCACCGACTACTGACCCCGCGTCTTCTTCTCTCTGCAGATCTACGTATAAAAGAAATAGAAGAAGAACTAAGAATAAAATGCAGCCGCTTCAAAGAAAGCGACCCTCTCCACCTACCAACTCGGCCGAAGACAGGAGGTTTCAAGAAACCAGCCAGAGGTTCCGACACAAATTGGAGGCGGAATCAGCAAAGGGTCGCCGAATCATATTTTTAAATAAAGGCGATGTACCGAGTCGAAGCCAGCAACGAACCACAACGACCCGGCTGAGGTACCAACCCCGCCCGCGGAAGACATCGTTTCCGTCAGCTTCATCATCAGACTCATCATCTCCATCGTCAGCATCAGCGTCACCGTTGGCACCGATAGCTGACTCAGTGCAAATACCAACAACAGTCACGTCGATCACGACACCCTCACGCATCACCACAAGCCCGACCATTGCAACACCCGCCTCAGCACCTCCGGTCAACGTTCTCCTGCCTAAACCCGCCGTGAATAGGACAACCTCCCCACGCGGTAGTTTCCACATCATCCCCGAGCACCAAGCCCCACAGATATTGCGAGAGGCAATAGCCGCCAGAAAGGCAAAGGTCATTCCCTGGGCACGTTTCTGCATCCTGGCTGGGAAACAACGCTACCGGGTCACCTGGTCGAAAACCACGCCGACGGTTATCCGCTTGCTGCCGCTTACCACAGCACCCAGGGAGAGGGAAGGTAGTGTGACGGTGGAAGTCCCGATGGTCGTTTCTACCTACACATCGTAAAATAGTTTACTCTAGCATAAGTATTAGCTTTAAGATCTTATAAAATGAATTCTGTATTATTTGATTGTTAAGTTCTTATTTTAATTTTATAAGCAAAAGGCATTCCTTTCTTGGTTGAACAACGATCTACTCATGCTGGGTTGTTGTTGTGACGATCAAAACAAGTATTGCTGCTTTATTGTTTGTTTTTATTTTTACAACAACACCCACGACAACAACCAAGCATGCGTTGGTTGATGGTCAACCATTTAGCTTACGTAGTGTAAGCAAATGTATTTTTAGAATTACAAGCAGACACTACCACAATCACAGCCTGCCTGTATGTGTGGCCAGCCGACGGGTATAAAAGGCGAGCAATTTGCCTGTATCGAGACAGTTGATTGCCGGCTGGCCTTTAGGTAAGACCGGGAGTTTAGTAGTGGATACACGCTAGACTGTTGATCCTACACAGGCAGTAAAAAGGAAGTGGTAGTGACTGCTTGCGTTCAGTACCAACTCCTTCGAGAGTGATCACTTGTCGTAGTTAGCCGACTGTCATAGTGGGGTTTACATCGGTTGCGGTCACGCGCCTATGTATTTTCCAAGTGGTACGAGTAGTGGTTCACACGCTCGTATCCGCTAACCGACAACGGCTGCCGACGGTAAGTGACGCCCACACGCTTGAGCCTAGGTCACTTGCAATTGATTAAGTAGTAGTTTTGTTTAAAACGTGTAGTAAAATAAAACACGCTATCGTATTTAAAAGAATACCGTGTTTTACTCACGAAGACGACGACCCTGGACGCCGCTGAGTTCTGCCCCAGCAACCAGCGGAAACGTGTCGTTACAATGCTATCAGCACAAAATAAGAAAAGATGCAATGATTGGATAATGGCTTGCTGCATTCTTCATAACATTATTATTAAATATAGTTTAGAAAAAGGTGGCAGAGAACAAACCTTAAGATATGTTTCCAATATACCCACTCCTACTATATACAACAGAAATGACTTATTCTACTTTCGAATAAATCAGTCAAATCAATAAATTAAATAAATAAAACTAATAAAAATATCTTTTAATTCAATTTAATTTAATATAATTCACACATGAACACAAAAATAATAATTCATTTAAACAAAAAACATTTAAACATAAAAAAAATCACATTAAAAAAAAGGCACTATACAACGTTTGAAAAACATATGAAAAAAAGTACTAAGTGTTGTATCGCATGTTTGCATGAAAATTACCAACAACACAGCTAGCACCGTTGTATTTTGTTAGCACTTAGCACTTACTAGGGGGCTTGTGAATAGGGCAAATGTTTAAGCTTGGAGAAAAACGATTTGTAGTACCAAACATAACAGCTTTCGTTTTAGAAGGGCTTAAAGTTGGGGGATTCGAAACTGTCCAATCAAACACACGGTAAAGACTATAGATTATACTGTTTTCCAATACATGAATTGAAATTATTTTGGCTTTAATTCGTTTATTTTAATTTCTAAAAATTTTTTTTTAAAAAGAAAATTTATTTTACAAATGTATGCGGACGTTTTCCGAAGAAATTAAAATAAATGATCTGAAGCCAAAATAATTTAATTTTGTGTATTCATTTGGCCACTTACTTTGTTTTATTTATAACAAAAAAATTCAGGTCGAAACAGCAAAAAGTTAAAAACTAAAAAAACCAACAAAAATAATTTCAATTTATTTTCCAATACATCCAAGAAATCAAAGCTATTTCCAAAGAGTAAAAAGATATTATTGGCAAAGATATGAGATTTATATACAGATGAGTTAATATAATTAGGAAGATAATTTATATATAAAATAAACAAAATCGGGCCCAACACTGAACCTTGTGGAACAACTGATGAAAGCGAACGTAAAGACGACCTTACTCCATTGAATTCAATAAATTGAGCTCTGTCAGTCAGATAAGAGTAAATAAGACGACAAGTAGTATTTGAGAAGCTTAACTAATTCTTGTGCTAACTGATCATAGTAGAAAATGATAAAGAATTAAGGCTTTAGAAAGATCTAAAGGTAAAGTATTATATCCTTTACGATAGGCATATTGCTTTTCGTATATGTTAAAAGAAACCGAGGTAAGAATTTGATATTTCATAATATTCTCAAACAGTTAAGACAGCACAGGGAGAATGGAAATAGGTCTAAGATCCTCCGATATATGAACCACTTTAGATTTTGGATTTAGAACGACACGGCCAGACTTCCATAGATTAGGAAAAATTGGCACGGTTAAGATTTTATTAAAAAGGCTTAGTATATAGTTAGAAACATAAGGATATATAAGCTTAATAAAACGTATTGAATTGTTGTCGGCACCAACAGATTGAGATTTAACTTTATACAAGGCATCTCTTACTTCAGATGCAGTAATACAGTGAAATGAAAAACAGATGATATTGTTAAAAAAGCTATCTGAGCTGAAATCCATATCGCTGCTAGGATTAGCACCACTTACAAAGTAATCATTAAAATCTCAATATCTATGTAATATACAGGTGAATCGTGGCCGACAAACCCAGCTCCTTTCAACATCTTCCACACTCTAGCTGTATCTAAGCCTGAAAATAAGTTTGAAAAATGATTTCTTTTAGCTTTACGAACAACACGTTGGTACTTATTTTGAAGCTTACAGTAAACTTTCCAATTTTCTAACGAACGGTTACATCTATAGAAGCTATAAGCAAATTCTCTAAGAGACGTTACTTACACTATTTGCCTGGTATTAATCCAGTTATTATTAAGACATTTCATTTTTCTCCTTGCAATTGGAACGAATGTAAAAAGTGATTCAAGAAGAGACGAAAAGTAGGAGCATGCTCATCTTTCTACAGGAATAAAAGCTGTTTGAATCAAAATCATCTCAAAAATATTAATAAGTCATCCCAATTTATGGAACTAAGGTCACAAAAAACATAAAAATTTCATGATGAGAAATAAAAGGACATTGTAATTAATTAGAGCAATGTAGCAATGATACGTCACTAATTAACCAAAAGTCAATCAATGATGTAGATCCATGATTAACATCATAATGAGAGGGTAACGAATTATGAAAAACAGACAAATTATTTCTTAAACACAATGACCTAATTTTGCAAGATTTAGCCATATTAAACATATTACAGTTGAAGTCACCACACCACAAATATAATATTGGAATACTTGAGAAACATTTCATGATGATAGTTTTCGAAAGATACTAAGTTACAGATTGGTAAAACGATAACCCCAAACAAAACTCGAGCGAAGCTTAAAGAAATTTCAATAAAAAGCGATTCACAGACTCCAAGCTCGGAAACTCATAACACTGGTTTGCACTTCAGTTTAGTAAAAACGTAAATACAAACTACCCCACCTCTAGAATTTGTCCGATCAGTTCGAAAAACATTATAACCAGAAATTCTCACAGCGCGATTTGAAATAAATAGTTTGAGCCAAGTCTCAGACACCGCAAATACATCTAAAGCTTTATTAGTCAGGATTGATTTTAACTCGTCAATCTTTGAGTATTCAGACGGCGGTCGTAGACTTTGGCAGTTTAAATGCCCCGCTTTAAAGTCATTTGCAGAACAGTTTAAATTGTAATTAATAGAACTACCACTAAAAGCTGGACCATTAAAGAAAGGAAACATCAATAGGATGGGGAACCAAATAGTACAAAGTAAAAAAATTATTCTAATAATAATTTTTACATTATTAAACAGCATCTTATTTTATCTGTAGACTAATTTAAAAAAATATTCGCAGAAAAGAATTAAAAAAATATATTAAGAATTGAATAAAAATTAAAAAGATTTAAATTGAAATATAGAGGCAATAGTAAAATCCAAGTAATACAATAATTTCAAATTTCACCATGCAATAGTGACGTACAGCCAGCGCTATTCTGCAACAGCTCCTCGCCATCAGGCATCGTTACTTTCACCTTTAGCTTATCAGAGTTTAATCCGAAATTTATTAATAATTTGTTCCCTGCTCAGCTTAACACACAAAGCATTTAAGACAGAATTAGTCTTTATTTTCTGTTCCGTGACGAATCAGCTGATCAGTTTCTGTTAAATGGAAAATGTGGGTTGTGGAGGATAGTCATCATTTAAATAAACACGAGATTCAATATTTGCATCTATAACATCGCAGACTTTTAATGATCTTAATTTAAAATACTGCTTCATTATTTTGTCTTAAAGATGCACACTGTTTAGTTTGATTAAAATAGATTCGCGGTTATTAAAATAACACATATAATAAATGTCACTGTTTAAAACGGGTACATAAAAAATAGAACCAATCCTAATAATAACTGTAGAGAGCTTTTCCGATTCTGCAGGCAAGCTATTTACGACAATGCTTGCACGATTAAGCCTCTCATAAATTACATTGTTCTCTTTTTCAAGGGAGGAAAATTTCTTATTGGCCAAAGAGTCTACATGATTTATAAGTTGATTGCAGTCTATAAGTTCAGCTCTTGTATCTTTGAAAAAAGAAGCCATTTCAGACTTAAAACTAGAAATAGTATCAACAAGTGTCTCCTTAATGTTTTGTTGGTCGTTATCAATTTTGTTCATAAAACTGCCTATTTTGCCGTTAAAGTCACTAATTTCTTTCCGAAAACAGCTTTCCAATCCAGATCGGGGATCATTTTTGCACGGAGCGCAAGGAAACGATAGCATTTTATTAGCTTTTAAAACAGACATGGCGCTCTCATGTATACCACTTAAGGACAAGTAAAACCATAATGTACATGTTCCGCACTGAATGCTAGCTTAGGTCTTGCTAATTTTTTCTGTGCAAATACCACATTTAAAGATTTTTGCGGCTGATGGCATTTTATTTTCATGGATTCCTTGCAACTTAGCAATGGTTGATCGTCCACACAAGTGTGTGAAATGGAGTAGAATCACAATTCATTTTAATTTAAAAGATATTTTAGCAGTTTGTGTTTTAGAAAAACTTGTTAGTTAATTTACTTAATATTTAGTTAATTTTATTCGTAATTAATTGAAAAAAAGTTTAAGAAAAATGGCAGCTGAACTATTTTATTAATAGACTAAATTGAATTTGAAAATATATTGTAATGTAAAAATGCTGTTTGCCATCAAAGAAAAATGTAAAAATTATAATGACAATACCATATGTAATAAAAATGATATATGTAGTAGAATTAAGAGATGATTATTGTATAACCAACTTAAGAATAGAATAGGGAACTGGACCCAAGTAAACAAAAATCACGTAGAAACGATAGAGGAAATCGGGAGCGATCTTATACTACTAAGCCAATACAATGGCAGGATTACAACAAATGATGAGGAAATAAAACTAAATGGAACGTATTTGGTAAAATACTTTAATACAACAATAAAAATTGATGAATAAAAAAGTAGGTGAAATAAAAACTTTGGCAACCCTTGTTGTGAAAACATCTAAAATCAAAGCTCGTCTAAGTGACTTTTTAAATATTTTATAAAATAACATTTTATGCATTATTTTATACACAAATTTACAAGCATTGTATAAAATAAACAGTGGAGAATCTGATTATTTTGGAGAATGTCTACTAAAGGTCGTCGTAGCATTAAAGTTGTAATAGTTTGTCGCCAATGTGGAACAGCAGTGAAAGAAGAGGATGAAGAAAATATTCAGTGCGATAAGTGCGCCAAAATATTTCATTCCTTTTGTACAAAACTAAACAAACGTCAATATGATTATTTATTGGCAAACGAAGAAGAAGAGTATGTTTGTCATCTGTGCTTTAATACAAGCAGTTGTTCAGTGAGTGATGAAATTAAAGAAATGAAAGGTAAAATAAACAAAAAGCTTGATACAATAACAAATGCAATTGATTTCATGTCAAAACAGTACGATGCTTTCTTTAAGAATATTACAGAAAATAACAAAAAGAAATGAAATAATAACTATGAAAACGTCTGTGAACTTTTTAAACGACCATCGAGTCAAAAATGATTGTATAATAAGAGCTGTGGCTGTTGATAAAGAATTGTCAGCTGTTGATACTATTCTGGATATATCTAAAAAAATTGGTTTAAATCTGAAGAAAGGTAAATCTGAAGGGACAGAAAGAATGATAAACAAACGATACTGGTTAAATTTTGCAGCAAAAACAGTAAAGAAAAACTCATGATGTCAAAATCTAAGCTTAAAGAAAATTATGAAACCAAAACAATTTACATAAATGACTATCTGAGCAGAGAAACACTTAGTCTTTTCAACTATGCCAAAACCTTGAAAACCATTGGTTACGCTTTTGTCTACACGAACAGCTCTAGAGTTTATGCGAAAAAGAGTGAAACAACAAAACCGAAGCTAATTAGATCCGAAAAAGACGTTGATGAAATTATGACAGGTGCTGCAACTACAAGAACAAAACGTAGATCAATGAATCAAGCTGCTGTAAATGTTGATGAATCTGATGGTGAAGATAATGCTGCTGCGTTTTTATCTCCTGCTTAAAAAGTCAAGTATTGTGATTTTTATAGATATTTTAATAAACCTTTTTTTTTCTTAATTATTGATAATCAATATTTTTCTCAACTTGATGATTATATAAGTTTTGTAAACAATTTTAAAATTTCTCATTTCAATATTTTATCTGTGAATGCTAGAAGCATTTCTTCCATAAGTAGATTTAATATATTTAAAATAATAATCAATAATTTTCCACAACTTCCTAACGTAATCGCGATTTTGGTTTAGTTTTGATTTAGTTCAAATTTATGGTATTCCAGAGTATAATTGTATACATTGCTGCAGATCAGATAGTTATGGAGGTACCTCTTTTTATATACGAGACAATTTCCATTATACTGTAAATGCTTGCGAAAGTAAGATGTTTTGTGAAATCATTGTTGTAACTTTAGAAAACTACAAAATGTAGAGAAAACCAGTAAAGATCATTTCATTCTATAGATTTCAGAAATGTGACACAAATACTTTTTATAATCTCGTTGAAAATATGCTGAACTTATATGGTAGAGAGTCGTTTATAATAGTCGGCGACTCTATTGTTGATTTTTTAGGTAAAACACAATTTGATGAGTTTTCCATTTTACTTTCAAATTACGATTTTAAGAGCTGTCATAACCTAATAACAAGACCTACATCTGGGACGTGTATTGATAATGTTTACAGCAATATCTCAAATCCCTTTTTTGTTAGCTCCACTGAATGTGACTTATCATGATAACATGCTTAATAAGAAGTAATGTTCGTAGCCCTAAAAATTTTGAAATAATTCAGAAGCGTTGTGATTATGTCAAGTTTAGAGAAGTCCTGCAAAATGATGTATTTATCAGTAACACCGGTGACCCATCAGCTGATACTACCAGATTACTTGAATGCCTTTCATCAGCTTGTAAGAGTTCTACTATGGAGATTAAGAGGAAGAAGGCACTTAAAAATGAGATTGCACCATGGGTAAATAATAATTAACAAAGCTTAATATTATTTGAACACAAACTGCTTAACCAAAGAAGAAAAAATCGCAATAATTTAAAAATACATAACAAATTAAGCAGAATAAGCAAGGTGATCAAAAAAGCTTGTCACTATTATAGTGATAATATTAATAAAATTCAATATGATCCAAAAAAATGCTGGAGGTTTCTGAACGAGAGTTTGGGTCTAAACAAAAAAAAAGCACGTTCTTTTTTTTTGTTCTTTATTCAAGCAGCCAGAACTATAAAGCAACAAATAAGTAGCTCTCCTGTAGATTCGTGTAATATTCTTCGTACTCTTCAACGTCATAATGGTACTTTTCAATTCCAATACTCAACAATTAAAGAAATCTTATTGATAATGTCTGAACTCTCGATAAACAAAAGCTCTGGTCACGTTAATCTATCTCCAAGGTTATTTAAGGAATGTAGACAGGAAATTTCACCGTATCTATTGAGTATATTAAACAACATAATTAGTACTTCAGAATATCCTACTGTTTTAGAAGCCTCAAAAATTGTACCAATAGCAAAGGAAATGAATGATAGCATGAGGAAATAAAATAATGCTAAAGTAGAGGATAAATATAGACCTATAGCTTTGCTATCTGTCATTGACAAAATTTTTGATAAACTGATACATCAGCAACTTAATACATATCTGCAGCCTTATTCTGTAAGTTGCTTAAGCTAAATCGCCACCTCTAAAATTGTTTAATTTTAACAAAGCAGTGTTTTGCTACAAATACGATATTGGAACATATAACCCTATACTTAACACCCTTTTATTTATTGAAATAGACTTACAGATACCGATTAATTAGAGAAAATAAACATGGATAAGTTCAACTTTTAAGCTTAGGAGAATTACGGAATAAGGCCTCTGGAAAACAATAAAATGCTCTATGATTGTCAATTCGGATTTAGAAAAGGAAGTGGAATGGAGAATTCTGTCGTAAATGTTATTAATAATATATGTCAAGGATTCTATAACTTCTCGAAAGCTTTTGATCTCGCGGATCATGAAATATTAATTTATAAACTGAAATACTATGGTATAATGGATAAAGCAATAAATCTCTTCAAAAGTTATTTATACAACAGGAAACAATATGTGGAGTTAAATGGTTGCAAAAGTTTTCTTGGTGTGGTAGAGAATGGTGTGCCTCAAGGTAGTGTTTTGGGTCCACTTTTATTCATTTTATATACCAATGACATTAAGAATCTTCCACTTTATGGAAAGCTGTATATGTACACTGATGACATTTCACTTTTTTTATCCATATAAAGATGAAGCAGTCTTAAAACCTTTTATGGAAAGAGACGCGTCCTTGATATTTGAATATACTAGACTGAATAAAGAATAATTGTAAGATTTAAACCTCGCGCAACCAATGACGCTGGGAACTTTAGTATATTTGTAAACGGACAAGAAATATATGAAAGTCAGTCAGTTAAGTATTTGGGATTGAACTTACAAAGCAATTTATCATGAAATCTACATATTCAGGAATTAAAATCAAAAATATCACCAGTTGTGGGATTGTTATATAAGTTTAAGAATAAATTTGATCAGCAATCGAAACTACTTCTTTATCAAGCAGATCAACCAGAGTCACATAAATTATATGTTAATAATATATGGCAGTAAAAATAGCTCTGACCTGAAATCTTTGCAGAGAGTACAAAATAGAGCTTTAAAAGTTATCTACAATTTGCCATTGATATATTCAACTTTGTCATTATATAAAGATGTTGCAAAAACGATTTTGCCAATTATCGGCCTTTAAAAAATATTGGTCGCAATGTTATACAATTTCCAAGGAATCAAAACATTTTCGATACTAGAAACTGCTTAAATCTTTGATTTGCCATATGCAGACTAGAAACCACAAAACTGAGAATCGAATAATTTACCACCTAATTTAAAAACCACACAATGAATTTCACTTTTCAAAGCAAATTTAAAGAAATATTTATTTCAAAATATAGAAATGCTTATAACATAAAGAACTTTATACATATATATATAATTTTGGAATCTATTTGAAGACTTGTAAATTTAATTTAATTTTTATTAAGACTTGTAAATTGTAATTGGTTGATTTATTATATTTAACTTAATATCATTGCTAACTTGCCTCAATAATGTCTTCGGACGCTGAGCAATTTGAATTGTTAGATAAAATTACAGTCAATAAATACATAAAATTACAAAAAAAAAAAAAAAAAAATACTTTTCGCCAGAAACAAGTGACAGTAAACCCCTTTCAGTCTTTCTACAATCAAAGATTAGTATTACTAGAGACTTAAAATAATATAATGGTAATAATCTTAGCAGTTGTCTTAATAGCTATTAGAACCGCTTCAGGTGTTAAAATGTAAAGACAATTCTACCACACAAAAAAAGACGCCCTCCCAGAAGTAAATGAAACGCCTTATACAGAATCAAAAGTTGAAAGAAAACAATCGAGAATCTACAATCTGCACGTTCTTTGAACAATCGGGACGATTGTATTTAAGGAGGGAGCAGTTAACACCAAAAATGCTTAAATTAAATAAACATAAATACGTGTTCGTTCTCACCAAAAATGCTGACACAATACCTAAGTTTATTAGTTCCCATCAAATATGCTGACGGCATGTGCAACAACAACATTCCTTCATTTAGTTCACACGTTAAAAGTGCAACACGATCCAGCATAGGACAGGGTTAGGGGTGAAAGACGTACTCTTTTCAAGAGTACATGTACTCTTTTTTTAGAAATGTACTCTTTAAACAAGAAGGTCCAAAAGAGCACATAAAAGTACTCTATTTCGTAGTAGTACTCTTTTTTTGTACTCGTTTTCCGTTTTTTCATAAAAAATTAAATATTAACAGAAGAAATCTGGATAACACACTAATTGTCTTTGACGAAATATTATAACGATCTGTTAACTATACGAATCAATTCTTTTTCATTAAAAATTGCTCATGGAGACAGAGGCTTATTTACAATAAAGATTAGAACGCCGCTATTTTGACTTTGCTTTGTACTCTGAAAAACTTATTAATTAATTAATAATTGAAAGCTTAAATATTAACGACCACGCTTGAAAGAAACAAAACGTTAAAATTTCATCAAACCTCCGCACAATATATGGTACGGCTGCTATTTATCATTTTTGAACAGCACGTGATTATTTTTTGTTTTCTTAACATGTCCAATAAGCAAAGAGTTTTTGAATAGTGGCACATATCCCAACTTTGAGAAAATTTGTAATTTTATATTTTCTACCCCACACTCAAACGCTGCGTGTGAAAGGATATTTAGCTTAATGCTTTCAAGCTGGAGAAAGGAAAGTAATAGGCTTACTATTCAAAATCTAGAAAGTGAACTTATAATAGAAACTAACTTTAAATATACGTGTACTGAATTCTATAATTTTTTAAATACTGTGTGATATAAGAATTGTTTCTGTTACATTAAAATTAGAATTGTTTTGTTTTTTTTTGGTATTATTTACATACATGCATATGTATGTATATACGTTATATTTATATATTTTTTATGTTAAAATGAACTATGTAAATAAAACTATAACAATACATATTTAGATTGAGTGTTTTTTTTTTTTTTTGGTTTGAAAAAATGTACTCTTTTGTACTCTTTTTTTTTTAACCGAATGTGCTCTTTTTGCCTCTTCAAAATCTGGCTTCCCTAGACAGGGTTGATTATAAAATTCAAAGCAATGAGTTAGAACAGTTAGTAAGAACAAATTTACTGTTTAATTTGTCGTTAAATAATAAAGAACGTTGTGCCGTCTGAAGAACACTCAACTAAAAAAATATTTATTTTTTGTTTTAATAAAATTACACTTGTATGAATTTAATTATATATGAATATCACCACATTTTTGCAACACAGTATCTAGTAGACGGTAATAAAAAGGTAATAAAAAACAACACGCTGATCTTCGTCATTTTTAACCGACTTCAAAAAAAAGGAGGTTATACAATTCGGCTTAATATTACTTTTTTTATGTTTGCGCCTGCGAAACTCAGTCATTTCTGAACCGATTGTAAAAATTTTTGGTAATATGATAGATTATGCTTACAGATTGGTCCCCTTTACAGTTCATAATCTTAAAAATTAAAGGGTGTCCTCATACAACATTCATATTTTTTACGTGTATTATGAACTGTAAAGGGCAATTCTGTAAAATTTTAAATGACTGCGTATTACTATGGCTCCCAAAAACAAAAAGTTATACAAAAATAAATCTAAAAATTAAAGGATGTCATAACTGATGTAAACTTACTTATATGGGCCTATCTTTTGAACCGTTTTAGACAAAAGCTTGCAAATTGGACAGAATGTCGATTGCTATGGCCGTTATAGTAACAAGTTTTAATATGTATTAAAATTATAAATTAAGAGTACGCCAATAGTTCATTTAATTTGATGTATATGGCCATAACAGTTGTAGACAGACGTTTGAAATTTAAAACTAACCTGAATTGTTTAGTCAGACATAACAACGAGTATAAAATTTGGATTTGGAAATAAACGGGTGTCCCAATAGTTGATGTAATTTAGTGTATATGGCCGAACTTTTGAACCGTTATAGACAGACAGCTGAAATTTAAAAGGGACCGTTTTGCTAAGTCTGCCATAACAAGAAGCTTATAACTTGAATTTAGAAACTAAAGGGTGTTCCCAAAATTAATGTAATTTGTTCCATAGGGCTGTATATTTTGAACCGTTAGATATAAACATCTGAATTTTAGACAGAATGTCCATTACTTTGTTTGGTATAATAAGAAGTGTAAAACTTTTAAATAATAAATTAAGGAGTATTACAATAGTTGATATAATCTGATGTATAAAGGCAAACTGTTGAACCGTTATAGACTGACGGTTGAATTTTACAAAGAACCTGATTGCTAAATCTACTACAACAGCAAGTATATAATTTAGAAATTTAAGGGTGACCCTTTAGTTGCTGTAATTTGATGTATACGGCCAAACTTTTAAACAGTTGAACAATTATAAAGTATAAAGATGAAGTCTGTTTTGCAGTCGTTTTTTTTTTGCAAGAATTATTTTATTTCTTTACATGAGGTTACGAAAAAAGGCTTATTTAAGACATAAATAAACATGCACATGTACATGTATACATATATATATATATATACGAGGGCTGCTATATATATTTCTGGCCTGGCAACACTGAGTGCTGCCAAGTGCAATCTGACATTTCCATTGGAAAGTTTGTCATTTTTAAGCATAATCGTACTTAAAACGTTTTGACGTACGACCATTATTTGTGTTGTTTACAGTGACTTGAAAAAATTAATATAGAAAAAAATGGAATTAACTCGTGAACATTTTCGTGCCATCATTTTTCACAAGTTTCGACCTGGACTATCACGACAAGAGTGCATTGATGAACTTAAATCTTTGTATGGCGATGAAGCACTATCCTATAGCACTGTGAAAAATTGGTATAATGAATTTAATCGTGGCCGAAGCTCGCTCAAAGACGAATTCCGTGAAGGTCGTCCAAAAACGGCTGTTGTGCCCGCGAACATTGATGCCGCGCGTGAACTCATAATGGAAGATCGACATGCGACATACCGAGAGATAGAGACATCCTTGGACATTTCTTCCACCAGCATACATTCGATACTGCATGAACACCTGGCCGTAAAAAAGGTTTGTTCTCGTTGGATCCCGCACAATTTGAAAGTCGCTCAAAAAAAGGCTCGTGTCGATTGGTGCAAAGAAATGTTGCAAAAATACGATTGCGATGCTTCAAAAGACGTTTATAAGATCGTCACAGGTGACGAATCATGGATCTATGCGTATGAGACCGAAACGAAACAACAATCGACCGTGTTGGTCTTCAAAGACGAGCAAAATCCAACGAAGGTTGTTCGTGGAAGAAGCACTTCGAAGCAAATGGTCGCCTGTTTCTTCGGCAAAACTGGTCATGTGGAGACTGTTCCGCTTGAGCAACGTAGGACGGTCACTTCTGAGTGGTACACTACAATTTGTTTGCCTGAAGTCATCGGAGAAATTCGAAAAACCAACAAGAGAAGACGAATCATTGTTCACCATGACAATTCGAGCTCTCACACATCGGCTCAAACCAGATTATTTTTGACCGGCCAAAACGTCGAATTAATGGGTCATCCGCCATACAGCCCTGACTTGGCACCTAATGACTTCTTCTTGTTTCCGCACATCAAGAAAAAAATGCGTGGTCAACGATTTTCGTCGCCAGAAGAAGCTGTTGAAGTGTTCAAAAACCATGTTTTAGAGGTATCTCAATCGAAGTGGAAAAAGTGCTTCGACAACTGGTTTGAGCACATGCAAAAGTGTATAAATCATGCAGGAGAATACTTTGAAAAACAATAAAAACATTTTTGATTATAAATATTCGCATTTTCACTATTAGGCCAGAAATATATAGAGCAGCCCTCGTATGTTTGTAGATATTATTAGATAAATATATTGCTTACAACAAAATAAGTGAAGTTTCTTATATACGATAACTTTTGTAAAAACTTGTGCACATGTATGTACATATATATATATATATATATATATATATATATATTACTTACAGTTCATTGAATTTAACATTTCCTAACCATTGGTCCATAGTTTCAATGAGGCTAAAAAAGAAACAAATTTTATTTAATTAACATATTAATTAACATATGTAATATAAAATTGCTAATAAATGTTTATTAAGATGACATTTGTTATATACCCTTCACCATATATGTACTTAAATCTAGTTTAGTGAAGTAACTCCAATAAAAAAACAAATATTGGGGTGACAGAGAATTAAAAAATAAGCAAAAAAAAAAATAATTAAGTACTATATATAATTTTACATAAAAATGTTATCGGCTCCTAATGGGTTAATCATTTTTAAAAATTTTTAGCATTTTCCTAAAGATCTCTTTAAAAGCTTTTTCCACTTTTTGCAGTGAAGGGTATAAAAATTGAAATGCTATAGACGCAAGGGCACATAAAAGAAGAAGATCATAAAGAAGAACAATGTTGAACGTCTGATGTTGATGATTGTTGAAGGTTTTATAATGATTAAACTATAAAAAAAAACTAATATAAGTTGGGTAAAATGTTACGAAACAAACAAATATATCAGATGTTAATGTCTTGTTGGACTGCTAGACTGATGTCCTCTGTAGATTTCTACATTAAAAAATTATTATAAAGCCAAATGTAATATAACTGCAATTTGATTGAAATATTAAAAACACTCGACTGATTAATTTTTATTTGTGCTGTTAAAAAATTATTCGGTAAAAAAGGAAATAAAGCGAAAACTTCCACAATTTCTTTAAATTTTATTTCAGATAAAGCAATTATACAAAAAGAATTTGTTCATTATGTACATATATTGCTATGTTGCATTAAACGACCGATACGATGTTTCTCTTAACACGTAGAGCAATAAAGCTGTGTTTAGACAGCGTTTCATATGGAATGTTAAAATTGCTATCCATATGTAATTTGTTGTTTATGTCAAAATCTGTGTTTAACATACGGTTTATAATTATCATGTTCAAACTTGCATATGTTACGTACATATGACATAACCTCTACTTGTTGAAAATAAAACTTAAATGCTTAAAGCAGTGATGTCGACTATTAATTTTTTTTAGCAATAACTGTTTAAAAGGAATAACGACAAGTGCAATACTGCCTTTCCATATTATTATTAATATCGAAATTGTTATATATTAAATTTTCAATAATATAAAATTGCACTTAGGCAGTATTCGTTATAAGAACACGTCACAAGCTTAAACCTTCATTGTTGTTTATTTTTACATTTGAAGTTGTTAGTTGCCATAATAAAGCAGTTAACTACAAGTCTTGCTAATTGTATACGCAAAATAATAATATGCATGCCAGTGTTATTTATAATTTGTAAACACAAACATTTTAAAAATGTACAATTAATAAAAATTGTTTCAAGCAAATTCGTTTTTGTATTGTTTTTAAACTTTTCGCTGCCTGTTATGGGCCAACACGCCATTATCTTAAAAAAATCCTAGCTCTCAAAAATCCTAAACTTAAGACATGATGTTTGGAGTACATTTCTAATAAGAAAAAAATATAATTTATAAGATGGTAATAAGGGCAAAACTCAAATTTCTATTTATTTTTTTACCATAAAATAATTGTTGCTGAGTTTAATAAAATACTAAATTTTATTATTTCTTTTGTATCATTTGCTTTTCTAATATTTCAAGCACTAGGTCGGTGTTTAAAATAAATATATTTTTAATTATTTTTTATTTTTTCAATATTTCATAAATTAATGAAATTTTACTTTATTTTCGGCTTTTTGGTTCTTTTTAATTAATTTTCTAAACATTTTTAGAAAGAAAAATTATTTACAAATGTATGCGGACGTTTTCCAAAGAAAACAAGAAAAATTAGACGCTAGCAGAATGAAATGCAGCATTTTCTGGACCGCCACATCCTTCATCAGCATTCTTTGCATCTATCTACCTTATGTTATGTACATCGTAAACATCATCTATTTAACCAACTAATCTTAATGTTAATTTGGTGAGACGAAGTTCACACACAACTTAAAGCTTTTCTTTGTCATTCTCTTTGTAACTCGTCTTGTACATTTGTTGTTGCTTTTTTAAACAATAAAAAACACATATTGTAAACTTTAAACCTAAAATAGGAACCTTTTATGAGCTAGACCGTTATAAAACACATTTTTTCTCATAAAATTAAATATAATAAAAGGCAGTTATCTGACACAACTCCGTATATATTAAAAACTACGGATTAAAGAATACGCCGGAAGACGAGATAATAGACAAAAAGTAACTAAAAATGTCAAGAGAAATTAAAATATTAAAGTACCTAGATTTTACAGAATAATTTGTAATCACAATTGATAATCGATATTTCTTGCAAAAAAACCGACTGCAAAACAGACTTAATCTTTCTGCCTATAACGGTTCAACAGTATGGCCACATAGATTAGATAACATTAACTATTGGAAACTCTTATTTCTCCAAACTTTATACTTGTTCAACTGTTCAATTGTATAATTTCCTAATTCAAATTAGATACCTGCTGTTCTAGTAGATTTGGTTCAGCTGCGTTAATTTCAACCGTCTGTCTATAACGGTTCAACAATTTGGCCATATCATCAGATTATATAACTTTTGTAAATCCTTTAATGTATCCTTTAAAATTTTATACTTCTTATTATACCAAACAAAGTAGTGGACATTCTGTCTTAAATTTAGGTGTTTGTATTTAACTGTTCAAAAAATTCGGCCATATATAACAAATTACATTAATTTTGGGAACACCCTTTAGTTTCTAAATTCTAAATTTTTGTTGTAGCGAACTTAGTAAAACAGGGCCCTTTTAGGTTTCCGCGTTCTGTCTATAATATAGACAATAGTTCGGCCACATACACCAAACAACTATTGGGACACTCGCTTATTTCGAAAATTAAATTTTATACTTGTTGTTATAGCGGAGTTAGTAATACAAGTTCTTTATAAATTTCAATCGTCTGTCTACAACTGTTTAATAGTATGGCCATATACATGAAATTAAATGAACTATTGGGACACCCTTTTATTTATAATTTTATATATAAATACTTGTTACTATAACGGCCAAAACAATCGACATTCTGTACAATTTGTCTATAACGGTTCAAAAGAAAAGCCTATACAAGCAAATCTCTATAAACTATGGGACACCTTTTAAGTTCTAAATTCAAATTATAAACTCGTTGATTTAGCCGGCTCCCAAATTGAAATTTTCATCCCCATTTCAAAAATTTATCCCCGATTTGGGGATAAATTCCCTAATCTGACAACAATTATTTAGCTGTGAAGAACAATAATTAAAAAAAAATTACAGCAAAACCAAGCTAAAATAGATAAAGAAGAAAAAATCAAATTTCATATGTTATATTAAATTGCATTGGGGACAAAACCTATACGCATATGTAACAAGACATATATTCGCACAACAAAGACAAAATTAAAAACTTGGATCTCAATTCACAGATCTGACTTAAAGACTTTAGAAACGCTAAGTGAACAAAAGTGGACACAAACATGAATTTGAGAGTGTGAGAATATTACAAGAAGTGCACAATTACAAAAAATATTCACATTAGAGATTTTACACATAATTAATAAACCAATAAAACGTTTAATGTCCCTATTGCGGTTGGCAACTTTTAAAATAATTTGGTCGTTGTTTATAAATTAGCATTGTCATTCTCAACTTAAATCATGCATGACTTTTTAGTGGAATTGTCATACTCAAGTGCGCACAAGTTTGGATGACAGAAACGAATTATATACACAACTGCATGTTCGTAAGTAAAAAAAATTCTTGTGCTGAATTTAAAAGTTTCTCACCATTAAATATATTTACAAAGCTTTGAAAATTACAACGAAAGCCCAGTTTAAAATACTTGTTCAGCATATACAGAAAAATCCAGTGATTTTCCGCAGGAAACCAAAGGGCCACTTCCGCGACGCTATCATCGTCATTAACGACGAGTCCCTCGCCCCACTCAACGCCTGTAAGGGGGAGATCATCTAAGGTTTCGACTCGATCTCTCTCAGGATCTATAAGGGTGACAATACAGGGGAAAATTCTAAACCTCCCATGGAACCTCTGGTACCAGAGGTTGCCGCAGGACAAACTGAACCTATACAAACGGCTTCGAAGTCTATGTGCGGCTCAGATACGTCGGATGACACTAGAAGTGTCATCTCTTCATCCGAGTTTGCGGTGACTTTTTCCGGCAAATGAGGCTTGGATCCGAATATTTGGCAGAAAGCTGTCTAGCGGGGGCGATTCCGACGCTACCCTTACGGCCAAAAATAATGTTGATGAGGGTTGTGCAAATTAACCTTCATCATTTCATCGCTGCTTCTGCTTCCCTACTCCTCCGCCTCTCACAGAAAGGAGAGGATATTGTTCTGGTCCAGGAACCATGGGTTATCAATGAGCGGGTTTCTGGACTATCTATTGACGGCTACAAAACTGTCTACGTCACAGGTCAAGGTAAGCCCAGGGCCTGTATTATGGTTAAGTATAATATTAACGCTTTCTTTTTTCGCAGATTCAGTGGCAGAGACAACGTTGCCATAGCAGTGGAGACGGGCTCGAAGGATGTCTGGGTGGTCTCCAGTTATATGGCCCATGATCATGGGGATTCACCACCAAATGACCTGCTAAAGCTTCTGGTTGCAGAGGCTAACGACCGTCAAATGCCGGTCATCATTGGAGCCGATGCTAACGCTCATCACCATATGTGGGGCAGCACGGATGTCAATGAATGGGGTGAGTCTCTTTTTGATTTTATACTATCTTATGACTTAATTATTATCAATAGGGGAAGCGAGCTGGAATAAACTTCGGTCCATTTTGGAGCTTGGCGTAAGGCCTGCTCCCTTCGAGATTAATGACCACTGCGATATTAATCGGGCGGTTGACCTTGCAATTATGCTCTGCAGCGAAAGCGGACTGCAATCCACCGAAGCCAAGGGGTAAACCGAAACCCCCTTGGTGGAATACGGAGATTGCAGAATTACGTAGGGAATGTAGAAGACTCTTTAATAGGGCCAAAAATGGTGGAAACTGGCTACCCTATAAGGATAAACAAAGGGAGTTAAAGTATGTCATACGAAGATCCAAAAGAGCCTCGTGGAAAACTTTCTGTGGCAACATAGAAAGCTCGTCCGAAACCAGCAGGCTACGCAGGATTCTTAGCACGTCCCCGAGAGTTATTAAGAGTATTCAGAAGCCGGACGGTCAATGGACGGACTCTTTAATCGATACCTTGGAGACGCTGCTCGATACTCACTTCCCTGGTAGTGAAGGGATTGACAAAGCGATGGGGACTGGGTATTCCGCGTCAGTATGTCCCCCCACTTTCCGTGTGACCAATGCCCACATAGAGTGGGCCATCATATCGTTTGATGCCTTTAAGTCTCCTGGAATTGACAATATCATTCCAGCGGACTTGCAACATGGCATGGACCTCATAAAACCATGGCTATTGCGAATCTACAATGCTTGCCTGGAAAATACTTACATGTTGATAGGTTGGCGTGTAGCCCGAGTTGTTTTCATCCCTAAAGCGGGAAAAACATCTCATATTAAACCTTAAGACTTTAGGCCCATAAGCCTGTCATCCTTCTTACTCGAAACGCTGGAAAGAATTCTTGATCTTCAGATCAGGAACTCCATAAATCCCGTGCTTATTTCTAACTCGCAGCACGCCTACACGAAAGGGAAATCTGTGGAAACAGCGCTGCACGTGTTAATATCCGATGTTGAAAAGTCCCTTTCAAATAAGGAATTTACGCTTGCAGTGTTTCTTGACATAGAAGGAGCTTTCAATAATGTCTGCCCCAATGACGTTGCAAATCTGGTGGGATTCATTGCGCAACTACTGAAGACACGTATCATCACGTCCACCTTGGAAAATGATCACGTTGAAAGAGTAGTGAAAAGAGGCACTCCAGAAGGTAGCGTATTGTCTCCCCTCGTCTGGAATCTGGCAGTCAACACGCTGCTACGGCGACTGGACCAAACGGGTAATAGGGTGATAGCTTATGCTGATGACATTGCTATCGCAGTCTCTGGAAAATACCTGACAACACACACAGAACGGGTGAACTATTCGCTCAATGTTCTGTCTCAATGGTGCTGCGATTTTGGTCTTGATGTTAACCCCGGCAAAACGGAGGTTATGGTCTTCACACGGAGATACAAGATCCCAATTTTTACTGCACCTAGGCTGAACGGCACTGTGCTAAGTGTAAGTAAAAGTGTGAAATACGTTGGGGTGATACTTGACCCCAAACTTCAATGGAAGGTAAACATTGCCGAAAGAGCTCGGAAGGCGACCTGTGCGCTCTATCTCTGCCAGAGAGCTCTAGGACCAAGATGGGGCCTTCAGCCTCGGATCATCTCCTGGCTCTACAAGGCAGTTATAGAGCCAAATATTCTCTATGATGCTATTTTTTGGTGGCCCGCTCTCGAGAAAACGGTCAACTAAAAGCCTCTTGATAAAGTCAGGAGAACAGCCGCCATTTTGATTATTGGGGCTATCCGAACTACTTCGACAAAGGCTCTGTGTACTCTTCCCCACTGGTTACCCACTAAACTTCGGGTGTTGCAACAGGCTAAATGATGTGCAACCAGACTTAATGCCCTCTCACGCTGGCTCAGGCTGGATATAGGGCACTCTAAGATTATCGATTGGGATGTACCACTGCCATCAATGGTGGACTACACCTCTTCTACTCCCGCTCTGGACCACGGGTTTCAGATCCATAATCCGAGTAGGGAGATATGGGTCCGTAACGAAGTGGTTGTGGGTGAAACTGTTGACATCTACACCGATGGCTCGAAACTGGACGACAGAGTCGGTTGCGGAATCTTCTCCAATAGCCCTAGACTAAGACTATCCCTTAGACTTCCTGACTACTGCAGTGTCTTTCCAGCCGAGGTAATGGCCATTCTAAAAACATCCGAAATAGCGCTTAGGGACGATCTTTCTGGCTAGTCCTGCGTTGTCGCTCATTACTGAACACTCTCTCGGAGCGATCACAGATTGACCTGTTTTGGGTCCCTGGTCACAGGGATATCCAGGGTAACTGTGGGGCCGATGATCTTGCTTAACAAGGCACATTGCTTCCTAACGTCTCCTCGCTACCAGATGTTGGAATTCCTCTGGCAACGGTGAAAATGGCCATAAAGAACCACTACCTCAAACTATGGGTAGAGGAAAGTTCCTGTTGTGTCTCCAGACAACTGTGGACTACACTGGACCTCAAGCGTACCAGGCATTTGCTCAGACTAGATAGAAAATCCATAAGTATCACGGTCTCGGTACTTATTGGACACTGTCTAATCGGCAAGCATGCTGGAAGACTCGGTCTGCCCTTTAATGATTTCTGTCGCAGCTGTGGCTCGAAGGATAAGGAAGAGACCGTACTGCACCTCCTGTGCCACTGCCCATCTCTGGCTCGAAGAAGACTAAGAATTCTGGGCTGTCCTTTCTTTGGAACTCTTACGGAGCTATCATCTCACTCTATAGGGGACATAGCGAAGTTCATCCGTGAATCCTCATGGTTCTCGGCTGGATAAGAGGGGTCGCGCCGTTTTTCTTGTGGTATCACAACAGGCCATTCGATTGTGCTGAAGTGAGCTTCGTCGCGAGATGCTGCCACTCCTAACTAACTAACTAACTTCATGTACATTTGTTGTTGCTTTTGTGCTAGCCATTGGATAGCCACGAAATGCAACTTTTTTATTTTTAATTATTCATACTTGTTTGCTCACAACATTATAGATGCTGATTCAGTATCATATTGACTGTTATGAGTTAAGTATGAATGTAGATACGCGGTGCGTAGCGTTTGTTTTAATTTTTTTTCCCCCAACCAGGATTTGTACCATCAATCTTATAAATGAGTGAAAATTGACTTATTTTCGGCTTTTTTGTACTTTTTATTTTAATTTATAAACATTTTTAGAAAGAAAAATTATGTACATATGTATGCGAACGTTTTCCAAAGAAAACAAGAAAAATTAGACGCTAGCAAAATGAAATGCAGCATTTTCTGGACTGCCACATCCTTCATCAGCATTCTTTGCATCTATCTACCTTATGTTATTTACGTCGTAAACATCATCTATTTGACCCACTAATCTTAATATTAATTTGGTGGAAAACGTCCGCATACATTTGTAAATAATTTTTTCTCTCAAAAGATGTTTAGAAATTTAATGAAAAAGTACAAAAAAGCCGAAAATAAGTCAATTTTCACTCATTTATTAGATTGATGGTTCAAATCCTGTTTGGGAATACAATAAAAAAGAACTTAGTACATTTACTTTAAAAATGATACTATTTAGTGGTCAAACCCTACAATTCTTAAGTTTTACATATCATTCCTAAGGCCATAACAATTTTCTTTGCTACTTTATGCTAGTAAAGCGTTCGCTTTTTTTATGTTTCATTCTCTCATTGGTCGTTTTTGCTAGTAAAATTACTGAACAAATCTTGTGTAAACTGCAAAACATTGCGATGGGTAAAAAGTAAACAATAGCAAATACAAAAAATAATGCTTCATACGCGAAAATGTCAACTATAATTGTTATTTAAAAGTTTTATTTCGAAAAAATAATAAATAAGGCCGTAATAGTGTAATTCAATTGCGTTAAACGCATTACCCACGGGAACGCGTCACAAAGAATATGCAATTTTATTAATCACTGCGTCATCGCGTTTGACGAACGCCAAAATATTACGATATTACAACAATGTCAAATCATAACGTGGCTATTGTTACCATTCTATATATATTTATACTAAAATTGAAAATAAAATCTTACACAAAGCTATAATTATTTGGGTTTGGCAATGCTATTAGCCAAGCAGATCTTTAACAACTTTTTTTACCTTTTAATGAAAATATTTCAAATTGTGAAGACAAAAATTTTATACAAAGTATAATTGAGATTCTTTGAGCATCCTTGACATGTCTGTTGAAAGAAATGAATTGCGCTCTACCATTAATATCATGAATTTGCCGAATAATGAGTAAGTAAAATAAGATAATGGAAATATGCATTATTTTTAATTTACTTTCGAAAGATTTTAGTTGAGCTTCCGAATGAACAAGGAAACGTTTTTATATATATTGCATGATAAAACACCTTTTCCTCAAGAGACCTATTGTGCGACAGCTGTATCAAAATAGGCAAAACTTGCAACAACAATAAAGTTTTCTGCAACTGGGGGCTATCAAAAAGGGATTGGGAATGAGCTTATAATAATATCTCTTTCACAGTCCAAGGTTAGTGACATTATTAACGAATGTTTGTCCGCTATGGAATAATCGCTTTGTCCAAAATGGATAAAGTTTAATCTTACGGCAGAAAAGGAAATGAACAGCAAGATTGAATTTGTTAAAAAATTTGGTATCCCAGGTGTAATTGGCTGCATCGATGGGACGCATATTAGAATAATGCCTCAAAAAGAAGATGTGAAGCACCTTAATTACAACAGGCAAGGCTTTTAAAGTTTGAACGTTATGCTGGTATGTAAGAACAATTAAGATTTCATAAAGCTGGTTCAATTTTGTTTAAGGTGTTTATAACTTTTGTGGACTCCCGTCATCCAGGTGCTAATCATGACGAATTTGTTTGGTCTTCCAGCGCATTAGATGAGTATTGAAAAAACTCGTATTTCAATGGTAATCCAACACTTGGCTTCTAGGTAAGTGTAATACGTAAGGTAAACAAACATATGTAACTGCCTCTATTTTACTAATTGCCAGACACAAAACTAAAAAACTGCTGTTACACAACCTTAGTTTTGAACTTAACCACACCTTAATGGGAAAAATTAAAGCTATATCTAAATAGGTATACATACATATGTATATCGCATTTTTTTAGTTTTCGCAGTAAGTCTTGAAAACAATGAGTGACATACAGTGGTTCAAACGCCTAATCGTACATAGCCAACGTTAAACTCTAGTATAGTCTTTCAAATTCTTTGGAGTATCGTTTATTTTATCATGCACACAAATTTAAAATATTCCAAACATTTTCATAAATAAAAACAAAAACAACCAAAATTAATAATATTTGCGCCAAAACGCATAATCGTACATAAGTAGGCGGTGGCAGGATCCCGTTTAATTATTATTAAATTAAATTTAAAAAAATTTAAATTTAACAACCAGCTCGACTGTAACAAACCATTGTTTAGTTGTCTACATGATTTTGCCAAGGAAAAAAGTTAAGTGATCGCGAGAAACGTATCATTATAAGAGAAGTAAAAAATCCTATAAATAATTTTGAATAACTATTTAAATTTTTCTTGGAGAATTTTGGTTTAATTTTCTATGGCTGCAGTTAAATTTTTCTAAAGCTAATACATTTCTGGCGGTTTCTGTTGTTTGCTCTTCGGCTAACTTAATCAGTTTTTTTCTTTCTTAATTTTTTTCAATTTGAATTTTTTTTTTATTACTATATTGATTCCGCGAAGGAAATTGCGGCTTAATTAGTGTTCCACCAACTCCTAAGACATTTTCTTCTGCTATACACATATCTTCGTTTAGGAAAAAGGATGTAATTTGTGGCTGCTGAGAGTTTCCAGTTGATAGTTGTGTAGGTGACGAAGTTTGTACATGTTTAGGTGACTTGTTTGATGTATTTGATATGCTTAAACCATAGACAGTGCCAGATGGATTAGCAGCGACTCTAGTATTCACAATACTATCAACTGCTACTTCAGTGGGTGTTAATTCGCAATATTCTGATGGTCCACCACCAGTTTGTCGAATACTTGATGAATTATTTGATAATTTCTTTTTTAGTCTGCCTCTAGTCAGTCTAAACCTAAAGTGAGAAGATATGTACATATCTATTTAAAATGTTGCTGTTTAAAAATGTTTTCACCAAACCTTTCTCCACTTCGCGGGTGTTCTAATTGGTGGGCCAATTGCATTGAGGAGTTTCGACGTAGCTTCCCAAACATTATCAACTCTTGCTTTTGAATTGCCAAAATTAGGCATTCCGCGTTCTACATCTGGATGCTTTTCCATTTCTGCTACCAGCAACTCAAATTAAGCTGCAGTTGTTGCCTCCTTTTTCGCCCTAAGAATAATTTGAGTAGTTTTTAATATCAAATATATATACATACATATATATGCTTGTACTTATGTATTTACTTACATCGTATTGTGAAAGTATTCCCTTGAAAATTCAATTATATGAAATATTTTCTTTTTAACTAATACTTTTAAAACTAAAGCCAAGAAAATGAAGGCGTTAAATTTGACAACTGAAGTGATAATAAATTCAGCGTTGTGTTTTATAAAATGTATATTTTCAAACAGTTGTATTAACAATAACGTAAGAATCGGCTGTTGCAACGCTAGCAATCACTTACTTGAACGCAGTGATTTGCAAACTATAATTTAATGCAACGCAAAGAAAATTAAGGCGTTACGTTTTATAAAATTAGGGCCTAAATGTAACAACATACCAAAAATTTGTGTTTTTAATTTTACTATGAACAATTGCATGTATACTATGACCGCTACACAACAAGTGTAAAGGTTAAAATTAAAGGGTGTCCCTAATTTTTATGAAATTTGATCTAAATGGCATTATCTTTTGACCTTGCATATATAAAGTCTTGAAATCCTAATAAAGCGAGTTTTACTATGCCCATAATAACAAGTACAAAAAAACTTTAAGGGCATCCATATAGGTGAGGTAATTTCACTTATGTAGCGTTACCTTAAGAACCTTTATAGACAGATACGTATACAGAACATGTATTACTATGTCCACTATAACAGCATAACATTGGAAATAAAAGGTTGTTTATATAGTTTAAAAAATTTGATGTATGCCATATCTTTTGAACCGATCCGTAAGTTTGTTGTGTAGCGATCTATTGTGTGTGTAGACATGTAAAATATATTATAAAAAAAGTACAGTTGTGTGTGGAAAGTGCAATAAATTAAAGTTAATACAGTGTAAATTTTAATAAAAAAATTAAATATGCAGTTAATAAATGTGATGAAAAAGTAAAAAAAAAACTTTTAAAGACAACTACAACATATCCAGAAAAAGACATTTGTTTAAATAACAAACCTAATTCAATTTTGGGAAACTTTATTGTACATACGTGAAATTTCTTACAATTAGTAAACACTATGCCTGCGCGCAACTTTTTACTCACGTGTCTGATCGTTAGCGAAACAAGCAAAAAAAAAACTAAACATCTGCGACTCACGTTATGTGCATTCGCACTATCACAAAAATCACGTGAGAGAAGCCCATTTCTAGTATGCACTTACACAAACCTGCTTTATTCAGTCAGTTCTCACTAACTTTGTTTTTTGTTTACATTCAGGCATGTTCTGACAATCGCAAATCGCTTAAAACTGGCGATGCGAGTTGAAATCGCATGAATGGTGTTCTGTAGTTCACGATCGCAAGAAATTTGATGACTTAAAATCGCAAGCACATACTAACGTGAAGTTGCGAATTTTACTTAAAATAAACTTTAAAGCAACAATAAAATTATACACAAATAAAAATTAATATGTTCTCTTAAATTTTTACTAAAAATAATTTTAATTTTTACACAATTAAAGTCGCAAATAATAATTTAAAATCTGTTATTTGTTCTATCAATTGTCTTTTTTTTTATTGTTTTCTTGAGTACTGGCGATTTCAGAGAAACAGCTGTTTTAATATATGTTCGAAAATATACTTGTGTTAGTGAGGTTGAACGTATAGTCGGTAGTCAAAAAATTATGTGGTTATTTTAATTTTCAATTCTTATAAAATATTCGGTGCTTATTAAATGTGCGATTAAAGTGTTAAGGGACACTTAAAAATTTATTTAAAGTACTTTTTGGACGATATGAGTTTCGAACGTGCATGTTATAATTAACAAAATAAACAAAAATACTTATTAAGTACTAATTACTTACAACGTAAGTAACCTTTTACATCAAAGATACTAAATTAGAGCTGCAAAACTATCGATAGTATCGATTGTTTTGTTTTAAGCAGACTATCGATATTTTTTTCGATAGTGATACTATCGACAAAAAAAAGGCTGCTAAAAACAAAGTCAATAAAAACGGTATGACGAAGACATTGAAATGCAAAATGCACCATCAAAATTTCGCCACCTGTAAACCTTTTATCTATCTCTATTCTATTAATTATTTTTTGTAGATTCTCACAATAAGCTAGCTAACGTAGTTTATTATTTTTTTTTTTTGTTCTGACGCCTTTTCAGCAATTGAACAATATATAAACATGTACATACGTAAATAATCAAATGTGATCTCCTTTTTAAATGACTTCAAAATAAAGAAGGATGTCATCAAATCGACTGCGGTTTTTTTTGGTGTTTGTGCCTGCAGAACTCAGTCATTTCTAAAACGATTTTGAAAATTTTTGATAGTATGATTGAATATGGTTACAGATTGATTCCCTTCATGTTCATAATCTTAAAATTTAAAGGGTGTCCCCACACAACATACATACTTTTTACTTGTATTATGAACTGTAAAGGGAACTTCAGTTAAATTTAAAAGGACTGCGTATTACTATAGCTCCCAATAACAAAAAGTAATACAAAAATAAGTCTAAAAATTAAAGGGTGCCCTCATAATAGATGTAAATTTACTTATATGCGCCTCTCTTTTGAACCGTTATAGACAAACGATTGAAAATTGGATAGACTGTCGATTGCTAAATTAAAGGGTGCGCCAGTAGTTAATTTAATATGATATATATGGCCATAATTTTGAGCAGTTGTAGACAGACGCTTGAAATTTACAACGAGCCTGTATTGCTAAGTCTGCTATAAGACCAATTATTAAATTTGGATTTGGAATTTAAAGGGTGTCCCAATAGTTGATGTAATTTCAAATATGTGGCCGAGCTTTCGAACCGTTATAGACAGAACGCTGAAACTTAAAGGGACTTGTATTGCTAAGCCAGCAATATCAACGAGTTTATAATTTGAGTTTAGAAATTAAAGGGCGTCCCATAATTGATTTAGATTTACTTATATGGGCCTATCTTTTGAACACATATAGACAAACGCTTGCAAATTGGACAGAATGTCGTTTGCTATGGCAGTTATAGTAATAAGTATTAATATATAAAATTATAAATTAAAGGGTGCCCCAATCAGTAAATAAATACCTTTAGAACCGCTATTACAAAAAATTTAGATTTAGACATAAACGGGTGTCCCAATAGTCGATGTAATTTGGTGTAATTGGCCGAACTTTTAAACCGTAATATACAAACAGCTGAAATTTACAAGGGACCTGTATTGCTAAGTCCGCTATAACAAGAAGCTTATAATTTGAATTTAGAAATATAACAGTGTTCCCAAAATCCATGTAATTTGACCTATATGGCCTTTTTTTTAACCGTTATATAAAAACACCTGAATTATATACAGAATGTCAACTACTTTGTTTGGTATAATAAGAAGTATAAAAATTTTAAATTAAAGGGTTTTACAATAGTTGATATAATCTGATGTATATGGTCAAACTGTAGAACCGTTATAGAAAGTCGGTTGAAATTTACACAGAACCTGATTTCTAAATCTAGTACAACAGCAAGTATATAATTTGAAGTTAAAGGGTGCTCCTATAGTTGCTGTAATTTGATGTATACTGCCAATTGAACAAGTATAAAATTTGAGAATATAAGGGTGTTCCAATAGTTAATGTAATCTAATTTTTGTGGCCACTCTCTTGAACCGTTATAGCCGACAGATGAAATCTGTTGAAGTCCGTTTTTTTTTGTAAGAATTAAGTTAAAGCAATTCTTTTTAGTTAACTACAGTAGTTGAAAGAATTTTTATATCCTTCACCACAAAAAGTGAAAGTCCCATAAAATATATACATATATATTCTGACTTCTTATGCATAGCGGAGTCGATTGAGCGATGTCCGTCTGTCTGTCTGTCTGACCGTTTGAGTGTTTTGATTTTACAAAAAAAGTGTCAATCGGTTAGATATAGTGTCGAAAGAGGTGCTATTGGTAATGAACATTATCGGTCCATGTCCTTCGAGGCAACAGGAAAAATACTACTCCTACCTCTAATTTTTTCATATCATTTGAATCAAAAAAAAAAAAAATATATATAGGGCGATACAGAATTAAAAAATAAGAAAAGTGAAAAAATTGGCGCTCGCCCATGTATTCCGAGTTACGGGGCTCTGAAATTTTAAATTTTTTTTAAATATCTATATGGGTATCATTTTAAAGCTTTTGCAGAGATCTATAAGGAAATACTAAATTTTTTTAAAAATGCTTTACCCATTAAGTGCGATGTCACTTTTATGTGAAATTATATATATGCAGTACTTTATTTTTTTTTTATTTTTTATTTTTTAATTCTCTCTCAAACCCAACATTTGCTTTTTTTATTAGACTTACTTCACTAAACTAGATTTATACAGATGATAGCACTCTTACTTGTTTTATTTTTCTTCCTTTTAATTTATTTTTTATTATTCTATATGTTTTGTTTGCTTTTTTGTTAATTTACCATGTTATTTTCTACAAAATTCTATTTGTTTTGTTTGTTTTTTTCATTAAATATTAATGTGTGTATACACATGTCTGTATATTAAAAACATTGATAGCTTTCTATTTACTTTAAGGAATGTTTTAAGATATATTGGAAAAATACATAATTGACATTTTTCCAAAAATCAAAAACTATCGATAGTATCGATGGCATCAAAAAATATTATCGAAACTATCGAATGGCGCCACTATCGATAGTTTTGCAGCTCTATACTAAATGCAATATCACTAATAGAAAATCCATATGTCGCCAAAATATTTCTTTGCTTGCGTTATTTTTTAATTAATAAATATACATTGGATTGAAGTATCCATTGAATTGTTACAATCTCTAAGCATCCCTTTTTTATTTCGTTCTTTTTTTAATTTCATGGTTTTTTCAAAGAAATAAAATTAAGCTAGGCAGCTGCAGGCATTTTGTTGTAATTTTCTTTTGTTTATTTATGTTTTGCACTGTAAAAGCATATGTTTATCTTTTCGAACATAAGTTTGAAAAAGAGCAAATCGCAAGCAAAACGCGTGAGTTTCAGAACATGTAAAACAAAAGTTGGCGTTTTTGAAATCACATGCGACTTCAAAAACATGCGAGTGTCAGAACATGCCTGATTATTTACAACTTTGCAGTAGCGTAGATAACACTATTAATGTATTTTTACGAAATCAGTTTTCGCTCCCGTCAACTGTTTCCTTTAATACTACGTTCATAAAATATTTAACTGTTACAATATTAAAGAAAACAGTTGAACTGACAATAAGTAATTAATATTTTTTTTCATGTGATTTATTGTCATCTTCTTTTATTGTGGTTAAAGTTCTTCCATGTTCGGTACGTCTAATTTGCGTTTCTTATTACTTAAGAGTATTAGCAAAATTAACTCAAATGTCAATAATAACTTTGCATAAAGTGGAATCTGAGGGGTCCAGTTTAAAAGATCAGTTTGCCTCTGATGACTCTATATGTGACTCAGACCATAGTCCTGACATAAATGCAAAGCATAAATTTATAGAAAATAGTGGTATTTCTTATTCAATGCAATCTCGAACAAGCAATTTTAGGAATTTTTCTTATTTGTAGAATCAGACAGTGAATGGTATTTGGCCTTATGTTCAAAGATAAGTTGACAAGAAATTGTCTGTGGGTGTTTTTCGTTTGGAAGAGTGTTTTAGTAATTTTAGTGGTGTAAAAATCGTGTCAGAGGTTGTGTTTACCTGTTCGTTAATAATATATCTGTTAAACGTTCGTGTTTTCTAAATTTCCATGTTTTCAAGAATGTCTAGTCTTCGTCCTTTTTTACTTGGGTGTAATACTGTCATACATTCATCTATTTCCCTTGGTTCATTTCCATGTGTGTTAAGGTGTATTGCGAAATTGGAGTTTTTCCTTTTGTATGATCGTATGTGTTCTATAAACCTTGTTTTTAATGTGCGTCCAGTTTGTCCGATGTATGTATGGTTGCAGGTGTAAGTAAGTCTGTATACTCCGCTGGTGCTAAATTTATCGGTTATTTCTGTTGATGTCTTGAGATTGTTGCGTAGAGTGTTGGCCGTTTTTAGTGTTGTGTGTAAACCTTCTTCCCGGAAAAGGTAAGTTAATCTATATATTTCTGGTCCTGTGTAAGTAAAGATGTGTCTTCGCGTTGTATCATTTGTATTCTTGTCTTCTTTCTTCTTGTTTTTGTTGTCTTATTGTCTGAGTAGTATAACGATGGTTGTGTGGTTGTAACCGTTATTTTTAGCTATAGTGTAAATTGTATCGAGTTCTTTGTTGTATTTATCTGGAGCGAGTGGGACTATTTTAAGTCTGTGAATCATGTGTCTAAACGCTGCGAGTTTATGTTGAGTAGGATGGTTTGAGGAGCTGTGGATAGTTGTGTCTGTCATGGTTGGTTTTCTATAAATGTCAAAGTTTAAGGTATCAATTCCTCGTATTATTGATATGTCAAGATAATGTAAAGTTCTGTTTTGCTCTTTTTCCATTGTGTATGTGATTTTGTTGTGTATTATGTTTAAGTCTATAAGAATTTGTTCGGCGTTGTCTCTTTCTAGGATGCATATAATGTCGTCTACGTATCTGTAGTAATGGGTTATTTTATGTTTTTCCATCAGTTTTTTAATGTGTAGTTGTTCTAAATGTTGCATGAAAATCTTTGTGAAAATTTCGGATGTTGGGTTTCCCATGCCGAGTCCATCAGGTAGTTTATAGAAGTTACTCGTATTATTGAATCTAAAGTAGTTTTGTTTTAATATCGTCTTTGCAATATCCATTATTTCGTTGATATATTGATTGTCGTATAAGTTAAAAAGTATGTTACGTAGGATAATCAAAGTTTCGTGTGTGGATATTGATGTATATAGATCCTTTATGTCGAAGGAAACGAGTCTTGTATTATCAGTGATTTTGATGTCCTTTATTTTGTTTATGAGGTCTCGAGAATTTCGTAACATGTATATGTTCTGCAAATTTATTTTCTCTTTTAAGAATGTGGTGAGGTATTTGGCCAAGTTATATGCATGCGCAGGTTTGTAATTTACTACAGGTCTGATTGGAATATTTTTTTATGAATTTTGGGTTGTGCTCTGAGTGTAGGGGGTCCTGGTTTCATCTTCATGTATATGTATAATTTTCCGTCAGTAAACGTTTTGCAGCGTTTTAGTAGGCTTCGTATTTCTCTTTGGAATGAATCGGTTGGATCATTCTTGAATTTTGTGCATTTTGCTTGTTTGATGAATTGTTGTGTTTTCTCTATATAGTCTTTCTTGTGCATTATTACAGTTGTGTTCCCTTTGTCTGCTTTAGTAAGTAATATATTATTATTTCGAAGTTTTGCCTTTATCTGTCTAGTAATTTTTTGCTCGTCAGGATTAGTTTTAGATGCAGTGTGTTCTTTTATTGTTTTTTCAAGTACATCAGCTATCTTGTGCCTCATGTGTTCTTGCCGGTCAGTCGGTAAATACAACAAAGAATTCGATACAATTTACACTATAGCTAAAAATAACGGTTACAACCACACAACCATCGACAAACTACTTAGACAACGATACAACGCGACGACACATCTTTACTTACACAGGACCAGAAATATATAGATTAACTTACCTTTTCCGGAAAGAAGGTTTAAACACAACACTAAAAACGACCAACACTCTACGCAACAATCTCAAGACATCAACAGAAACAACCGATAAATTTAGCACCAGCGGAGTATATAGACTTACTTATACCTGCAACCATACATACATCGGGCAAACTGGACGAACATTAAAAACAAGGTTTACAGAACACATACGATCATACAAAAGGAAAGGGGAAGACTCCAATTTCGCAATACACCTTAACGCACATGGACACGAACCAAGAGAAATAGTTGAATGTATGACAGTATTACACCCAAGTAAAAAAAGGACGAAGACTAGATATTCTCGAAAACATGGAAATTTACAAAACACGAACGTTTAACGGAGAAATTATTAACGAACAGGTAAACACAACCTCTGACACAATATTTACACCACTAAAGCTACTAAAACACTCTTACAAACGAAAAACACCCACAGACGGTCATACTTACCAATCCGATAATAAAAGACCCAAATAATAAACTACTTACCCCAATAAACAGGACAGGTATCAGGGAATCTACCTGCATAATAATATTTAAACGGACATAAATTACCTAAACCCACCACCTTTTATTCTTAACACTATCTATTTTCAACACCATCTCTTCAGTTTTAACAAACACGTGGCTTGAAAATGATGTTATCACATCGAAAGCGCTCGCCAAACGTACGAAGTACACAGCCAGAGACGACGGTTATTACCGAAAAATTATAACACCAGAAAAGTAATTTTAAAAATTATAGAAATGCTTCTAAATGATTTCAAGACGTATTCCTCCTTAGCAAGCCAACTACAGTTTCAAAATATTTCGTTCATCAAAATAAAAAAATAATAATATAATAAAACTCAACCTCTTATCTCTATAATTAAAATCATCTGGAAGTGAAGACGAATTTTAGTCAACAAGCTTAATAAAACAACCCAGAAAGGGTGTTTTATTACTTTTGAAAACATTTTTGAAAAGGAACTAAATACAACAGCAAAAATAAATATTTTTAAAGACAAAAAAAAAAAGATATTAAAAGTTCATACGCATATCTTCCACAAAGTTATGTGAAATTCTTCTTGGATTTATTCGCTTAAGTTTCAGAACGAAAAATTAAGCTCGAGTGTTACCTATATGTTGCAGTAGTTTCAATCAATTAAGTATTTTAAAGACTTTTGAATTGTTAATTAATTTAATTGAAATCAAATTTATTTAAGCAAAACAATATTGGTTTATATTTAACTTTTAATTTTTCTTATAAACATACTTGAAGATAACTTTTAAATTATTCCCCAAAACATACATACGTGAAGATAACCCATGTTTTTTTCCCAACAGAACTTCATATACATTTTATAATTTGTCCATAATAATGTTGCACACGTTAAGATAACTCATTAAAATTTTAGTAATAGTGGATATACAATAAAATAATATAAACTTTACTTCAGTAAGCGCGGTCTTATCTATTTTTTTTTTTTGGATTTTGTGATATACGTGAAGATAATTTTGGAACGACGATATGTATAGGTAGTGTGATTTTCTACGTCCTTTTTAACCCTTTCGGGACTACTGGGATAATACGTCCCAGCAATTTTCAAACTGTCTTTTTTCTTTATTTTCAACGCAATCGCCAGGGAGGTAGAACTGCCAAACGTCCAAAAACGGATAGCATCAATATTGGAGACCACTTGCCAGTAGAGCAAGAGAAGCGTTGTCGCTGTGTCCGCTGTTCTTCACTTGGCATAGAAAAGCGAACAAAGATGATATGCTCAGATTGTAACAACGCCTTATGTTAAAAGTGTTTTGGGCCATTCCACAAATAAATACCTAATTACATTCCTAAAATGTTAAAAATAAATGTAAACTTTTATCTCAATCTAATAATATATATATTTTAGTTGTCTTTTTAATTTCGAATCGCTCTTCGAGAACACTGATTGTGATTTTATGCCCGATGAAAACACTTGTTGGGATTATATGTCCCAGGATAAAAGGACGAATTTAAAATTTTTAAGTATGGAGAACATAATACTTATATAATACCTTTTAGAATATGAAAAAAATTTTACCATACATAATTTGGTTTGCAAAATAAAACTCCGTCCCGAAAGGGTTAAGCATTTTTTGAACTGTTTTCTGCCTAAAATAGAAGTTACAATAGGTAGTATCTTTGCAAAACTGCGACATAGAAGAATGAAAAGAAGAACTGTTTGAAACAGATAAATTTTTACATACATATGCAATAGACTATGCTGTGATTTAAATTCTACCACATTTCACCAGTGATACGAAAAGGCCTAAAAAGTGACCTAGGCAACACTGGGTAAAAAAAAGCATGTAACAATATTATCTTTATTATTATTTCAAATATGACTTTAAGTTTTAAGTCGGTTTCTTTGTGCAAGAATTATTTATAACTCAATAACATAATTTAGAAATTAGCATCTTAGAAGCCCTCTTGCAAACTATAGTTGCCTTACGCGGAAAAGTATTATTTTAGAACATCTAAATGTATGTATATGTAGGTATATACACATGTATATTAAAATGTTGCAGGGACTTACAAAACGTAAAATTGAAAAATGTCTTATGGCTAGAAAATAACGTACTTTATTTTAAATATAAAAAAGATAAAAGCGCTTAAAATATCCAATGGAAAAAATTCAATCTAAAACGAGTTAAATTTATTATATTATAAAATATATAATAAAATACATAGTTTTTTGACCATAAGTTCTTACTGGTGTTTTTAAATATTTTTTAGTTTCATATATATTAATTTTATATTTTACTATTAAATATCTTGTCTTTTTTGTAATTTTTTATTTGCTTTTATTTTTACATTTTTTATGCGTGTAACAACATAATTGTAATAGTATTTTTAGAAATTTGAGACCGATTACGGCCTTTTAAATATTCAAATTTAAGAAATCTCAAAACTATTAACAAACACAGTTTTAACTACTTAATCGCTTTACAAATGCTATTATTTTCTATACGTTATAAAATATTTGAGACTTTTCAGTTTATACTTACTCTTTTTCACATTTATATTCTGATTCATTTGAGGAAAACTTCTTGTTTGATGTATATTGTGGTTTCTCCTCATTTAAATGATGCTTTTGATCAGAAATCGAATCCAGAGATGTTGCGGATTCCGACGTAGTAATTAAATTATAATTTGGTGTTATTGAGCCAAAATGAACTAAATCATTCGGCTGATTCCCAAAATTAACGACCGCACTATTATCTCTTACAATGGCTGAAACTTCAAAACCAGCAGATATTAAAGCTCCAGTATTGGAAGGCATTCCTGTATGATTTTCTTCGTCGGTTATTTCTTTTGTAGTAGTAGATAAGTTATTTTTCTAAAATTTGAAACGAAAGAAATTTTAATTTAAACATTTAAAAAAAAATCTCGCCTCATTTGCTTAAAAAGAAAAAAAAAGAGTAGTGATGGTTATTATCGTTAAGAAAGGCTTTGTTTTTGATTCGTTTCACTTTTTAACCGACTTCAAAAAAGAAGGAGGTAATACAATTCGGCTAAATGTTGTTTTTTATATTTTTGCCTGCAGAACTCAGTCATTTCTGATCTGATTTTGAAAATTTATATGATAGATTATGCTTACAGATTGGTCCCGTTTTAAAAACAGCTCATAATCTTAAAAATTAAAGGGTGTCCCCATACAACATACATATTTTTTACGTGTATTATGAATTGTAAAGGGCACTTCTGTAAAATTTAAAATGACTGCGTATTACTATAGCTCCCAATAACAAAAAGTTATACAAAAATAAATCTAAAAATTAAAGAGTGCCCCCATAATTGATGTTAATTTACTTAATTTACCTATCTTTTGAACGGTTATAGAAAAGCGCTTGCAAATTGGACAGAATGTCGATTGCTATGGCCGTTATAGTAACAAGTATTAATATTACAAATTATAAATTAAAGGGTGCGCCAATAGTTCATTAAATTTGATGTATATGGCCATACTTTTGAACAGTTGTAGACAGACGCTTGAAATTTACAACGAACCTGTATTGCTTAGTCCGCTATAACAACAAGTAAAAAATATGGATTTGGAAGTTAAAGGGTGTTCCAATAGTTAATGTAATTTTGTGTATGTGACCAAACTTTTGAACCGGTATAGACAGAACGCTGAAACTTAAAAGGGACCTGTATTGCTAAATCCGCTACATCAACGAGTTTAGAATTTGAATTTAGAAATTAAAGGGTGTCCTATAATTGATGAAGATTTACTTATACGAGGCTATGTTTTGAACCGTTATAGACAAACGCTTTCAAATTGGACAGAATGTCGATTGCTATGGCCGTTATAGTAACAAGTATTGATATTAAAAATTATAAATTAAAGGGTGCTCCAATAGTTCATTTAATTTGATGTATATTGCCATACTTTTAAACAGTTATAGACAGACGCTTGAAATTACAACGAACCTGTATTGGTAAGTCCGCTATAACAACAGGTATAAAATATGGATTTGGAAGTTAAAGGGTGTCCCAATAATTAATGTAATTTCAAGTATGTGACCTAACTTTTGAACCGTTATAGTTAGAACGCTGAAACTTAAAAGGGTTCTGTATTACTAAGCCCGTGATTTTATCATTTAAATTTAGAAATTAAAGGGTGTCCCATAATTGATGTAGATTTTCTCATATGGGATTATCTTTTGAACCGTTATAGACAAATGCTTGTAAATTGGACAGAATATCAATTGCTATGGCCGTTATAGTAACAAGTATTAATATTATTAATTAAAGGGTGCGCCAATAAATCATTTGATTTGATTTATATTGCCATACTTTTTAACAGTTAAGACAGACTCTTGAAATTTACAACGAACCTGTACTGCTAAGTCGAAATCCAAAATTTGGATTTGGAAGTTAATAGGTGTCTCAAAAGTTGATGTAATTAAACGTATGTGGCCGAATTTTTGATCCGTTATATCAACGAGTTTATAAATTGAATTTAGAAATTAAAGGGTGCCCCCATAATTAATGTAAATTTACCTATATTGGCCTATCTTTTGAACCGTTATAGACAAACGCTTGCAAATTGGACAGAATGTCGATTGCTATGGCCGTTATAGTAACAAGTATTGATATTAAAAATTATAAATTAAAGGGTGCTCCAATAGTTCATTTAATTTGATGTATATTGCCATACTTTTAAACAGTTATAGACAGACGCTTGAAATTAACAACGATCCTATATTGGTAAATTCGCTATAACAACAAGTAAAAAATATGGATTTGGAAATTAAAGGGTGTTCTAAAAGTTGATGTAATTTTAGGTATGTGGCTGTACTTTTGAGTAGTTATAGACAGAATGCTGAAACTTAAAAGGGAGCTGTATGTCTATCAACGAGTTTATAATTTGTATTTATAAATTAAAGGGTGTCCTATAATTACTGTAGATTTACTTATATAAGCCTATCTTTTGAACCTTTATAGACAAACGCTTGTAAATTTGGGCAATGTCGATTGCTATGGCCGTTATAGTAACAGCTGATAATATTTAAAATTATAAATTAAAGGGTTCACCAAGAGGTCATTTAAATTAATATATGGAAAAACTTTGAAACATTTGTACACATAAGATTGAGTTTTACAAATAACCTGTATTACTTACTTTGCTATAACAACAAGTATAAAATTTGGATTTGGGAATAAACGGGTGTCCCAATAGTTGATGCAATTTGGTGCATGTGACCGAACTTTTGAACCGTTATAGACAGACAGCTGAAATTAACAAGGGGCCTGTTTTGCTAAGTCCGCTATAACAAGAAGCTTAGAATTTGGATTTAGAAATTAAAGGGTGTTCCCAAAATTAATGTAATTTGTTCTATATGGCCGTATTCTCTAACCCGTTATATACAAACACCTGAACACTTTGTTTGGTATAATAAGAAGTATAAAAATTTTGTATTATAGCAAGTATATAATTTGAATTTGGTAAATAAAGGGTGACCCTATAGTTGCTGTAATTTAATGTATATTGCCAAACTATTGAACAGTTGATCAAGTATAAAGTTTGGAGTTATAAGGGTGTCCCAATAGTAAATGTAATCTAATTTTGTGGCCATACTATAGAACTGTTATAGGCAGACAGATGAATTATGTTTTGAAGTCGGTTTTTTTAATAAGATTTATTTGACGATGCCTAATTGATGCTTGTGTGCAATCATATACATAAAAAAATTAAAATTAAAAAATCGTTCTACAAACTTCTTATACGTAAGATTACAAAGACAAAGTACATATATCGCGTTAATTTCACTGTAAGTGGTGGGTATTGCGAGATTATATTGTGCACAATGCTTTGAATAAAAAAAAACTTTTGTTTCCAGTTCACGATAATGAAACTTCCGTAATATTTTCTTGTAAACGCAAATACCATAAATATTTTAATATACAAAATGTGTGGATACATCCTTATGCGTGATGGTGTATGCAACCGTGAATGGTGTATGCAGCCAATTGAGTGTCTCGCAGTACAACTTTTCTGAATTTGACTCTGTGCAATTTTCAAAGTTGTATCTGGCCAAATTACGGTTTGACTGGCGGCAATAAGTTTTCTGTTAACGACAATTTATTGCTGTTTCCAAGATGGCACACGGTTAAGACCTATTTGCTCATCTGTAAATTCCCCTTTTTATGGTTTATGTAACAAATGTAACAAAGAATTCAAACTAGAATGTAAAAGACTCAATAAAATTTGAAAGAAAAGTTACTAATTCACATATCGTTGACAATATCATTACGTGACGTGGTATCATTATTTCCCAGTATACCAGTAAATTTGGCAATTGATATAATTAAGAAATAATGGGAAATAATAACTGAATTTACGCAGATACCCAAAGATTTGTTTTTTGATATTATTAAGTTTTCTGTTAATGATAACAGATATTTCAGATTTGAGGAAAAAATTTATGGGGTCACCAGCTTTTCCGGTAATTGCAGATATTGTCATGGAGGAATTGTTAGACATTACGATCGGAAACTTAAAATACAAACCAAAACTAATCAGCAAATTTGTAAATGATTTATTTTATGTACTAAGAATAGATGCTGTAGATGATACTTTAGAAGCTCTTAACAACAACCACAGACAAATACAGTTTACGAAAGAGTTAGAAATAGATGCAAAGTTGCCTTATTTAAACGCATTAATAATTAGGAAGCAAAATACGCTGGTACCAAAAACCAATTGCCTCAGTGCAAATTATCAACTTTCATTCTAACCACCCAAAACACGTCAAAATGAATACTCTACGGAATTTCGCAGTAAGAGTGTTGCAGATAAGTGATAAAACTTACCACCAACAAAACGCTCAAAAAATTAGAAAAATTTTACAAAATGTATTTATTCATTTCCCATGGTAACGGGATTATTGAAAAATCTGCAAAAACTTATGAAAAAAATATTGATAAAAAAACAGATAAAATGCATAAATCTTTGATACTTGTTTCTGGTTTTTCGGACAGAATTGTACAATCAAACATATACGAGACAAAAAAATTTAATACTTTAAAAGACAACAGAATATTAAATAGACTTATGTATTTCAAACACAAAACCAAAAATGGATAAGTTAGACATTTCAAACTTGACATACAGTAGTGGTCAAAACATATGGAACTGAGTAAGCATTTGTTCTTTTCATTGATTTATTTTCTTCAAATTACACATAGTTACTAAAATTTATTTTTTTTATTTTCTTCATACAGTCTTTTTTGTTAAACAAATAAAAAAAATTAATCCCGTTAAATTAAAATAACAAAAAAACTAAAAATAATGGATGTATTCTAAATGCAGGTGTTCAAAACATTTGCAACTCTCATTTCTCTCGCTCTTAACGAAGCAATTTATACTAACAAATGATAGGATGTAATGGTAATCGCATTTCTTTTTAACATGAGATTCAGGCAATTATACTTTTTAAACAAATTTGTTATAATTATGGTTTTTAATTAGTTGCAAGAAGAGTTTGAAAGCATAAACATTATCAGTATATTATTGTGTAAAAAATGGCAGGAACTAAGAACAATTCTGATTTTAAATTAAAAAAGTTAAATGATTTTAAAAAGGGACTTTCACAAAAAGAACTTTCGTTGAAGTACTCTGTTCCAAAATCTACGATTTGCCGCATTGTTAAGAGTGGTAACATCCACACAATTCATAAGGGTGGAAGGCCCCGTATTACAACTGTAAGAGAAGATCGGAAAATAAAGAATTTTTTTACTAAATATCCCAAAGCAGTCCCCAGAGAAGCTAAAACTGAACTTTTAATAGATGCCAGTATTTCAACCATTAAAAGAAGAGCCCGAGAGTATGGTCTTAGAAGTTACAGATGTACAAAAAAACCGTTCGTGTCAGCAAAAAATAGAAAAGCTCGGCTAGACTTTGCTCGTACTCATTTGAATTGGACTCAACAGCAATGGAAGAATATATTGTGGTCAGATAAGTCTAAATTCAACATACGGGGATCAGATGGAAGAGCCAATGTTCGACGACCACGAGGCGAAAAGTTCAATCCCAAATACACAACCGCTACAGTGAAGCACGGAGGTGGAAATATTATGGTGTGGGGGTGTTTTTCAAAAAACGGAATTGGCCCAATTCATCGCATTACTACTACAATCACGGCCACAATCTATAGAGATCTTTTGAGCTCAGTTATGCTTCCGTACGCCGAATGGGAAATGCCCCTCGCATTGACCTTCTAGCACGACAACGACCCAAAACACACGGCAGGGGTTGTAAAAGTATGGTTGGAGGAAAATGAAGTTAATGTAATGTCGTGGCCGCCCCAATCTCCCGATCTCAACCCGATTGAGAACATGTGGATGATCATAAAACGAAATATCGGCAATAAAGTATTCCGAAATGGTGATGAACTTTTCGCTGAGTTGGAGAAGCAATGGAGTGCAATTCCTGCGGATTATATTGAAAAGCTAATATCCTCAATGCCTAGAAGGTGTACAGAAGTTATAAAAAATAATGGCTACGCTACCAAATACTGAGCACTAAGTTATCCCTATTAATTACTTCAAAAGTTGCAAATGTTTTGAACACCTGCATTTAGAATACATCCATTATTTTTAGTTTTTTTGTTATTTTAATTTAACGGAATTAATTTTTTTATTTGTTTAACAAAAAAGACTGTTTGAAGAAAATAAAAAAAATAAATTTTAGTAAGTATGTGTAATTTGAAGAAAATAAATCAATGAAAAGAACAAATGCTTATTCAGTTCCATATGTTTTGACCACTACTGTATATAAAATACATTGCAGCGGAGACGGAACCAATGTATGTAACAAAATATATGTTGGAACGAATTAACCGAAATTAAGAACAAGATTGGCTGCACATAAGTTAGACTATAAAACACGTAAAAGCGCTGCGGAACAAAAACAGCTTTGGCAACCCACTATGCAATAAATGGTCATTCTCCTAGTTTTGTTAATACAACAATATTACAAAATAAGAGCAATTATAAAAAGATATATACATACATTAGAAATGTTACACATAATAGAAATTTACAGAGTATATTTCTGATAATATAAACACGACATACAGATAAAATGGGCATGGTCACATGCCCCTATTGTTGATTTTTTACATTTGTTTGTGAAAAAGTGGAAAAAATTAAATAACAATATTTATCCCACGCTTTAAGTATATTTTTTCCTTCATCAGAATACTTATGTTTACCGAAATAAATAAAATACATACAATAATACATAAAATAACACATTAGCCCTATTCACAATCTTTGTGCAATGGTCTTGCATCATAGCATTTGCAAAAAAGTGTAGCATACTTTTAGTTTACACCAACAAAACACACAGTAATGAGTAAAATATGCTACACATTTTGCAAATGCTATGATGCAAGACCATTGCACAAAGATCGTGAATAGAGCTATTGTTTTAAACTTGCTACTCTTGCAGCAATTCAATTGCAGATTTTAACAGCGTACTTTTCTTTTTACATGGCAATTTTTTTTGACCTGAAATGAATGGATCCGTGTTTGTTGCAGTTCTAGAAATTTTTTTGTGTGTTGAAGTCTGTATCTTTTATTATCTTTATTTTTGGCTTCTACAGATCTTGTGTACTGAAGGTGGGAGATAGAACCAAGGATATTTCTCTACCAGCCCTTTAGCAGTATTGAGCGAGTTAGCGACATTCGATGAAAATTAGAATGTAAGTGCCAAGGTCGTGAGGGACAAAGAATAAGAACTAAAGATAAGTAATTAAATAGTATTTAAGTTAACATTTTATTATGTATGCAAGAAAAATAAAGAATTACAAACCACCCTAAATAATTTGTAATATGAATATTGTTACTTTTTAGTACTTAAGTAAACGCTCTGTAAATTATAAGAGAGTTAAAGAAAAGATAATAAAGGAACAAGACGCATAAGCGTCGGAAAAAATATTTTTTTAAAAAACTCAACAGAAAACCTATAACGTTAATTGGCGATCCTGCCAGATTACTTCAGTTAGCGAACTATTGGAATCCATGTCGTACCAAGGCGTTAAATAAAATTTCTTTATATAAAAAAAAAAATAACGTTTATAGAAGGAAGCTAAAAACTTTATACGAAGAGAAACTTTGATGTTTTTAAATAAAAGAAAGAACATCTACGATAAAATCAGGCCATTGGAGGAAATTAATAAAACACCGCAAGAATCCACTGTGGCTCAAAACATCGACATGAATATTTTAATTCAACAAATGGCTAATCTGCAAGCCTTCATCAAAGACAAGTGCAGACCTTAGAAGAAAGGATAATACAATCCCAACAAAATTATCATTTGGAGAGTGTTCGTGCGAACATTGAACCGAATATTGGAGATGAAAATCAGGTAAAATTAGATGTATTTAAATCCTTACCCGTTTTCGACGGTAACATAAACAACTACAGAATGTGGAGAGAAGACGTGACGTTAGCGGCAAGCCTATCTATGCTCAAGCTTTACAAATTGTAAAAACTAAAATCCAGGGAACTGCAGCCCAAATTTTGTCCAGGATGTAATGAAAAGATGCATCCATAAACAAACACCTTAACTTGATCATCTCAAAAATATGAATGTCTGGTCACGTTGAAGCTGCAACAAAAGCCATGGTAGCCCAACCAAAAAAAGATTTCGTTCGGGTCTTCATAGCTGGAGTCAACAGCACATTTATCCAGTCAACCCTGTACAGCAACACACCACCTGATTTGGAACATGCATATACGGTTGCAAGAACAATCGAACACGACAACCGAGACCAGAATTTAAGGTTGTCCCATGATGTAAGAAACTTAAAAAGGACAGTTAACAACCATCAATGTTTTAACAATACCGTCATAATCATCAATGGCATCATTACCAAGACGAAACCACGTGCAACCTTGCCCAGAGCCAATGGATACCTCATCGGGTAACACCTTTAGACAACCCGCACGCTACAATAATTTCAACAAACGACCAAGAGCCCCCAGCGGTCAGTTACACATTCTTTAAACAATGAGAAATAATCACCTATCAACACAGGATGATGACAACCAGAGTATGATAAAGGAAAATGATATGATAAACATATTAATAATTAAGCCTTTAAACGAAGTAGTGGGTTGCCTTGTCTCACAAGGAGTGACGGCAAAAAAGATTACTCTGTCATGATTGATACAGGAGCAACCCATAATTATGTTAATAAACATTTAAAATTTAATAATTCAACAAAATTGAAAGAAAATAGACAAGTAACGTCAATACATGACACCTCCCTCATAACCTTAAACAGACAGTACAGTTTTTAGGTAAATACATAGATTTCTTCGAAACTGATTATGTAAAGGATTTTGCCTTAATTCTAGGATAGGAAAAATAAATTATTTAATAGGCGAAAACAATTATAAAGATAGAATAGACAAGTTGATGAAGGAGAATTAAGTCGTTGGACCGTTGCCTTTTACTACAGCAATAGACGCTACGATTAGGATAAAAACAGATACACCCATCTGGACGAAGCAATATCCTTATCCCATAGCGGACCATGACTTTATGAACCAAGATATTCAAAAAATTACTTCACTATGGAATAATTCAGCGTAGTAATAGTTCTTGCAACCCACCCATTTGGACTGTTTCTAAAAAAGGAGTAGACGAAATAGGTAAACCAAAGCGACGCATGATCGCTGATTTCCAAAAACTAAACTCGAATACAGTGACCGATAAATACATTATACCAGACGTTATTTTGACGATTCAAAATCTTGGAAAAGCCAAATATTTCACAACTCTAGATTAAGAGTCACAAAAAAAAAAAGAGGATATGAAAAGAGTTACTGGCCATTATTTAGGCACTTTAAAAACTTAGAAACTACATATACGGAACGACTTAACGATTTACACTGACCACCAATCATTAACATACGCAACGTCAAAGAAAAATCCCAATCCAAAACTTAAACGTTGAAAAGCAGTGATAGAAGAAGCTTGTGACAAGCCAGGTCGCCAGAATTAGTTGCTGACGCACATTCCCGACAACAAATAAATACGGCATCTATAGATACCACACACTCAGCAGAGAGTTCACTAAAAGAGATTATAAAAACAGTTCCACAACCATTTAATTCTTACGCCATACAAATTGAACTAGTCCCGAATATGAACAAAAACAAAACACAACATTTACAGTCTTTGAAAAAAAACGGAAAAACGTTATAAACTTTACCACGAAACAAAATCGAGTTACCGAATTAAACGCAACAACAACACTGACAACTGCATAATACCCTTACTTGACGATAGGAAAACAAAATGTACAATTGTACAGGAATACAACCATAAATTCTTGGTAATCGACGAAGGTTTCATACCTTTAGATGGAACACATCAAGTAGGGAACGTCATTACAAATGGACCAACATTGGTAACATACACAGAGACAGTAACGATTGACGACATAACCTACAGAAACATTCACGATAGAATTTTAGAAGCCATACACACAAAACATAATAAAGACTTTAAAATCGAAGAAATACTGAAATCAGACAGGGATTACGCTTTCAGCAATGTAGATTCTTTGAGAACGTTTACAATACCATATGAAGAACATCCAGTACGAACTACAGTATACAAACTATTTTTCGTGGGCATAGTTATAGGTACAATCTACATAGCGCTTAAAATATGCAAGTATACTATGATATACAGAGGGAAGAAAACAGAGGAAAGATTTTATGTGCATTACAAACAAGAGGTAGACAAAGCTAAACGAGAGTTAAATCGGGACGATCTGGCTTAGAAAGGGGAGAGTTCGCTGAAAATTACAATGTAAGTACCAAGATCGTGAGGGACAAAGATAAAGAACTAAAGATAAGTAATTAAATAATAAAAGCGAGAAAGATAAAAAATTGCAATCAACCCTAAAGCGTCGGAAAAAAACATTTTAAAAACCCAACAGAAAACGTAGAACGGTAATTAGCGCGAATATTTTAAATTTATCTGTGTTTATTTTGTATCCTGATGATATGGCTTGCATTAATGTTGCACATCTGGTTATGAGCCTCTCATCAATGCCCGTTATTTTAGCAGCAAAACCAGGATTATTAAAAAATCGTCTTGCGGTGTTGCCATCATTTGACGTTCCACTACCCCGTGGTTTAGGCTTGTCTACTAATAAACCCATCTCCGATCTAAACTTACTTTGAATTTCTCTTTTTTTTTGCACAAATTTATTCTTTTCATCTGTTGATCTAATTTGCCATTTATTTATACCTAATCTATAAGTAACGTGAATAAAATACTTCTGCATATAACATATTTCTGCTTGAAATAATCTCTCTCTCCAATAAAACCCAAACAACCCAAGTGGGTTGGATCTGCAGTACCACGTTGACGATGGCCGAGGATTTTTCCATATCATTTTTGCATCTTCAGGTTTGCAGCTTTTATCACTAGTTGAAGGGGCACATAATATGTTACAAATAAACTATTGTCATGTACAGTGCTGCTAATAAAACGTTGCTTATAATTATTATAACTAGAGCTATCATCAAATCCTCATTTTCCTATCAAAACGAGGTTGTTAAAATAACCATTAAATACGTCTTTCCAGACTTCATGTTGTAGATCTAAAATACGTGAAGCTGTATGGTCAAGCAAATTTTGTAAATCTACTTCAGCCTGAGATTCACTCACGGCGATATATTCTACATTTGGATTGCTTTTTTTCTTTTCACTCAAAATTTTTTTTGTTACTAAAGGAAACACTAGAATCTCGGATATGCAAATTACTGATGTTTTGTTAAATTTGTTTCAATTATTAATGCAAGAACTTGAGCAACATTTAATTTGGAACAAATTTGTGCTGGTTATGAATATGCACCACGTAAGGCATCCGCTGCTGTAGCATCAGGAAACAACTTCTTTGGTAGCCAGCCATTCTGAATGATTTTAAAACATCTGATTTTAAGCAATGGTTTTTTTTCCAAATGGTAACAATTCTTTGGCATAAATATTGTACAGATTTCCGTAACTCACAAAACGCACCTTACTCGCATTCAAAATCAATGAATTTTATTACTTCGTCAAACAGTAGTTGGGATTTTACCGAATTCGAACCTTTCTTAGAACACCAAATCTCGAGAAGTGGAGTGCAAATATGCATTGATGGGACGTTTATATGATAAGAATTAAAAAAAATATATAAGAACACAAATACATTTCAATAACAACAAAAACTTCACTAATATTAAACCAAACGACATACATAACAAATTCTAAAAAACACATTAAATAAGAGGTTGAGATAGTATACTTGTATATGTATATGTATTAAAAAACTGAAAAAATCTGCACTTGAATTAAATATAACCATTTCGTTGATTGGCTTCGATTGGGAAACTAAAACTCAAAATAATTTTTACGGAGATTAGCAAACCATGTGAAAAAAATACGTCTTCAAAATCTGTATTTTACTATAACCACAACACAATTTATTATTATTAATTATAATTCATATTATTACGAATAATAAAATCTGGCAATCCCTGTTGTTGTTTCCGTATGAGCGTGGAGAATAAGTTAATTCAATTAATGGTGTGTGTATAGAATAATACCACAATTAGCCAACAAAAGCTGAGCAACCTCAATGGTTGTGTTGGTAGAGATGCGTGCTGTAAAACAGAAGATTGTGGGTTTGATCTCCGTCGTCGCACTGTGGTCAATATTTTGAGATAGCGGCCAAAACTCCTTTTGGTTTTTGTTCTCCGATTTTAAAGTTATTAGACTCAGTAAACCTCGGGAGCCAAAAAATTAGAACTCTTTTTCAACTATTTCACTAAGAACAGAGTGTTCCAAAATGGGCTTTTTCAGAATTTAGTAAATTTATGATATTTTTAGTTAATTTTTAAAGTTTAAAAGGTCATAACTTTTTTGTTTTTCAGTATTTTTGGACGAAATAAATTTTGTGTTCTAACTTAACTTATTTTCTATTACTGGTAAAAAAAATTGAATCTCTACTCTTTTCAGAACAATTTAAATATTTTTTTTAAAAAGGTCAAATTTCTCGGAAATTTCTTACTTCATAGAGCACAACTCCTGTGAGTCAAGCTGAGTCAAAACACAAATTAACCATTTTGCAGTCCTAACTCTCCCCTATAATCCTATATATACATGTCCCTGCATCGGGACTGCACTTTTTGAGCTACAGCAATTTTTCTGACCTAAGGTAAGATATTCGGTACAAATGCACGTCATATTTTTTGAGAAGTTATTTGTATGTGAAAGTGGCCATTATACATATATTTTGATGAAATTTTGTACAAGAGTTCTTATTGACCCAAAAAATAATTCTGTTGATATATGGAGAAGTTGGCCCATATTTGGACCTAGTCCACATAGAAGGGTGTATCAAAATTTTGACAAAAATTACAATAGAACTCTCAAATTATGTGGTATCTGGCAGTTCATTTGGAAAAGGTAAAAAATGATTTTATTGCCATCTAATATTACATAACTTAAATACTTGAAAATTGCAAATAAATTTAAAACCAATGGAAATAACTGGTAAAACCAAGTACCTGTTATATTATGTTTCAAAGAGGAAAAAAAGATCATGTTGAAACTTCGAGCAATAGTATATTAATCCATGTATTCATATTTTTCTTTGATTATTGTTTAAACAATGGCTAAATTCAGTAATAGTATTCTATCTGATATATATTTTGAACGGAAAGATGAAAACGACATTATTTTACATATAATGAATAATCCATTCTTCAAAATATGCGACAAAGAAGAAATTAAAATTCATAACTTAAAAATAAAAAAACTTTTAAAATACTTTAAGAAAACGGTACAATCAATGTTCCAGAAACAATAAATTGTTTTACTCACGCAAGAATGGCTAAGAAATAAACTTATTTTTAAAAAGCCATCAGTAACTACCACGGAAACTGGAAAAGGTGGTCGACCAGCAAAGCCAATTGATAATTGTAGTGAAAGATCACGAAGACGCAAGCTTAAACATATCAATAAAGAAGTTTCTTGTAGCATCATAAAGGATTCATTTCTGCATCAAATTCAACCATCGAAAACTAAAAAGAGTAAAATTGCTATCATTAAAAAAATACTGGAAGCAAGCCCCAGACGCACAAAAAGGATTTTAGAAAGTATGCCGACACCAACTGAAGAAAATAAATTTACTCCAGAAGAAGCATTTGCACTATTTTTGGATTTTAAAATGACTAAAAACCAATATACAGAATTGCGGAAGCGAATCAATGAAAAAAATTGTGGAATTGTTCCATCATATCGAGATATAGTTTCTGCCAAAAAAGATTGCTTATCTTCACCAACTGCTATTAGTATAACTTTAAGTTCAGCAGAAATAAAATATTCTTGGAGACATATGCCAACCACAGTTCACAAAATTTTGTTCCATGGGGAACAAATAATTCAGCACAATATGCTTCCAATTGGAGATCTCTCGGAAGAAGCGCAAGAAAAAAGGAACAAAGACTACAGATTCTTTCGCGAGCACAATACAAGAAAAATTTCCAGATATTGTACTAATGAAGATCTTATTAATATTTTGTTGTGCACATCAGACCCATAAATGTCCAGTATTCGACAAAAATGGAAATCAACCTCATTAGAGTTAGATGAAGAAGCAAAACAACTACTGCAAAATGAAAATCAAAGCTATTTGGAAAAAATTTTTACTAATATTGTTTAATTAATACTAGTTTAAAGATTATAATTTGTTTCTAATTTTAGTATAAATTTTTATTAATACATTTAAATAAAATATATGTGCACTTTAAATCAATAGTAAAAGTTTACTTAAAATTTTATCGATGTTGTGTTCTGTATATAATATATCCAAATGGTATTGATATTGTTGGGAATTTCAGTGTTATTTTTCAGTTTAATCCTCACAAGAATTAGCTTTCTTCCAAAAAAAAACCAACCTTTGGCCCCTGTGAATATTGGGACTAAATAAATGTCAGTGGCCAAATGTTGGCATTTTCTGACCAAAATTAAATTTAGGAATAATAAATAAGTATTGTTGTAAAATACGATTGAAGAAAATAAGAAATTATAAAAAAATACCTTTTTAAAATATCAAAATATTCAAATTTTACATGGAAACTGAACAAAAAATTAAGTAAAATAACTTTAGTTTCTGCAATACTTTGAATCTAAAGTCAAACATCGTCACATTGTGCTGATTTGTTCAGGCACAACTATAATATGCATTAGCTAGCTTTAGCTTATGTCAAAAATCCAACGAAAAGCCTGTCAAATGCTTAGGTACTATATTAAAGAAATTTAGGTGACTACAATGTACTTACATAAATTAAGTAACTTATTTGCCACAGTTGCACATTTATGTTTAATTCGTACTTTTGCCAAAAATAATTTCTATATAAATAAACAAAATTTTAAAACGAAAAGGCTTTAAAGAAGATATTTTATATTGTTGTTATATACTGGCAGAACTAATCCAATTAATTTAATACCGGATATTTTATAAATTTTCATAAAAAATATTACAATTTATTTTATGTTTTGTGTTTGTGACCAACCGCACTAAAATATGCAACGGTGCTTATCGCTTATATCGTATACATATGTGTGTATAAATACAAATTTAATATTAATTTATTATTTTTGTTAATAATTGGCCAGACAAAAATGTCTTTTTTCTACATTTTCTTAATTAAAATTTTTCTTTATAAATGTATAACACAAAGCACAATCAGCTGTCTCCGTACGGAAAGTGCGATCAGTTTTGTACTTTGCTTAAAGAAATGATATTTAACGAAACTAGACGAAAAGTTATCTTATGTACATTATAGTTTACCACATGTAACTTAATATATTTGCACAGTTGTTTAAGTTATTTTATGCACATTATAGTTGGGTCTTTCGCCGCGTATGACGAATTTCGTCCAACGTCATAATTTTGTGTATTTTCATATACACAAATGTGTTTTACTTTGACGAAAAATATTCGCGACCAAAAATTCGTCGTTCGTCCCAGTTGTTTTCCTAGCAATACTCGATGTAAGGCAATAATAATTAATAAGTTATACACTTGTTATAGTGCTTTTTTTGCGTATATTTTGATTTTTAGTTTTTCCTGATGAAGAACACGAAAGGTAGTTCGATATATCGAAATAATAATAATATTTAATAAAACAATAGTAACAGTTTTATTGAAATATATATGTTCCTCGAGCACGATTAAAAATAAATAGCTTAATGTAATTAAAAGTCGAATAAAACAATCCATAAAGCAATCTAGAATATTTCTGAAGGACAAAAGAAAAATTGTGTCATATATAAGAAATGCAAGTCACCTAAATGACAACGCACTCTTATTCTATACATATGCAAAATATCTTCTTTTTTATATGAAAGTTGTGTTTAGAATTCTTAGTTTTGAGCTTCAAAATTTATTTTATTTATAATTGTAAAAATTATGAAGATTTATTTTTCTTAAATTGCTTAATTTGTAACTACTTACGTGATTTCGTTTTTCGTCTGGATCTTTATCAGCATTTATTAGCTTTATTTCTGATTTTGCTACTTTGTGCACTCTATCCATAGTCAGCTGATGATGCATCAGTTGCGTTTGTGACAATACCGATGAATGGTATTTAGCTCTTGGAATCATCACAGTCAAGCTACGATCGGACTGCTCACAGTAATGTCCTTCGTATTCGGTAACATTTCCTAGCAAAATTTGTTGTTCTGTTTGTTGATTGTTTCTTCTCAATGATGATGATGTTGCTAAAACATTATTAAAATCGCTTTGATTTTCTATTTCAATAGGGTATTGCTCGGTTTTAATTCCCTGAGAATCGCAGTTTCTATATTTTCTACTTTGCTTAAGTAGACAAGATTTTTGTTTGTTACAGCTGTTTGTAATCGGATCTCTCTGAAAGACAAAAGTTAAAACTAAGTTGAAAGATATGAGTTTGTGGAAATTTTAACAATTAAAAAAATTTTTTGGAGTTAGCATTAGGCAATCTCAACATCATCGTCAATTAATTCATTTACTGTATAAATTCCAAAAAAATTTCAATATTTCTTTACGTACAATTGATAACAAACAAGTAAGAATGCTATATTCGGCTATGTCGAATGTTCTATACCCTTCACCATCTATGTACATCTAGTTTAGTTAAGTAACTTCAATCAAAAAAGCAAATATTGGGGTGACAGAGAATAAAAAAATAAAAATGCGTTTATATATAATTTTACATGAAAATGACATCGTTTCTTAATGGGTTAAGCATTTTACAAAATCTTAGTACTTCCTTAAATATGTCTTCAAATGCTTTAAAATGATACCCATATTGATATTTTGAAAAATTTAAAAATTTCATAGCCCCGTAACTCGAAAAATATGGGCGAGCGCCAATTTTTTCACTCGATGTTTCTTTTTTCTTAAATTTTTAATTCTCTATCGCCCCATATCTTTATTTTTTGATTGTTGTTAATTTATTGTTCCAAATGACATGAAAAAATTAGAGCTAGGCATGGTGTTTTGCTTGCTGCTTCGAAGGACATGGACCGATCATTCTGATTTCCAATAGTACCTCTTTCGACACTATATCTGATCGATTGACATATTTATTTTTTTGTGCCGAGGCAAACTTGATTTCAACACTAACACGGACGGACAGACGGACATCGCTCAATCGACTTCGCTATGCATATGAAGTCAGAATATTTATGTGGTCGAAAATGGGTATTGTAGAAATTACGCATGAAATAACAAACTTAGATATACCATTTTTCCACTTTTTGTGGTGAAGGGTATAAAAATTGTATAGAAAGACAAAAACACACACTTCCGCCATGGCGGAAATGGTTATAAACATTATTTAGCTTGGAATGAAAACCTTCATTCCATCTAAGCAAATCTGCATTAAGCCAAGAAAGAATTCTTGATTTAATCAGACGTGCAAAAACGGAGTCAGATCCAGAGAGGAAGCATTTAGTGCATGCCGGTGTAACAAAAGCGCAGGTACTGATTCGCTACAAAAAAAAGCAAGATCTCGTGTGCCAAAGTACTTAGGCGCGAAAAAGCTCTATACGAGCAGCGCCTTCGTGCTAAAGTTCTTGCTACTCCTCAGGGTAGAAAGAACTTTTGGTCATTCGTTAAAAGAGTGAAGGATAATGCTAGTTCCTCAATTCCGCCTCTTTTAAGGGATGATAAAATAGTTAACGACTCGGTTGATAAAGCAAACCTCTTGGCTGAAATCTTTGCAAGTAATTCTTACTTGCCGGAAAGCAATCAACCACTGCCCGCACTGGAAAGAGTATCAGTAACTATGCCCTATATATTCTTTCGAGCACGTGCAGTTAAAAGAGTTTTAGCGGATCTTAACATAAACAGGTCCCCCGGTCCTGATGGAATTCCAGCACTGGTCTTGAAGCAGTGCTCTTGGACGTTAGCGCGTCCATTAGCAAAACTTTTCAACATTTTATACCATGTTGGTGAATTCCCATCATGTTGGAAGATTGCTAAAAGGGAAAGGCTACCGCAGGGTACCGCAAGGTTCCGTTCTTTCCCCTACCCTATTTCTTATTTTTCTCAATGACCTTCTACGTCAGACTTCCAACCCCATCTATTCTTTCGCAGATGACAGCAGAATATGCCATTCATTTTCTTTTCGCAATAGACCAAGTCTTCGGGAAATTGGGGCTATTCGAAAGCACATCGACGATACCCTTAATCGCGACTTTTAGGTAATCTCAGAATGGGGCCTTGCGAATAGCGTTCAATTTAACGCTCATAAAACCCAGTGCTGTTTGCTTTCGCACGGCGTACGGCTGAATATGCTACCTCACCTTTAATTATGGGTGATACATATATTAAGGAATCAGAAGCTCTCGATGTTCTTGGCATGAAAATTCAATGGGTTGTTTGATAGAACCAGCATATTTTTTATGTCGCAAAAGAAGCATTCAAGTGCCTAGGTTTTTTTAAACGGTGTAAGAAATACTGCACTTCATCTGATCTCCTTACTATCTATGTCACCTTTACCAGGCCGAAAATGGAATACAACTCTCATGTATGGGCCGGTGCTTCAAATCTATTTTGGAGCTACTCGACCGCGTGCAGGAGAGAGCGAAGAAGCTCAGCGGTGAAAGTAGGGTATCCAGCTTTATTGACTCACTGGAGCATTGACGCAATGTGGGGTGTGTTTCACTGTTTTATCGTTACTATAACGGAATGTGCTTATGAAATCAGGGAACTTGTTCCTGAAAACCGATTTGTGGTCGATTGGCCAGTGAATCGCACTACGCATTACAGAGAGAATAAGGCTTAGGGGGTGCACTCCTAAATTACTGGATCTATTTATAAAAGACAATTTGGCCTTTCCCATAAATAGCAAATTTTTTAAATAATTTCGAATTTGACTGACCGAATGATTTAGTCAGCTATTCATAAACTTAGTCCAAACTCCGTTTTAAGACTGATCTTTTTTGTCGCATTTTATAATATTGTTGTAACAAGATACACCAAAAAAATTGAAAAAAAAGTAAAATTTGTTGGTTTGGTTAAATTTAAATAAATAAAAGCAAAATTTGTTACAAATACAAACATATGTTATAGCATGACCAAAAAGAGATGCATAGATAAAGACGTCTATGCAATCTCTTTACAGTTTCGTGTCACCACTGTCGACTATGTGGTCATATCAAGGCTTAGCGAACATTATACCTAACATTCACTTTTTTCTTAAAAGCACATGTGAAAGGTCGCCATATCAAAAGTACTAAAAATGTTATGAAAGCAATTATAACCAAGTAATAGAATATTCTTATAATATCTAGCTAGTAACATATAGTCAGCGAAATTAAGCCTGAATAAAAAAAAATAATTAATTTAGATTAGTATATTATTAATACTTACATTTTTTAGAACATATGGCAATGAATTTTGACTCGTTTCACTACTTGAATCCTTGATCATTAAACGTTTATCAATTTTAATAGGCTTTTGACGTTTGTTGTTTTTAAGGCTTACACCTCGTAAAGAATTTCTAAGCCCAACACTTGTAAATAACAAACTGGTAGAAAGTCTAGAATTTTTTTGCAAACCTTCGCTGCTTGAAGTCATAGTGGAGGCAGCTAGTGTTGTATGTTGAAGGTGATTCCGACGTTTTGTACACGTTATTAATATACAAAATAGCAGCAATATAAATAACAATGTTCCGATTCCCAATAGAACAATTAAGAGAATTTTCAAATTGACTTTACATTTAGAACCGGCATACCAAGGGAAGCATTCGCAATAACTTTGATAATTTGAGTTTGACACTAAAGTTAAACATTTACCATGATAATGACACATTTCGCACCCGATTTGTTCCGAGGAGCATATGCGACCCGGATAAGTAGGACTTTCCGAAAGATCTACAAAACCCATTACGCAACTGCATGTATACGTTCCAGGTAAATTAAAACACTGAGCATTTTCCGAACAATCATGAAGTCGTCTGCTTACACACTCATTAAAGTCTGTAAAAGTATAAATTTTAAGTTAAAAAACTTTATGCATTTATATGTACAAATAAGGAATACCTTTTACAGACAAGGCATCTACACCTGCCTTGTTTGTGTACAGATCAGTTCCTCCAATGCTATAATTGCTTGATCTTAAATTTTTTTTCAAGACTTCCTCTAAACGTTTTTCATTGCTGTTGTCAAATAACTGAAATAATTTAAATATTCAGGTTCAAGTTAGAGTTTTAAAATATTATTGCTATGTATATGCATAAAAAATACCTGTAATAGAACATTAATCAATATTCCATGATGGTTTCCACCACTGTCAGCATATCGTATTACTTCTGCACCATAGTAAACATCACGAAAATCCGACTGCATAATCATACGATCTAGAGCATTAGTAACTAATTGTGATAATTGCCTATAATGTTCTGTTTTATTGTTTTCAAGTTCGCTCACATACTGCAGTACATAATTTCCAACACGGTCGGCATGCATTATTAGATCATATATGTACGTGGCTGAAAATATGAAAATAATTAATATTCAAAAGTAGTAAGCAATGTTAAAACTTTATTTTATAATGGCCAAATTCACAATCTTGTGGAAATGGTCCCGCATCATGGCATTTGCAAAATTGTGTAGCATATTTACTTATTACTGTATGTTTTGTTGGTGTAGACTAATAATATGCTACACAATTTTGCAAATGCTATGATGCAAGACCATTTGCACAAGATTGTGAATTGGGCTAACATATTTGTATAAAAATTTGTCACAACTACCCAACTGCTGATAATACAATTTTCTGCTGGCCCACACACTCTCTTTCTTACTTTACAGCTTGTGTAAGTACTGCGACTAAAACCTAATAGCCAAAATCTTAAAATTCTAACACATATGCTGAATGTTCGAGTTTAGAACGAGCCTACAAAGCATAGCAAATATGTAAAAATGATAACTATAACGTTATTATTGATCATGCTTAAACTTTGTACAATAAAAAATCAGGTGATTACGTGAGAAAATATGACTCATTGCAGGATTGTATGCTTCAGTCTCTTTTACCTACTAGTAATAAAAAAATAATCGATAAACGCATAACATAACAATTATTTACAGTGTAGTAAAAAACATGTTGTATTTAATTGTTTTAAAGGCAGAACTTAAAATTTGTTTGTTTAAATTAGAGCTTAAAAAGAAAAGCTTCATTGTGTAGTCCGTCTACTCCTTTTTTCCACAGCAAATGCGCGCTTTGGAGAACAAGCGTTGTGATGGTAAAGATCTTATGATTAAAAAAAGAGAAGCCTGCTAAGTTATATTTAATTTCGTAACTAGAGCTACAGTCTTAAAGGCTATTTGCATCTTTTTTTTTTGCTATGCCCTTCACCACAGTTTGAAAAATGATATATCTAAGTTTGTTATTCTGTGTGTAATTTCTACAATATTCATTTCCGACCCAATAAAGCTTAGATAGCTAAACAAAATTTAAATACGCCAATCGATCAGGCAAAGTTTCGAAATTTTCGACATTGAAAATCAGGAAGATCACTCCACGTCCATAGAGGCACGTCTCTATTTTTTTTTATACCATTTGAAACAAATCTAGTTTAGCGAAGTAACTCCAATCAAAAGAATAAATATATGGGGCGATAAGAAAAAAACATCAAGTAAAAAAATCGGGGCTCGCCAATATTTTCCGAGTTATGGGCCTCTGAACTCATCGTTAAAAATCTTTCAAGGAGATCTTTCAGGAAATAAAATTTTTTTTAAACGCTGAATGCATTAAGAGCTGATGACGTGATGCAAATTTGAATCATACCGAATATCTCTCTGTATCTTCAAAATTTGAAAACAGTTTTATGTAAATGTTCGTTATATGTTGTCTCCATTTAATAGACGTCGTTTTCTCTGCTTTTGAAGTACCGTTATAGCAGCATTGAATTATTGTGCAATTTTGAAGTGCCTGCTCATTCGTTTGTTGTGCATGGAGGAAACAGTGTGTTTTTCTGACCTTAAAATTTATTAAGTTCAACAAGTTTATAAATAGTTTTGAGTTTTAAATAAGTTACACTCTTTTTTTATTACAATGTTATAGCGTGTATTGTTTTTTTATGGTAAGTACTTTGCGCTAAATGCGCAATGATGCAAATTTGCATCAATGGATTTTTCGCCTCCTGCGCCCTTATAAATGAAAATTATACAAACTGCTAGAACAAAAGTTTGCTTTTAAAACATTTCCTTTCGTTTAAGTAGTATTTTACTTAATTTGGTTTTCTTGCGCACTAGAGGGTTAATTCTCTGTCACCCCAATATTTCTTTTTTGATTAGATTTTCTTATACTATGTGGTGAAGGGTATATAAGATACGGCATAGCCGAATATAGCACTCTTACTGCCATCCCTAAATTAGCGCGTAAGGCGCAAGATATCTGTCCTAATTTCTCATGTACATACAAAATGTATAAAGCATCCCTAAATAGCACGGCGTCGACGCTTAGCAATTGGAAAATCCAAATTTGACAGTGCGTTAGGAAGTGAAGTTAGCTGCTTGTTGGTTTGTTTTATTTTGTTACGGTTGAAAGGTAATGACAATTTAGTTATTTTTAAGGCAATCTATTGGTTTTATCTCTTCTTTATTCTTATAAATCGGGTTTTATAAAATAAAATGAGTTAACATTACTGTAAACGACAATAAGTTGACGCTTTTATTTAGGTATGTCATTGCAGCGTAAAAGTCCGACGTAAGAAGGCGTTGCGCTTTACGCGCTAATTTAGGGATGGCAGTTACTTCTTTTTAATCAAATGCTATTCCTAGTGTTGTAAATTAAACGAATAATTTCTTGTGTGATGCTGCCTTGAGAAACGACTATTACATACTTGTACAGCAACGTTTAAACTAATTCAAAGTGTTCAACATTATTCCACTAGCCAATTAATATTTTGGCAAAAAACAATTTATATCCCTATTAATCGAGTTGCGCTTGTTTTTTTAAATAATCGTGTCATCACTATCTTATACCTAGACTATAAAGCAAAATTCTTGGTTTGAGTTGGTCAAATAATAAAATAGATCAGACAGTTATAACTAAAGAAAATAGGAGTACGTATAACTAAAGTGATTTTTATATTTTTGTCCCTAGAGCATGTCAGACTTTATCTATCTGTCTTATGTCGATATGGAATACATGAAAGAAAAAGGAGTAAAAAGCCGACATATTGCTTAAGGCCAGAATTCACTACGATTTCATCACACAAACATCTGACAGAATTCTGTCCTACTTTAAAAATGGCTTTAAAATGGCATCGTAGGTGCCACACTATTATACAAAAAAGATGCAAAATCATACGGTTTTAAAATTTTGTTGTTTTTTCTCCTCATCATCTTAAAAAAAAATCAATTATGATCGCATAGAGAAAAATATTTTATGAATTATTTCAAAAGATTATAAAATCGTACAGATCTGTCAAAAAGTCTGTCACACACATACACTTTTAATCCACACTATCACACTTTTTGAGCACACATGCAATTTTTGACAGATCGTACGACTGAATATGATAGTGAATTCTGGCCTTTACTGTCAAGACTTGTTTTTAACAAAACTGCTTTTATTGTTATAAAATAGTAGCATAACTTAAAGAGGACAGATCGGAAGCTATAAAAATACTTACGTTTACATGAACGATCTGGAAATGTTCGGGCAAATCCTGGCCTACAGAAACAAGACCAATTATTATCGACTAGACCACATTGTTCATTGCGTGAAGTCTTACACTTAGGATGACAGCTAATGCTAGTGCTTTTATTTGAATAAAGATGTTTTGTTTGTAATTTTGGTGGTGTTGCAATTAAGACACCTCCCAAAATGACATGGTCATCTGAAGAGCTTTTAGTTACAGATACTTCATTATTAACGAATGCGGAGGAGGCAACGGACTTTCCGCTTACAATCTGCGTCGGCTCTTCGTCTCTTATAGAAATATCGTCAAATGATATACCATTGTCATATTCTATCATCACTTCATTTGTTTCATCGATTTCTCCAATGTTTTTATCGTCCGCTAGTTCTCGAAGAATTGTTTCGTTTTTTGATGGAGAGTGATGGTTGAAAATAGTATTCTTTTTGTTCTTGTTGTTTGTCATTATTATAAATATGCTGTTTTCATTAGGATTAATTGTTGACTCTTGGGTTATATTTGTTGGTACAATCTCAATGGAAGGATATGGCAAATACGTAATATTTTGCTTTTCTTTGAGTGTATGTGCGACAGTATATTTGAAAGGATAGTCGTTGTCTAATTCTGACATATGTGGCTGAATTGATGTTAACTTTGTTAGAAGCGTTTGTGTGGCCGAAGGATCTGGTGACGATGTTGCCGTAATTGTTATTGGATCTAGAGTTTTTACTGAGGTCACAGTATCGATGATAGTATTGATTTGAGTGTGCGTCAAAAAAAGGGTGGTCACTTCGGTAGTAGTTTTTGTGGTATACAAAACACTGTTCGAATTAAGATTGTTAGGTGAGGATAGCAATAGATCTGGTACCGACGGTATGGCTGTGACTGTATAAACACGTTTGTTCGTTATAAATTTGGTCGGCATTATTATGCGTTTTATTGTTGTTGTTGTGGTTGTTGTAAATGTATGAGTTGTGGCAGCCAACGGCAAGGTCGTAGCTGTAAGTATTTTACCTTCGTAGGATTCAGATGGTTGTAAATTGAAAAACTTTAAGCTCCCATTGGACGTTGCGATTTCATTTTCGTTTTGTTTTGGTATACTTTTAGCAGCCAGACTAAGATTTTTTTGTGATATAGCAATTTCATTATATTTTACTGCTTTAATTGTTAACACGTCGTGGTAATTAAAATTTTCATCTGGGTGCGTTACACTCTGATTGACATCTGAAGTTGTGTCTTCAGTAATAAATTCCTCTGAAGAATTTTCCCCGGTTACACGATTCGGCTGACGTTTACTTATTTCTTCATAAGAATTTTTACTTTTATTTAGCAGCGCATAATGTGGCAAAACTACTTTGGATGTAGAGTTTAAGTGTGTTAATTTTGTGACCGGCGGGGGCTTTAAACCGGTGTTCGTTTTTAATGTTGATGATTTGGTGTCCATATTTGAAGGTACCATATTAATTGCTTCTTGAGTTATTGAAATTTCTTGAGGCAAAAAACTTTGTTGAGTAGATGGATTGTCTTTAGTTAGCTTTAATTTTGGTTTAACGGTAGTTATTTTAAAATTTGGGTTATGATAGTTAGTTGATGTTTTAAACGCTTCGCCTGAAGATACAAAAATGGTAGCTATTCTCGTTTGATTGTTGTCAATAGAGACAGGTTCTTTAATTTGTTCGATATTGTTAAAAATTGGTTTTTTAAAAGGTTCACCATAAGCAGGTACTTCACTTGCATGCATAAGTTCATCATCTGTTTTCTTTAAGTTAATAATTTTGTTGATATCTTTAGCTGTTGATTTACTTTTCTTTTGTATTGATGGTTGTATTGTGGTTTTAGAAATTTTTAAACTTACCGTTGTCGAAGAAAGATTCTCTGGTTGATAAGTTTTTCGTGTAGAGACCCGGGTTCCGTGAGTTCCCGGCTTGGAAGTTTTTTCAGTCGTTTGTATTTTTAGTGCTCCTAATGGCTCATTTTCGCTGTTGTGCTCTAAACAGTCCGAAGAATTTTGTATAAAACGACTTGGTTTAGTAATAGCTATTTTCAGTTCATTCAAAGGTATTTGTGGTTGACTTTTACTAAGGGGAGGGCGTTTCAAATCTGTTGAAGCTGGAAACAAGGGCTGAATAGTTGTGTTGGATAAAATTTGTGAGCCTATTGACTCTTTCGTTTGCAGTTTTTTTCGATTTGATTTAAGTCTGGATCTGAGGTGTTGCTCCGGTTTAGGGTTCTTTTCATATGTTTGTCGCAAGGCTGTGTTGACTGGCTTAGAAGTGACTAACATAGGCTGCTGTTGCCTTCTGTGATGTTTCCAATCAGAATTTTCCTCAGCTTTTGGATTAATATTTAGGACGTTATTTGTTCCAAGAGTTTTCTGATCTTGATTGTTCAAAAAAATTTTTGAATTATCGTTTGGTAGAGAATTCTTCTGCAGAATATTGTTATTATTTTTGTCATTGATAGCTTCCATGGCGTTCCAGGTTGGGTCGTTTGAGACTTCCAGTGGTAGTGTAATAGCTTTAATCAAGTTAGTAGGTGTCAAGCTAACGTGTACTTGTTGTTTATTTGCTGGTATAGTTATGAGAGGCATCAATTTGTAAGCGTTTTCCGATTGCGTATATAATTCATTTACCGTAGCAGGTGGGATCTGCCCTCTTACAGCTATGGCCGCCTGTTGTGGATAATCATAATCTTCTCGATTAAATGTAAGAGGAGGTACATTAACGTCTACCGTGTGGCTAAAAATGTGCTGATCCAAACTAACATTCTGATGATTTTTGGTGACAGACTTATTTGAGTAGTTTTTTGGTTTTTCATTATTTTCAGTTGATTTAGAAGAGAGATTTTGAGAAAAGCTTGTAATTGGAGTTGATTCAAGGCTTTTAAATAATGCTTTTGTATCTTCTTGGTTGGTAAAACCTGCATGTTGATGTGAAATCAACTCTGAGTTTTTATACTTTTGAAAGGAAATCGGTTTTACCTTATTTACGTGAGAATAAAATTGATTATTTGTTTGCGGTTGGCGAATCGATTCAAAATTCCAGGCTATTGAAGACTCTGTGTACGCAGTTTCTGGCTCAGAGCTCTTATCTAAAACATCAAAATTTTGTTTTTTATATTCGTCAATGTAAAATGCAGATGTTGAGGTTTTTGTTTGAGAGTCGCGACCATTATCCCAATTTAAGCTTGAGGTATATTTTGGAAAATATTGGGCAAAACTGTCACCTTTTTCTTGATGTACAATATTTGTTTCAGGTTGCAATCTCATGGCAGTTTCAAAAGTTTGTGGTTTTCGAATATTATGCCAGTTTAAAGAATTTGACTTCTTTTCAAAACTTGTTTCTATGTTTTTTGTTTTGTGGGACTTTGGATTCGCATTTAATAATTTAGATGAATTTAAGATTTTTATTGAAGTCGACTTCAAATCGGTGCTTAAGCCCTGTGTCTTTTGGTAAATCTCATTATTTTTATACGCATTGTTAAAATTGTAAAAAGTTTGTGAGTTTCTAGATGGCGGTGCTGGTGAAGGTGGAAATTCTAGGGTTCTATGTGTGGTGGAAGCTAACAACGGTGATAATGGAGATGCAGGTTCAGTAGAAAAGAAGGGTGTTGTTGTTGTTGTCGTAATTCGCTGTTTGCTCCTGTTCCTTGAAGGTTTTTCTGGAGCTGTTAATGTAAGCGATAATCCTTGCTGAGAGTATATTGGAATGGATGACTGAATTATTTGCGGTAGTGGCGGAGGCTTAAGTATATTTTTGTTAAAATGTTGTTCGTTCAAAGGTCTCAATCCAAATGTGGGTTGCGGTTTTAGTTTATTGCTGGTTTTAACATTATTAACAATCGGTATATGGTGAGGTTTTTGGGTAATTGATGCAAACGATGAATATGGCTTCTTTTTATAAGAATGCAGAACTTTATTATGGTAGTACGTTACTTGAAATCGATTGTTTGATGGGTATACTTTTGAAGTATTTTTATCAACATACTGTTGATTAGATACTTCAATGTATTCAATGCCGTTAGGTTTTCCAACTATAACATCCGAATTGGCTGTTATTATCTCTCCAGGCCGTATATAAATGCCACCATTGTGTAGAGGCTGTTCCTGCCTAGGAGTAGTAAATGTTGGGAATGGTATGATATTTGTATGTTTGTCCTTTAAAGCGCTTTCCTTATTATTCATTTCAAAACTATCCTTTCCGTTTACCAACAAGGGAGGTTTAATATGCAGGCCTTTAGATACAAACTCAGTGTAATTCGAAATTTCGTAAAGATTATTTTTAATTGGTATTTTTGGAACAGGTATGTAAATGGGATGTTTTGTATCAAATGTTGTGTTTGTAGAAGAGGAATTTATTTTCTTGTTGGATGCCTGCTTACTTTCGATGCTTGTAACGGGCTTAATGGTCCCTCGTGTAACTCCAAAATTGTTTTGCAATAAGTCTGCTACTGCACTAAACATTGGCTTTAATGCTGTTAGACGTTGTATTAAATGATTGGCGGCTGATGTGGGAGGTTTATTATAGATGACTTGTGGTATATTGTCATTTGTTGGATTGTTATTCGGAGCGTCAACAATAGTCAGAATTTGTTCCGATGGCAGGGAGGCAAAACCATTGTTTTCTTCTTGTTCTTCTTGACTTTCAGGATTATTATTTCCTAAAGACGGTAAATAATCGGAAGAATTCAAGGACTCCTCCAATTGATCAGTTTCTTCGATATGGTAATATTCTTCTGTTTTCTCCTGTGAATGGTTCAATGATTCTTCGGGTTTGGATTGAGACGCTGCATTTTTTAATGGAGGTATAAGAGTTAATGAAACAGAGGCCAAGTTATCTTTATACATTTCCATTGCTGAAATTTTTATTTCTTGTCCATTTTTTAATGTTGCTGTTGTTACAATAACTCGATGACGTTGATGAGGTTTTTGTTTACTCAATTCGATTTTCATTTTCGCTATTAACTCGTTAGGTAATAGGGTGGAGGGTACACTATCCGTTATAACATTTTCTATAACACGAGTGTAGTAATTGAAAACTGTCGACATGTGCTTACTACCCAATTTAGTTTGGCTGCTATCTGTTGAATAACTACTTATTACCGTTGTAGTATAATATGTGAATGTGGTTAAAAAAGTTTTCGTGGCATATATGTGTATATCTTCGGTTTTTTTCATGTTGTCTGTATTTAATTTTTCCTCATCTTTTTCTTCTCCATTTAAAGTTAATAAAGTTGTTAATATATTTAAATTTGCTTTCGAGTCTTCTAAACTTTCACCATCATAAGCAAAGTACGAAGTTAAAACAGAAGTACTGTATGCAGGTACAAAGGACTTTGTTACAACCACTTGAGTTACATTTTTTGTTACTGTGTGTATCTTTGAATTGATTTTCTGGCTTAGTTTTACCTCATTATAGTAGGTGTTCGTTTCAAGGGCTGGAGTAGCTTTTGCTGTAGGTTGCAAATAAGCAACGTAATCATTAGGACCCGTTATGGTATTAACGACTGTGTATTCGCTTGTCATCACTTGTAATTTATTAGTATTGTCCTTATATGTATTAAAATATGAATAAGTGGTTGGAAATATTCCGACAGCTAATTCTGGGGTCTTCATATGAAAAGAGAACATAAAATAATTATTTTATTTATACTAAATACTTAAAGAAATGGTGGCATGTCATAACGTCGATAACGTTCATGGATATTATAGGTATATTTTATAAGATACAACGTCTTTTTAAACTGGGAAGAAAATCTTTGGTAACCCGGCCTTTGGCTGGGCTCAAAGATTTTCAGTCCATAATATAACCAACACCGGCTGCGCTTACCAAAAATTTTCTTCAAGCCAGTTTATGAAAACGTTGCATCTTTCTTAAGTAGAATACTATTAAATGTACCTATAACATCCATGGACGTTATGACTCTAAGTTGATGGACATTATGTCTGCGGACGTTATGTTATGCCACCGGAAATCTTTGGCAAGCGATGCCATGGACATTATGACACTTTTGACATGGACATTATGTCCTTGGACAGTATGACATGCCACTAGAAAAACATGAAACTTAAAAAATCGACATTTAAAAACATATGTAAATCAATAGGACTATTGACTTTATAAGCGAAATGTCTAGTGTTTCTAATCACAGCCGTTACTACCTTTTTATCGAGAACTAGTTATTAATCAATGTATGGTTACATTAATTGCCATGTCAATTACTAACATAATTCCTTAATATTTTGGTATGTTAAAAGGTTACTTTATTAAAGTATGTATATAATCTGTGTATTGCTTAATAATTGGCATTTTTGGATAGTGCCTCGATGATCTAACTTCTGCTTTTTATTTTATTTCTTTAATGTTCTTAAAAGTTTATATAAAGTTTTAAGTTAATATGCAAAAGTACACTAGCAGATGAATTGCATTATCTAATCACTAAGGTTATAGGTTAACAATCTTCATATTAATCTAATTCAGTAGTGCGATTCACTAACTTTAAACAATACGACAATAGTCATATTTGTCGACATTTTCCATTGTTTGCAATAACGATTAAGTAATTCACTAACTTCAGCCTAATGATAATAGACACGAGTTGAAATTGAGTGGCATCTCTGTCAACAATTAAACGAGAAACACAAAAGAGAAGACTAAAACCATATGAATTCAAGCGAGGCACATGTATGTGTTTATTTTTTATATGTCAATTTACACACACGAATACGTGTTTTCCAGCGTGCATGCATGGAGTATGACAAGAAGAAAAGCATAATAATAGTTTTGGTTGTATAGTTGCAAACAAATTGTGTTTTTATTTTGTTTTCTAATATGTAATAACTCAAAAATTATAGTTGCCTTCTTAATGATAAGCAATTTGTTAACTATATCAGCTTGTTTTTTTGCTAAAAAAAATTAGTTGTCAATTTAACAAACTGATAATCGTTAAAAAAGAGTAGTGAATCCCACTACATGTGTTGCATTACTACATAAAGTCTCTGTTTAGTATGTTAAAGTTGTTGATGCTAATTGTTACTGGAACGTGTTCACGTACTCTAAAATGCAGCATTGAAAAAGTGATAAAAGTGAATGAAATTGTGGGAGACAAAAAACAAATCGCAAATTTTTTGCTACTAAAATATTTACTCGCAAGAATTAGTTAAACTGCTGTTTTGTACTTGTTTACAAAATGGTTTTTTAAAAAAATGTGTCAAATAAACATTTTTTTAATAATAAAAAATGTAAGTATTTGTTAACTTTAAGATTACAAAAGAAACTATATTTTATTTTCTTCATTTAGAAAGGCGAGCACACGACAAAAAAGTTTAAAACAACTGAGAATCACAGAACTGAGAATACAGAGCTCTCAACCTTTGCAAGACTTTTTATTTTTTTTTAATAGTAAACATACCGGGGATGATACATTCAATGAAATTATGAAAGATCTATGAATCTTTTTCTATAGGTTTGATGCCCATATTGATATCTTAAAAAGTATGGTGCACAATCGTACTTTTCTATCAAAAGTTCTTCACTTGAAGTTTTTCTCTTGGTTTTTATTTTTCTCATTTCTTAATTCTCTAGCTCCCCATGTATTTGTTTTTTTAATGGAGTTACTTCACTAAACTAGATTTGTTGCAAATGATATGGAAAAATTAGAGGCAGACAAGTTGTTTTGCCGGCTGCCTCGAATTACATGGACTGATCATGCTGATCGATTGGCGTATTTAAATTTAACTCCATCTCATTAAGTGCCTTGGCAAAGTTTATTTCAACCTGATTACGGAATATATTTGTTTGATGATATGCATATGATAGCAGGGGGATGTCACGATTCATTTGTGTGGAATACCCTGTTTTTTCAAAAATGTCATACCGCAAAGTTATTTACAAAGAGGATTTCGAGTATAGCTATAAGGTGAGAAAATACATAAATATATTCGTATATAGTTGTATGAGTGTGGCGTAGAATATTCCTTAAGGCATTGATTGTTAACGCCATATAGGACTACAGTGTTGAGCACAAATGGTGCTCTTAAAGGCAGTTGGAGGTGTTTGCTTGGTGATAGAGAGTTGTACTATAACCCAAAGAAAATAGTTAAAATAATACACTTGCCAGAAAAACTATTCGTACACCTTGGGTCTTAAACTTTAATCATAAAAATAATCCTCGTTTTTCAATCGATTTGTTCAAAAAGTTTTTAAAAGATTTGTTGTTGGATGTATTTGTTTTTTTATAAGACACTAACAATTTTATTATTTGACTTTTCCTTTTTACCGCTAAAATTACAAAATTATGGAGCTAATTCATCAGAAAAAGTATTCGTACAGATTAAAATTTTGTGCATAAAATTAAATTGTGATATATTTAAAATACTTTTAGTAACTACTAGGATATCCTTTACGTCGAATAACTTCTGAAAGACGTTTTGGCATTGATTTTTCTAGTTTGGATGTTTCCTCCTGGCTTATTTTGTTCCATTCCTCCATAATAACGCTTTTTAGCATTTCCTTAGAGGTAATGTTATCTTTTCGGATCTTGCGCTCCAATAAATCCCACAAATGTTCTATAGGATTTAGATCCGGCAATTGTGGGGGGGAATGCAATTGATATTTTGTGTAATAGAGCAGCCACAACTTCACATTATGCGTTGAATACTTGGGATCATTATCCTATTGGAACCAAAAGTCTGGTCCCAAATTCAGGTTGTCGGCGCTTTGCGGTGAATTTTGTTTCAGTATATTTAAGTAGCCGTACTGGTCCATTGCGGATTCTATAAAAGTGAACTTTCCGACTCCTTTAGCTGCCATGCACCCCCATACCACAACACCACCTCCTCCATGCTTTACAGTTGAAACATGATTTTCTTTATTAAGCGCTGTTCCATTTTTTCGCCAAACCATCTTTTTCTTAATGCCAAAGATTCAAAATTTCCTTTTATCAGAAAACAAGACCTTTTCCTAAAACTCGGAAGGCATTTTGATGTATTCGTTGGCGAAATCCACCCTTTTTTTCTATTGATGTCCGATATGTACGGCTTCCTACGTGCTACACGGCCATGATAATCAGCCTTTTTCAATATTTTGCGCACGGTGTCTTCGTGGATGTCTTTATTAAAAGATTCTTTTATATTCTTGCTGATTTGGGAAGCCGTAACTCTTGGATTTTTTTTTTACCAGTGCCAAAACAGTTCGTTTTTCCCTTTCGGTCAATTTTGATGGGAGGCCTGTGCGTTGTTTGGACAAGATAGAGCCGGTAGATTTGGAATTTTTAAGGACGTATTGGATAGAATAATGACTTTTTCCAACAATTTTAGCAATTTCACGCAAAGATTTTCCGTCCTTGCGCAATTTTATAATAATTTCCCGTTCAGCTGCATAAATTTCTTTTGTTTTAGAATTCATCATGATTTATACTTGATTTGTACTTTGAAAATTTTATCACTGAGACAAATTAAGTAGAGCTTTTATTATATTGTTGCTTTTGGCACACTTTAGCTTAGTAAAAAAATCATGATATTCCCAGAAATAAAAGTGTACGAATATTTCTTCTGGTAGTAAAACGTTGCCACACTGCATTTTTTAATTCAAAATCTTTGCTGTAAAAGCATAAAGATTTGAAAATATACTAAAACCAAAGAAAACAATATGAAGAACAAATAATGTTAAATTTTGCCACAAATCGTTTCCTATTACTTTTTTATAATTATTTAAAATTTAAATGTCGCAGTGTACGAATATTTATTCTTGCTAGTGTATATGTTTGTGCGTTGCAAAAGTATAGTGTTTTGCAAGAGTAACTTATAAATTATCTTTTTCTGAAAACAAACAATGTAAACCAACCGTGAATATAAAAGGATACATAATAGATATGGCATAGAAGCGGATAAAGGATGAGTTAACCACTCAGTAATCCATTTTTCAGAATGATTAATATTTACAGAATTTGGGAAATGAATATTTTTTTGCCTGCCTCTCCTTGAATAATACATTTTGGTTCACAGCAGAGCCGCAAGTGAATCATTCATTTATTAATTAATTCGCGAATCATTCATGCACTGAATTAGAAAATTTTGAACTAATTTTTTTCACAAAAAAATTATTAGAATGACATTTAAGTCAATTGGAAACGAATTGCAACTCATTCTACAAATTCATTTAAATTGGAAACGAATTGCAATTCATTTCCTCCTAATTTGTTTGAATTGATTCAAATTTCATTCAATTTTTTTTTTTTTTGTTGTGAAAAGGATTAATTCAAAATTTAGCTAAAAGATATTAAAAAGAATGATTCATTTGCAGTTTTAGCTCAAAGGAGGTATTCAATATAAGTTCTCTATAAGTGGCTGGCGTTACACAAATTCAGCAAAATCTATAGAAATGCTGTCTAAAAGATCAACTTTGACGATTATTTAGCTGCTATGTACTAACCTTTGTTAAAGTTACGCCTTTAGACTGAGTTGGTGTGATTTTTGGATAGTTTCTTTCTTCCGTGGCTATATTTGAAATAACTTTTTCCCGACTTTCCACGGTTGTACGTCCATCCTGAACATAAGTCGTACGATATGTGTATGTTGTTAAGCAAGTTTTTGTGATAAAGTGGTTGGTATAAAAGGGTAAATTATATAGCTATAAAGATAAAAAATTAAAAAATGTTTTTATTTATTGACCAAGAAACCTTTTTTAACCGACTTCAAAAAAGAATATTGCCTTTTTGTTTATATTTGTGCCTGCAGAACTCAGTCATTTCTGAACCGATTTTTAAAATTTTTGGTAATATGATAGATTATGCTTTCAGTTGGTTCCGTTTTAAAAACAGTTCATAATCTTAAAAATTAGAGGGTGTCCCTACACAACATACATATTTTTTACGTGTATAATGAGCTGTAATGGGCACTTCTGTAAAATTTAAAATGACTGCGTATTACTATGGCTACCAATAACAAAAAGTTATAAAAAAATGAATCTAAAAACTAAAGGTGTGTGCACCCTTTTGATTTCTAATGATTCCTTTTGACCCTAATTGATGTAAATTTACTAATATGGGCCTATCTTTTGAACCGTTACAGACGAATGCTTGCAAATTGGACAGAATGTAGATTGCTATGGCCGTTAAAGTCACAAGTATTAATATTTAAAAATATAAATTAAATGGTGCGCCAATAGTTCTTTTAATTTGATGTATATGGCCATACTTTTAAGCAGTTGTAGACAGACGCTTGCAATTTACAACGAACCTGTATTGCTAAGTCCGCTATAACAACAAGAATAAAATTTGGATTTGGAAGTTAAAGGGTGTCCCAATAGTTAATGTAATTTTAAGTATGTGACCAAACTTTTGAATTGTTGCAGACAGAATGCTGAAACTTAAAAGGGACTTGTATCGCTAAGCTCGCTATATCAACGAGTTTATAATTTAAACATTAAAATTAAAGGGTGTCCCATAATTTATGTAAATTTACTTATATGGACCTATCTTTTGAACCGTTATAGACAAACGCTTGCAAATTTGACATAATATTGCTTGATATGCTCATTATAGTAACAAGTATTAATATTTAAAATTATAAATTAAAGGGTGCCCCAGCAGTTAATTTAATTATGTATATGGCCATAATTTTCAACAGTTGTACACAGCCGATTCCAATTTATAGAGAATCTGTATTACTAACTTCGCTTTAACACCAAGTACAAAATTTGGATTTGGAAATAAACGGGTGTCCCAATAGTTGATGCAATTTGGTGTATGTGGCCGAACTTTTGAACCGTTATAGGCAGACAGCTGAAATTTACAAGGGACCTGTTTTGCTAAGTCTGCTATAACAAGAAGCTTAGTATTTGAATTTAGAAATAAAATTAATGTAATTTGTTCTATATGGCCGTATTTTTTGACCCGTTATTTACAAACACCTGAATTTTAGACAGAATGTCCACTACTTTGTTTAAAAATTTTAAAAATACAGGTTGTGTATTTTTTTTAGTTGTTATACAATGCAGGTGTCTGTATGTTTGTGTATTGTTGTTATAATTTTCGGTAATAACCGTCGTCACTGGCTGTGTACTTTGGATGTTCGGCGAGCGCTTTCGATGTGATAACATCATTTTCAAGCCGCGTTTTTATTAAAACTGAAGAGATAGTGTTAAAAATAGATAGTGTTAAGAATAAAAGGTGGTGGGTTTAGGTAATTTTTGTCCGTTTAAATAGTATTATGCAGGTAGATACCCTGATATCTGTCTTGTTTATTAGGGTAAATAGTTAATATTTGGGTCTTTTATTATTGGATAGGTAAGTGTGACCGTCTGTGGGTGTTTTTCGTTTGTAAGAGTGTTTTGGTAATTTTAGTGGTGTAAAAATTGTGTCAGAGGTTGTGTTTACCTGTTCGTTAATAATGTCTCTGTTAAACGTTCGTGTTTTGTAAATTTCCATGTTTTCAAGAATGTCTAGTCTTCGTCCTTTTTTACTTGGGTGTAATACTGTCATACATTCATCTATTTCCTTTGGTTCGTGTCCATGTGTGTTGAGGTGTTTTGCGAAATTGGAGTCTTCCCTTTTCCTTTTGTATGATCGTATGTGTTCTGTAAACCTTGTTTTTAATGTTCGTCCAGTTTGTCCGATGTATGTATGGTTGCAAGTACAAGTAAGTCTGTATACTCCGCCGGTGCTAAATTTATCCGTTGTTTCTATTGATGTCTTGAGATTGTTACGTAGAGTGTTGCTCGTTTTTAATGTTGTGTGTAAACCTTCTTTTCGGAAAAGTTTGGTTAATCTATATATTTCTGGTCCTGTGTAAGTAAAGATGTGTCGTCGTGTTGTGTCGATTGTTTCCTTGTCTTCTTTCTTCTTGTTTTTGTTGTTGTATTGTCTGAATAGTTTGTCGATGGTTGTGTGGTTGTAACCGTTATTTTTAGCTATAGTATAAATTGTATCGAGTTCTTTGTTGTATTTATCTGGAGCGAGTGGGACTATTTTAAGTCTGTGAATCATGTGTCTAAACGCTGCGAGTTTATGTTGAGTAGGATGGTTTGAGGAGCTGTGGATATGTGTTTGTTTAGTCATTGCTTTGTGTTAGTTGTTTTTGTTTTGTAATAAAGATGTTTTATAGAAACTTCTAGCTTTGAAAACAAACACAATAGGCCATTTCGTTTCACTTTCCTGCCCTCAATTATTTTTACATCTTTTTATGATTTTAATAAACCATCTTTGTAACACTGCCGCCCACTTAAGCCTTTTCGTCCCGAATAGGCTCAACATTACCTCTGCCATATTTAGCCAGCCGCTTGAGGTGAACCACTTTCATTTTACACCTCGGATTATGATATTTCTGTCGTCGTTCAATTTCTTTATTACCTTGTACGGTCCCTCCCAGTGGGTTTGCAGTTTAGGGGATAATCCATTATTCCGTTGCGGGTTAAATAGTAGAACCATTTGTCCTTCAGTAAATCCCTCTGTGTTTGCTGCTCGATCATATCTGGCTTTCATCTTGTCGCTGGTCATTTTAATGCGGTTACGGACAAACTCATGAAGCTCATGCAGGTCTTCTTGTGCCTGAAGAATGTTTTCATTGTCTTCGTGCGCTGGTCCATGTTTGACACCTAATTCTAAATCTGCTGGCAGTTTTAGTTCTGTCCCAAACAAGATTTTTACTGGACTACGTTAGGTTGAATCGTGTACAGCTGATCGGTACGCCATTAGAAATTTAGGTACATGCTCATCCCAATCCGTTTGGTGTGTACTGACCAATTTTCTAAGATATTCCTACAGGGTACGATTGATTCTTTCCACCATTCAGCGCAGTCGTTCTCGTCTTTTTGATACCATAAACATCACACATCTCTTTGAATATCGCCGATTCAAAATTTCGTTCCTGGTCTGAATGAAGTTCTAGTGGAACACCGTTTCGACACACCCAATTGTTCACAAGGGCGTCTACCACTGTTTCGGATTCTTGGTTTGGAATGGCATAAACTTCGGGCCATTTACTAAAATAATCCATTACCTCTAGTACATATCGGTTTCCAGCATCACTGACAGGGAATGGACCTGTGATATCAATAGCTATCCGCTCAAAGGGTGCATCTGCATTGTACTGTTGAAGTTTGCCACGACTTTTTCTTACAGGACCCTTGGCCTTTATGCACTGTTCGCAATTAGCTATCTTATCGGCTACGTATTGTTGGCAGCCTACCCAGTAAAATCTCTGCTTTATCTTTTCCAGAGTTTTTGTTATACCCATATGGCTGCCGCTGGGACCGTTATGGAACTGCTTAAGTATCTCATTCCTTTTGGAAGTTGGAACGACAATTAAGTCCGTTGTAGTTTTGCCATCTGTACTTTCCCCAGATCGATATAAGCAGCCATCTTCTACCTTCAGGCTATTCTACTGAGCCCAGTACGACTTGGCTAGTTGGCTCTCTGCCGATATTTCATTTTGATTCGGTCTCCTGTTGTTTTGCTTAGCCAATATAAGTTTTGCAAAATTGGGTCGTCATTCTGGGCCTTCGACCAATCTTCCCTTGACCCAATTTGGGTAAGCCGCACATCAATTACGCACTCCTTTTTCTCGACTTTTGTGCAGTGCTTGCACTCTACATTACATGGCCGTCTTGAAAGGGCATCAGCATTATTGTGCTTTCCGCCTTTTCTATGCACAATACTAAAGTCATAGCTCTGCAGACGTTCAACCCAGCGTGCAAGCTGCCCCTCAGGATTCTTAAATTGCATCATCCAACGTAATGCGGAGTGGTCCGTCCTTAAAATTAAATGTTGACCATTTAAGTACTTGTGGTAATGTTTAACACACTCCAGCACTGCTAAAAGCTCCCTTCGTGTAACGCAGTAATTTCTTTCGGGCTTAGAGAGAGCCCCGCTGTAATAGCCAATGACCTTTTCTATTCCATTAATCTCCTGAGAAAGCACTCCTCTTATTCCATAGCCTCTTGCATCCGTATCCAATATGAATTTTTGTCCAGCTATTGGATAGGCGAGAACTGGTGCCGTACACAAAAGTTTCTTGAGCTCCTCGAACGCTTTTTCCGCTGCAGCACTCCAGTAGTATGGTTGCGACTTCCTGGTCAACTCATGCAAGCTAGCAGCCACTTGAGCAAAGTTTGGCACAAATCTCCTGTAGTATGTGCAAAGCCCCAAGAAACTACGCAGCTCATGAAGATTTTGTGGGCGAGGCCAGGTCTTTACTGCCAGTACTTTGTCTTCATCAGTTGACACGCCCTCTGCCGTTACACGATGCCCCAGGTATTTGACCTCCTTTTGAAACAAAGCAAATTTCTTAACACTTAATTTTAATCCTGCAGCTGTTATACGCTTGAAAACTTCATCCAGGTTTTTGAGGTGTTCGTCAAGTCTTCCCCATCACGATTATGTCATCCAGATACACTAAGCACGTCTTCCAATTGAGACCCTTAAGCACACGTTCCATTAAACGCTCAAAAGTAGCTGGAGCATTGCAGATCCCGAATGGCATCACTTTGAACTGCCATAAACCACCACTTGCGCTAAAGGCAGTTTTCTCCTTGTCTTTACCAGCTATCTCTACTTGCCAATAGCCGCTCTGCAAGTCCAAGGTAGAGAACCATTCCGTTCCAGCCAACGTGTCTAGGCAACGGATAACTGTCTTTCTGGGTGACGTCATTGAGCTTCCTGTAGTCAACACAAAACCTGGTACTGCCGTCCTTCTTCTTTACTAAAACTATTGGTGAACTCCGTGGACTCGAGGATGGCTCAATGACTCCGTTTCTTTCCATTTCGCTTACAAGTTCTTTGACCTCATTTCGTTTTGCTAGGGGAACACTTTTGGGTGCCTGTTTTATAGGCCTCGCCTCGCCAGTATTAATTTCATGTTTAACTACTGCCGTTCTACCTCGGCTTTCATTATTTAGGGCGAAGACGGATGTATGTTTTCTCAGCAACTGCTTGGCATTGTTTCTGTCAGGAGGTGTTAGACCTGCCACCCATTTTTGCACCTGTTCTGCTAATGAATCTCTTTCTGTGGCTCTTATTTTAGGATATACTGTATTCGCCGCACAATTAATTATGGCTTCTGCTGGCTAACATCGACCCATCTCAAAATTCCTGTTAATGGTTTTTTCGCTATTGGACAGATTAAGTACTCTCACAGGAACTATGCCATCGTCGCAGATTTTCACGAGGGCTTTGGCTGTTATGATATCGTCTTTTAGTTCTTTTGGTTTCACCATCCACAACCGGTTATCCTCACAATCTGTCTCCACACGTGCCCATACTATAGTTTCCGCCTGAGGTGGTAATTTCGGACGTTTAACGCAAAGAGCTTCTTTACTGTGGTCCTGCTGTCATATCCAACATCCAGGGGTATCTCCGCATTGCGTCAGATCATTAACAACAGTTAGGTTGCTATTTTTCCAATGTACAATGGAAATAGAGATTGCGGGGCCATCGGTTGTGGGAGCCAGCACTTGCCCCTTAGTGCTACTTCGATTTAGTTTAACGGTATCTCATGCGATTTGGTGTTGTTGGCCCGCTTGTTTTTCTTTGCTGGCGGAGCAGATCTTGATCTCATCTTTGCGGCTACAGTTGCGCTGAAAATGGCCAGCCCTACCGCATTTAAAGCATTTAGCGCGAGAATTACTATTTTGCTCCTCCATTATCTGTTTGACTAACTCCTTTATCTCGCTTCTACTATATGTGTTATAAGTTTCAGTATCAAGGCATCGCACCGCGTACACCTGTGGCTTCGAGATGACTTTTGCGGTCTCCTGGGCTAGCGCATACGAGATGGTTTCTGCAAAAGATGATACTTGCATAGCACAAACAGCATATTTAATATCTCGATCCCGTATGAGATTTTCGTCTTGTACATTTGTTTTTGCTTTGTTTAAATCATCGATTGAACACGAATGCAAATTTGTTTTAAGTCATTCTTATTTGTTTACTAACAACCTTATAGATGCCGTTCCAGTATCATTTTGATTGTTATTAAGTAAGCATGAATGCTCGCTGTGCCTTGCGTGCTTATAAATAATAATTTAATAAAAATTAAATTATTAGCGCGCAAGGCACAGCGAGCATTCATGCTTACTTAATAACAATCAAAATGATACTGAAACAGCATCTATAAGGTTGTGAGTAAACAAGTAAAAATGACTTAAAACAAATTTGCATTCGTGTTCAATCGATGATTGAAACAAAGCAAAAACAAATGTACAAGACGAAATAAAGAGAGAACAGTAAAGAAATACGTTGGTTTGTGTGTAAATTTCGTCTAACCAAATTAATGTTGATATGAATATGAGTGTTCTCGTATTCTTATTTACAAAGTTAGTTGGTTAAATAGATGATGTTTATAAAAATACACAACTAAGATAGATGCGAAGGATGCTGATGAAGGTCGTAGCGGACCAGAAAGTGCAGCATTTCATTCTGCTAGCGTCTAATTTTTCTTGTTTTATTTGGAAAACGTCCGCATACATTTATAAAAATAAATTTTCTTTCTAAAAAAGATTTTTAGAAATTAAAAATAAAAATGAACTTAAGCCAAAATAATTTCTATTCATTTATGGAATAAAACTATTGTAAGAGAGCATTTTAAATCTCTTTGGGCACTATAGTTAAACTTAAAATAATAAAGTAAAAAAAGTTTTTTTGTTGATACCTGTTTTGGTGTTGTATGAAAACTACTAATAATTGTTTTTTGTAGTGAAATATTGAAGTTTAAAATTTGGTATTATTTTAAATCCCAGTAAATATTAAATAATTCGTTAAAATTTTTATATGGTGTTAAAAATATTCACTTAAGTGTTTTAATTAAAATGAGTTGGTCTTGGATATAAACCATTACGGAATTAATTTTAAGGTTAATTCCTAAATAGCTTATAAAGAACACCGTCCGGTTTTATAATTAAACTAAAACTTTTTACAGTGTACTCAGCTCCATTTTTAGCTATTCAACTTTTAGCTCGTCAAATTTCATTGTAATTATTTATTTATTATTTTGCAATCCTATTCTCACACCAGTTGTTACGTTTATTTAAATTGTAAACGTTTTATTTATGAGTTCTTTATTTGCAAAATAATTACACACTCAACTTTTAGAGTTTTAATTAAATTACACTTTATTTAATCAATTATTTGACGATTTAACTATTCGCGATTAATAATTCATGCTGGCAACTTTAATTGTTGTACCACAAGATCTTAACTAGATGACGCTCACAATACGAATGAATTCATCACGTATTGGCGTTGCTTTTATATACCCTATTTTTACGCATTCTTGAATATTCGAGAATTTCTACCGCCATGTGCTGCGCAGTTGAAAATGCTGCGTTGCCACTTTTATCTCAGACACATTAGTGAGCATTGTTATTTACTTCTAGAACCTTCAATCATTATTTAAAAATACATGTGTATTTTTATTTAGTTGTTATACAATCCAGGTGTGTGTATGTTTGTGTATTGTGTTTGTTTAGTCATCGCTTTGTGTTAGTTGTTTTTGTTTTGTAATAAAGATGTTTTATAGACTCTTCTAGCTTTGAAAACAAACACAATAGACCATTTCGTTTCACTTTCTTGCCCTCAATAATTTTTACATCTTTTTATGATTTTAATAAAGCATCTTTGTAACAATATATTAAATTAATTATTTGCGACTTTAATTGTGTAAAAATTAAAATCACCCCTATCGTGAACAAAATGTGAATTTTTTGTTCCCATGAAATTTTCATTCCCCAAGAAGGGAAAATTGCTATCGTGAATTTCATGCGAACGTTTGTTCCCGCTATGAATTCGTACTGAATGCAAATTAGAAAGAAGAAAATATAAATAGGGAAAAAATATTCCAAATTTTTTAAAGTTAAGTGATTTGTGCTATTGTATTGTTGCAAGAGGAGAAGATACTACAACAGAGAACAATTTTATTTCAAGAACGTGACGTGCAACACGCGTAAAAGTCCTTATAGTTACCCTAGACGCAAAAGGTCCAAACAATGGACCAAAGTGGGCTGTGTCAATATGGCTGCCTGCCTAACCTACCCTAGACCTTGCTACTGACCCATTTCAATAAAATAAATTTTTATATCTGAGTTTTTCTATCTCCATTTTTTTCATTTAAAAATGGTTTTAATAAAAAATCTTTATAAATTTATAACCAATAGATCTCTTTGTTTTGCATCTTGATGAGCATAATGTCAGTCTGCACTGCAGTAACTGATATCGAATCAAAAAAATGTGTTATTGATGAAAATTTTCTAATTAAAACATATAAAAACTGGCATAATGTATGCAGTTTCCCAGCAAAATTTAAGTGAACAAATCTAAGGGAAAAGTGAAAAAATTTCGAGCGAAAAAATCAATCATGATAAGGGGAATTTTTGTTTACGTGAAAAATTGTTCACGTGAACTATTCACGATTGCAATTTGGGGAAAAGGGAAAAAATGAATAATTTTTGTTTTTTGTTAAAAATAAAAGAGATCATATTAGTTTTCATTTGTGTATAATTTTATTGTCGCTTTAAAGTTTATTTTAAGTAAAATTCGTAACTTCACTTCAGTATGTGCTTGCGATTTAAAGTCGCCAAATTTCTTGCGATTGTGAACTACAGAAAACCTTTCATGCGATTTCAACTCGCATCGCCAGTTTTAAGCGATTTTCGATTATCAGAACATGCCTGTTTAATTTTTTGTTTTTTTTTTTTATAATTGTATTTTAATTTTTGTAGGTATTTTTTAGTTTGAGCTTATTTTTGTGTATTTTTATCACAGGGGTTTAATGAATATATTATTTAATCAACCCGTTTGTAAACTCTTAAATGTTGATTTGATGCGTATTCGACGTCGCACAGTGCGAGATTTAACGAAAAAATGGGAATAATTCTGTAGTTTTTCCTAGGCTTGCTCGATTATTCTAAAGCTGGACACGACTTTAGAAGAGGTGAAAATTAGAATCGTTGCCAAATTTTTATTTTTCTTAGATATTGGAAATCCTTGCGACAGCTCTTTTAGTTTAGGTGATATGCGGCTTTTCAATTTAAACTTTTTCCTGCCAAGACCCTTCCGATTTTTCTGTTTTTTTTTTATTTGTAGTTTACAACAAGTTTTCAATTTGTTAAAATACAAGTTTGATAATTTAAAAAAGGTCATGTTTTAGTAATTTTTTGACAAATCAATTTTTAGCCATATTTTATCCCATAAATTAAACGGAAACAAAAGATTTATTTTAATGCTCCAATGCGTCCTTTTTACCCTGAATTTGGAATTTCTCCCCAATTTTAATTGTATTAACTTTCATATTTGTTTCTTCAGAACATTGTAGATACTGTTTTAGAATCAAACTGAATGTTATAAAGCAAGAATGCCTTAATAGTAGAACTGTTTGATATTATAACAAATGAGTTAAAATTAATTTTGTCATATATTCATTTTTATTTTAATTTGTAATAATTTTAAAAAAAAGAAAAAGTATTTACAAATATATGCAGACGTTTTCTTAAGAAAAATATAATTTTATAATAATTTTATAGAAATTTCTGCAATAAATGAATACCACGGTTCAGAAATGAATCTCAAAGCAGGCCATTGAAGATTACGATTCGATGACAAGATTTAATAATAATACTTTATTTTTTATGTTGGTATGCTTCTTTTACTTTGATATGTATGAGAGGCGTCTAATAGACCGCATGGTCCAATATTGTCTTCATTCACTTAAGCTATTTAGTTCTTATGTATTTTACATTAAAATGTTTGAATGATTGTAGTGCTGATGGAATGGTCTATATGGAGCGATCGCCAAAACTATTGATATCGGGAATTTTATCGATAACATCCCAAATTATACAAGCCAACATTGAAAATTCGGAATAGGGCTCATTACTTGTGGATGTTCATGCGGCAGCGTTTAGACTTCATTTAGACAAGGTTTAAATATTTAAACTATGGTGTAGTTTCTTTTCGTAACTTTGCCAAATTAGCTACCAATCCTTTGCATTGCTGGCAGACTAGCCTTTATAGGAACTATATAGTACAAATAATTCTTCAAAAAAAAACCGACTTCAAAACAGATTTCATTTGTCTGCCTATAACGGATCAAGAGTATGGCCACATACATTAGATAACATTAACTATTGGGAAACCCTTACATTTCCAAACTTTAATTTTGTTCAACTGTTCAATAGTTTGGCAATATACATCAAATTACAGCACCCTTTAATTTCCAAATTCAAATTATATACTTACTGTTGTAAATTTCAACCATCTGTCTATAACGGTTCAACAGTTTGCCATATACATTAGATTATATCAACTACTGTAAAACTATTTAATTTTTAATTTAAAATTTTTAATACTTCAACAAAACAAAACAAAGTAGTAGACATTCTGTATAATTTTCAGGTGTTTTTATATAACGGTTCAAAAAATACGGCCATATAGGTTAAATAACATTACTTTTGGGAACACCTTTTTATTTTTAAATTCAAATTATAAGCTTCTAGTTATAGCGGACTTAGCAATATCTGTCCTTTGTAAATTTCAATCATCTGTCTACAACTGTTCAAAAGTATGGCCATATACATCAAATTAAAGGAACTATTGGCGCACCCTTTAATTTTTATTTTTAAATATTAATACTTGAGACTTTAACGGCCATTTCAAGCAACATTCTGTCCAATTTGCGAGCGTTTGTCTATAACTTCAAAAGATAGGCCCATATATGTCAGTTTACGTCACCTATGGGGGCACCCTTTAATTTTTAAATTTATTTTTCTATTCCTTTTTGCTATTGGAAGCTATAGTAGCACGCAGACTTGTTAAATTTTAAAGAAGCGCCCTTTACAGTTCATAATACACTTAAAAAACATGTATGTTTTATGGGGACACCTTTTAATTTTAAAGATTATGAACTGTTTTTAAAACGCGACCAATCTGTGAGCATAATCTATCAAATTAAAAAAAATATTCAAAATCAGTTCAAAAATGACTGAGTTCTGCAAGTTCAAACATAAAAAGCAACATTCAGTCGAATTGATAACCTCCTTCTTTTTTTTAAAGCCGGTTAAAAATAAATTGCAATGCGGACGAAACCAACAGATGTAACAAGACAACAAAGTCAAAATAAAAAACTAGGATCTCATCTCACAAATTTGACTTATACGTATTTTACACGACGGCATTTTGAATGAAACTAGTTTTATGAAATTTTTGTTTGATGGCATGAAGTGTAGAGACGCAAGTGCGGTAGACAAAATGGCATAGCTTTAATTTTGAGGGGATTTTTTTTTACACTTGCATTGTGTGCGTTCGCTGCAAATATGAAATTAAAAGCGAAATGTAGAAATTCCAACGCAATGAAACATTTATTAGTATAAGAACGCAATGAAACTCGCTGAAACTTTTATACAGAATTGGACAAAAAATGGCATAAAATAATCGCATGTGTATACTTGGACTTAAAGTCTTTAGAAAACCCAATTGAATAAAAAACTGCACTTTGCGGGGAATGGACACAAACCTGCTTTTGAGAGAGTGAGAACATTACAAGAAAGGCACAATTATCAAAAAGAGATTCACATGAGAGATGCTACACAAAATGTTTAAATTACCTAACAGACACTGACAATTGCGCTCAATTATATGAAAACATAATTAATAAACACATAAAACAAAATAATTATTTGACGAAAATTAATGAAGCCGACATTGCAGAATAATTAATTAAATTTCAAGATTTAACTATTATAATGTATGTATTAGGTTTTTATGTTTTGTATTTAAGGAATTGTGTCTTTGTTCTGTTTATATGTAGATTTCTTGAGTATGGTTAACGAAGTTAACCTGAATATTGAAAGAATAAGAGTGTAACAAAATATGCTTATGGCCGAACAAAATATATTCAACTAATTAACTTTTTTTAATAACACATGAATGTCGGCAAATTAATAAAATTTAAAATATGTAATAAAAATTACCTGTTGATTGGATGGCTGTGTTGTATTAAGTGATGACGAAAATAAAAGAATCATCATTTGATTCTTAATTGTGCTGGCTGCTAACGTCATCGGCTTTTTATACTGTAGTTGAGTATTGTAAATGTCTGGCACTTGATGATCCGGCGTTTTAGTTTTATCACTAGCTATTATAACCTCAACGCCGTTGGACATAACGCGTGTGGCTAAATTGTACCGAGCTTCATCGATATCATCAATTTGATCCTTAGTTTGGTTAATGATATCATTTGTATTCTCGATTTTACTGTAGTCGTAGGAAGCGTTTAAAGTGTCTAAGCTTTTTGGTTCATCCTGACCAGGGATGTAATGTTGAAACTGTTTGTGTAAATTTTGCGAAGCTAAAAACATTTGCAAGTATATATTTTCATAATTCTGTATCAGAATCATCACAAGTCTCAGAATTTCTTACCACTTTTTATTCCCCAAAAACCACAAATTTATATAAATAAGTATGTACAACAATAAGCAGTTGTAAAAAACACATAAATCATCGATTGACTTGAAATTTTTCTTGAATTTACTTTCTATAGGACAAAAACTATGTAATTTGTTAATATTGTACTGCGGTCAAACATTGATTATACATTCAGATGTTATGTTGTCTATTATTTCTGGCCAATTAAAGTTCATTGTTTTCTGTTTCTATTTAAGCTTGTTGGGCCTGATATTCTCCATGTCAATAAAATGCACTTTTTATTACATATTTTCTCCCGACGTTTCGTGAATTTTTCGTTCACTTCTTCAGGAGATTTGTCTATTTTTGAACATTTATTCAAAAAACATTAATATATTAAAAATATTATTTATACATTATACGGCAAAAACTTACATTTTTATTACATTGTAGACATGATTTTTTATATGTAATTGAAAGATATTTTTCTGGTTTTAAACTTTAAAATATTTTTAATTTTTTATATTATTAGTTTCTAATGACAACACTGTATATCGCACTTCTATTGTCTGTTTCTTCCTTTTTGTTCATAGTTCTGTTTATTTTTTCTTGTGTACGTAAACTTTCTATTGTGTACCTTTTCTTTAGTTGCTTTCCTTGTTTAATATTTTTACGTTGTTAAAATCTGGTATATGTTTTGTTGTGTTATGTGCTTTAATAATGCAGTGCTTTCTTTGTTGTTATTTATGTCTACTCTGTTTTCTTACATTCTCCTTTTTAAACTTTTTTAAGTTGTACCAATTAGAGATCTGTATAGGAACATTCCTTTTTCAACTCACACTAAATCATTACACTAATATATATGCCGATATATACCTTATAATGTTCTACCTATAAACTTATTATAATTAATTATGAAGTAACTTTGAAATTTTTGAATATGAATGTTAAAATTATTTATATATATTATATGTATTCTTGGTGAAACTTTTGATAAGTAAAGATATAAAAACGTTTCTATTTTTACATTTGGGTGCTCAACCTAAAAGGGAAATTTAAGATAAACTAAAAAGGATTAAAAGACAAAAATTATAGAAGATTAAAGACTTAAATTGAAAAAGATTAAAAAGACGAATAAAATGGAGAATGGAAACTTACTGCTCTCTATGGTTGATAAGATGCCGGTAAGTCAACCCAGAATAGAACTGGAAAAAAAAGAAAGGCATCTGTAATTGGATCAAAAGCTGTTCTTAAGTTTCGTCTTATGAATATTGTGGCGAAAGAAACAGAAAACGTAGAAGAAGAAGATCCAACGGAAGACGAAGAAGCGGAATGTATTGATAATAATTATAATTCGGAGGAAGCTGGTCAATAAAATGCGCAAGAGAATTCATCAGTATCGTCAGTTTTTCCGACGAGAGGACCAAATTATTTTTTAAGTTTTAAGGATGTTGAAGGTGCAATAGACACTTTTAGTGGCGAAAATCTTGAGGTAGCTGTTAAGTAATTTTTGTCTACAGTAGATGCCATGGTAAGAATGTTTAAATGGTCGGATCAATAAACAATAATTTATGCACGAAAACAACTTCGAGGTGCTGCAAAGGCCTATACGTTTAGACAGAGGAATGTTTCTTCATGGCAGATATTTAAAGAAAAATTAATAAATGAGTTTAATTTACAGGTCAGTTTATTAAATACGAACGTCTTAAGTTACGTAAAGCAAACACTGCTTTAATTGCAGAGTTGATGGTCATAGTGCAAATAAATGTCCAAACGCATATCGTGGTATGAAATGCTTTAAATGTAATACCTTTGGACATATATAAAGAAATTGCTCTAAGTATTCAAGTGTGAAACCAGAAGCTTTAAAGAATAGTTATGTTTCTAACGTAAATATAATATCAAATTCAAGAGATAACCCTATCGTTATGGTACAAATACGTTCTTGTCAATTCAAAGCATTATTAGATACAGGTAGTTGCGTAAATTTAATGAAAATAAAATATACAATGATAATGAAAAACCAAGATTTATTGAAACATCTCGAAAATTTACTGGGATTGGTCAGAAGGAAGTTGCTCCGGTTGGACTTTTTGAAACTGTAATTCGGGTTAATGCAGAAAGTTAATAAGTTGAATTTTATATAATGCCTGACAATAATACGAACTACGATGGTATTCTTGGAAGGGAGTTTCTAAAATTAGGTGAATTGCACATGGTTAATGGAGATTTATTTTTGAAGCAAATGCCTTAATTAAAATCTTAAAGTTCTGCTAAATCATTTCTTGATAAAATGTCATTGATTTAGATGTAGATGATAAATTTAAAGATATTGTTTATAAAAAATACGTTCCAGAACATGTCTGCAATGTCTAGTAAAAACTCAGCTTTTCTTAAATGATGAAACGCCTATTAATCAAAAACCAAGAAGATTAGCAATTCTAGAAACACATGTCGTGTCCAACCAAATTGAAGAATGGTTGAAAAATAAAATCATAATATCTTGCGAGTCAGAGTTTTCAAGTCCAGTTGTACTTGTTACAAAAAAAGATGGAGGCTATCGTTTATGCGTGGAATATTGTAAACTTAACAAGGTAAGACAAAAAATCCTATGCAAAGAATTGATAATCTAATTGATAAGCTGGTAAATGCTAAAATATTTTCTACAATTGATATTAAAAATGGGTTTTTTCATGTTCCAATGCATGAAGATAGTATGAAGTATACTGCCTTTTCAACTCCTCATGGACAATATATGTTTTAACAGATGTGTGTCTCACGTTTTTTCAGATCTTATAAAAGGAAAAGAAGTCATTCAATATGTAAATGACATAATTGTACCTTCAAAAGATTACGAAAATGGTCTTTTTCGACTTAAACACGTTTTGGAAGTCGCAGGTAACAACGGTTTGGAAATAAATTGGAAAAAATGTCAGTTTTTAAAAACAAAAGTAGAGTATCTTGGATATACAATTTCAGATTCACATTTTTATCCATCTGAAGTTAAAATGGAAGCCGTGAAAAATTTTCCAATACCTACTAACGAAAAACAACTGCAGAGCTTTCTTGGATTGATGGGATATTTTCGAAAGTTTGTAAAGGACTATGGTATTATTGTTGCTCCTCTTACAAAATTTCTTAAAAAGGGCGTATTAAAAATATTATTTGACAAAGAACAATTAATGGCATTTGAATTAGTGAAACAAAAACTCTTAAATAAGCCTGCGTTGCAAATTTATGATCCTTTGGCAATAACAGAACTGCATAGCGATGGAAGTAAAGTAGGTCTAGGTGCCATACTATTGCAGCGACAATACGAAGGTGAATTTCATCTTATTTACTATTGGACTAAGTCCATTACAGAGGCCGATAAGAATTCTCACTCCTATGAGTTAGAGGTGTTGGCTATTGTAGAATCAGTAAAAAAAGCTAAGACCCTATTTGCTTCGCGTTAAGTTTAAAATTATAACGGACTGTGCAGCTTTTCAAAAAACTATAATTAAAGAGATATACCACCAAGAGTAAAAAGATGGACATTATATCTGAAAGAATATGATTATAATGTAGAGCATAGGAAAGGAGAAAGAATGAAGCATGTTGATGCACTTAGTCGAAATCCCATTAATGTAATTGAATCAAGTTTAAGAGCATTTATAAAAAAAAAACAATGTGACAGGTATGATGTAAAAAAATTTGGGACTGCGAAGGATCTCAGAATACTTCAACTTCTTGCGATCTAATGAAATTGTGGAATATCTAATCGGGAACCGATTGAAGTCAGGATTGGCCGTGTCGATATATACTTTATGATGTTCTACCCATAAACTTATTTTAATTAATTATGAAGTAACTTTGAAATTTTTGAATATGAATGTTCAAATTGTCATTGTCATATGTTATTGTAATAAGGGAAACATGTTCATTTTTTGGAATATGTAAATTTTACATGTAATATATGCATGTTTGTATGCGTTTTGAAAAAAAAAAATAATTTTTAAATAACTTTTTCGTTGACCTGTTTAAATTATTTTTTATAGATTGTAAAAATAAAATTTTTTACAACAGAAGTTTCAAAAAGTATTTTAAAAATTTTTACTTTTATAAACATACTTACTTAATATTTTTTAGCTTTTATGAATGTATTTATGTCGGGCCATACTTTAATAAAAGTAGCTGCTGCCTTATGCAACTGCCCTCGTATTTACTGTTAGTTATCGTCATGTGTCCTTATTATGGGAACTTAATACATGTAGGTACGAAGTTAAGCAAGAACCGGTTACATAAAATAGTTACAAAAGGCCTTAAACGTCTGACCTCGTAGACTATAAGATAGATTATTACTTAATATTACAGCAAGTAAGCAATCGTAATGTGTCAGCGTTACGGGAACACAACACATGTACGAAGTTTCGCAAGAACCGGTTATATAAAATAATTACAAAAGGTTTTATACGTCTGACCTCGTAGACTATTGATAGATTGCTACTTTACATTACAGAAACTGAACAGATGTGTAAGCTTTCATGCGTCGCACAGTGGTCAATTTCGCGAGATAGCTGTCAAAACTCTATAACTTTTGACCGGATTGGTATTTTTTTACGCAATTTGTTTTGTTCAATAGGAGGGACCTTAAGCTTCAATTTGCATTTTAATTTTTTGTTGAGTTTCCATGTAAAAGTTGAATATTTTGACATTTTAAATAGGTATTTTTTTACAATTTCTTATTTTCCTCAATCGTATTTTACAAGCAATACTTATTTATTATTCCTAAACTTAATTTTGGTCAGAAAATGCCAACATTTGGCCCCTGACATTTATTTAGTCTCAATATTCACAGGGGCCAAAGGTAGGTTTTTTTGGAAGAAAGCTAATTCTTGTGAGGATTAAACTGAAAAATAACACTGAAATTCCCAACAATATCAATACCATTTGGATATATTATATACAGAACACAACATCGATAAAATTTTTAGTAAACTTTTACTATTGATTTAAAGTGCATATATATTTTATTTAAATGTATTAATAAAAATTTATACTAAAATTAGAAACAAATTATAATCTTTAAACTAGTATTAATTAAACAATATTAGTAAAAATTTCTTCCAAATAGCTTTGATTTTCATTTTGCAGTAGTTGTTTAGCTTCTTCATCTAACTCTAATGAGCTTGATTTCCATTTTTGTCGAATACTGGACATATACGGGTCTGATGTGCACAACAAAATATTAATAAGATCTTCATTAGTACAATATCTGGAAATTTTTCTTGTATTGTGCTCGCGAAAGAATCTGTAGTCTTTGTTCCTTTTTTCTTGCGCTTCTTCTGAGAGATCTCCAATTGGAAGCATATTGTGCTGAATTATTTGTTCCCCATGGAACAAAATTTTGTGAACTGTGGTTGGCATATGTCTCCAAGAATATTTTTGGTTATAAAGGGTTGCTGTCTCATTAGCATACTGACCAAATTTTTTTGCATCTATCTTTTTGCTACATGCTATAACTTCTAATATGATTTGGAATCGTCGTATTAAATCATAATCTACTCCAGTTATAGAAGCTGCAGTTTCTGGATCGGAAAAAAATCTCTTTGCTGTGTTTCCATCATTACAATTTCCTTCTCCTTGCTTTGGCTGGTCAATTATAAGGCCTATCTCACGGCATTTTTCTTGAATATCTTTTTTTTTGCTTTCTTTTTTCCAAATTTTCTTTGTTGTTTCTCGCCTAACGGGCCAAATTCCAAATCGTATCCCAATTTAAGAATATGCTCCATAAAACGAATTCTAGCATGAAGAGGTGACATTCCAAATTCATATGCTTCATTAAAACTGTCGTCTTGTGTTGGTGGTTGGCTCAATTGACTTGATGTTTTTTGGCATATGGTGCAGCTTGACGAAGACTTTGTTTCGGTTAAAGCTTGTGCAACTTTTCCATCGATCATTGTAAGTGACATTTTAAAGTTAACTTCGATGCATTGATCATTAAATTCAAATATCACGGGTTTAAGTTCTTTAATTTCATCTCTTATTTTGCCAACTTCTTCAGTTATGACATCTTTAGTTTCTTTTTTGTAAGCAAACTTTATTGGTCTACAAAATTTTGTTGACGATGGAATTTCATTCTTCCATACATCTATCTCTGCAGCTCTACTAGTTGACGGCTCTGAACCAATAAATGTTTTTGTTAAACGTAATGGATCGAAAGAAATCATGAATAAATTGGCATCTGATGAATTTTCCGCATTACATTGTTTGTATTGTTTCTGGCAAGAGGACCCATCACATCCCCATTTAGAAATTAAAGTCATGCTGCAATTTTTAAACTTCTTTAAATAGTCAGCATCAAATGTCTTTAGTAATCGTTCTGCAGTGTGTTCAATTATATTTCTGCTGAACTTGAAGTTACACTAATAGCAGTTGGTGAAGGTAAGCAATCTTTTTTGGCAGAAACTATATCTCGATATGATGGAAAAATTCCAAAATTTTTTTCATTGGTTCACTTCCGCAATTCTGTATATTGGTTTTTAGTCATTTTCAAATCCAAAAATAGTGCAAATGCTTCTTCTGGAGTAAATTTATTTTCTTCAGTTGGTGTCGGCATACTTTTTAAAATCCTTTTTGTGCGTCTGGGGCTTGCTTCCACTATTTTTTTAATGATAGCAATTTTACTCTTTTTAGTTTTCGATGGTTGAATTTGATGCAGAAATGAATCATTTATGATGCTACAAGAAACTTCTTCATTGATATGTTTAAGCTTGCGTCTTCGTGATCTTTCACTACAATTATCAATTGGCTTTGCTGGTCGACCACCTTTTCCAGTTTCCGTGGTAGTTACTGATGGCTTTTTAAAAATAAGTTTATTTCTTAGCCATTCTTGCGTGAGTAAAACAATTTCTTGTTTCTGGAACATTGATTGTACCGTTTTCTTAAAGTATTTAAAAAGTTTTTTTGTTTTTAAGTTATGAATTTTAATTTCTTCTTCGTCGTATATTTTGAAGAATGGATTATTCATTATATGTAAAATAATGTCGTTTTCATCTTTCCGTTCAAAATATATATCAGATAGAACACTATAACTGAATTTAGCCATTGCACAGAGGAGTATTTGACCCAAAAAGCTGGCCAAAATTATTAAGCGTGGTTTTTGTTTTAAAAGTTTAACATTTTTGATAGTTTAAGCTTTAGTTTGATAAAAAAAAAGGTAGTGTCAGATTATTAATGGGTTAGTGCTATTTTTGACACCAACCCAACCACCATTTAATACTTTGTTTATTTTTTTTCATTTTGATGAGAATTTATTTTTATATATATGTTGTGTATTTTTAGAAAAATTATTTATTACGTATGCCGGTCTCCCCCTCACATTCAGCCAAAATTTCGTTTGCAACTGTACTTTATTCTAAGAGCAAGTCAAATTAAATTTAGATAGTCGAACTATTGTAGTTGTGTAGATACAGGGAAATAAAACATAGCTTTTATGGATTTTACAATGTCTCCTTTCTCAAAAATATAATTTATCCAATATTAAATATTTAAAAAAATTGGTCTCGTAGCTTGGCTTTCTAATCGTATAAGGAATAAACAACTAATTAAGCAAAAACATGTTTACTTCTGATATGTATTTTTCATTATTAAATACACATTACATGAAAGAATTAAACTAATTTAAAAATTCAAAATTATGATAATGTCATACGTATTTCATCATGGGCATTGTCATCTGTATCAGGAAGTAGTAGTTGAATAGTACCTGATAAAAAAGGTTTTTTCAGCTTTCGTGTTTTTTGTGTATTGCAGCTTAAAAAAGGGTCACTGCTCAAAACCTTTTCAAGAAACTGAAGTTCTTCATAATCCAACTGCGGTAATATCTCATCAAGGTATGTACATAAGCATGTTGCTGTGTGGTCGAGGAGAGATTGCAGCTTCACTTCCGCTAATGTTGGTTTTTCGTGAAATCAGCATTTATAAACAATGCTAAAGCACCCTGCGCTGAAAGCTTATTAACTCGGACCTCGAAAGCTGTTAACGATCGCTTGAAAATTTTTGCTTTTCTTGGAGATCGTGTTATATCCATTATTAATTTAGCCGCATCACTATGTCCCGCTGCTCTCTGGCTCATTGATGCAGCAAATTTGATTTTCCCTGTTGTTAATTGCTGACGAATTTCTTGCGTTTTTCTTCGTTTTCTTCTTTTACTTGCTTCGTTAAATTCTTTTTTTGGTCGCCCTGAAGATGAACTGCCAAATACTGGTATTGTCACAGTTTCTTCCAGCCATTTAGCATACGTGCTTAAGAACCGGTCCTCCTATTTTCGTTGTGCTAAACCCCAATATCTTTTAAACAATTTTTGAAATTTACAACACACTGCTTGTATATCGCCATCTCCTTGGCATTCTGAAATCGCACACAATTTATTAGCTAAAAACTGCAACTATTCGTCAATGATTCTAGCATTAGATTCCTGTACTATTTGGAATAACTCAAATCTTGTGTAAAATTTTTCCATGTTATCTCTCAAAGTTGCAAAACTCTTATAATAAGAATTTTGCGCAATAAGCCATATATGTATATTTTTCAAAGTGAATTTTTCTTTTACTTAGTTAATAACCTGATACTTGGGTGCATTTTTTATATACCTGCACCGTTTTTTAATGTAATTTTGATTTTTAAATTAGGTATGTTTATATCTAACTATATTTTCAGAAGAAATAAGGTATACTGAAGACGATGAAGTGCTATATAGACCGCAGGTAAACAAAAACAGTTTAATAGGTGTGTATGCGTGGGTTAATTCACAGTTAGTAAATTTGAATTTATAAAGTAAAAACTGAATTGAAAGAAATTCCTTTTTTAAGGGCAGGTAATCCATCATGTTTGTAGTTGCTAAAAGTGATTTAATAATATTTTACAGCAATAATTCGAAAAACACAAAACTTTAAGACGACAATAAAGTATAAGAAAAAGTGCCTTATGAGCAAAAATAGAAAAAAGGTAAAATTTTCAAAAAATCACCCAAAATAATGGCGCAAACTTGCGCAAACTTTTTTTCTTTTTTTTTAAATTAGAGATTTCATATTTTATTGTGGTATATAACATTGTTTGTACAACAGCTACCTTCACTTTCAAAAAGCTTTTCTTTTTTGTTTTTGGTAAGAATTAATATATTTAAATACATAGTTTTTTTATAGTTAAAATTTTAAAAATAAATATCTAGGATAATTTTTTCTTTTTAAATATTGAAAATAGCTGCTGATGAAATCTTTCAGGCAAAAAAAAAATCAATGTAATACCTCTATTCGTTTAGCCATAAAAAATATCATATAAATATCTTGAAATCGAAAAAATTCAATAAAACCGCATGCAATTTTCTTCACTTTCCTGACTTTAACAGCGTCCCACAACTACAAATCTTAACTTACACCCTTTAAATTACACGATATGATGTAGAATTTTGTTCTCTATCGATCTGCGTAATTTTTTCTTAGGATTTCATCAAATTAATTTTTGCCTTTTTGGCCAGCTTTTTGGGTCAAATACTCCTCCTCTGTGCATTGTTTAAACAATAATCAAAGAAAAATATGAATTCATGGATTAATATACTATTGCTCGAAGTTTCAACATGATCTTTTTTTCCTCTTTGAAACATAATATAACAGGTACTTGGTTTTACCAGTTATTTCCATTGGTTTTAAATTAATTTGCAAGTTTCAGGTATTTAAGTTATGTAATATTAGATGGCAATAAAATCATTTTTTACCTTTTCCAAATTAATTGCCAGATACCACATAATTTGAGAGTTAACAGGTACTGGTAATAATATAACAGGTACCTCGTTTTACCAGTTATTTCCATTGCTTTTAAATTTATTTGCAATTTTCAGGTATTTAAGTTATGTAATATTAGATGGCAATAAAATCATTTTTTACCTTTTCCAAATTAATTGCTAGATACCACATAATTTGGAAGTTCTATTGTCATTTTTGTAAAAATTTTGATACACCCTTCTATGTGGACTAGGTCCAAATATGGGCCAACTTCTCCTAATTTCAACAGAATTCTTTTTTGGATCAATAAGAACTCTTGTACAAAATTTCGTCAAAATATATGCATAATAGCCACTTTCACATACAAATAACTTCTCAAAAAATATGACGTTCATTTGTACCGAATATCTTACCTTGGGTCAGAAAAATTGCTGTAGCTCAAAAAGTGCAGTCCCGATGCATGGACATGTATATATAGGAATGTAGGGGAGAGTTAGGACTACAAAATAGTAAATTTGTGTTTTGACTCAGCTTGACTCACAGGAGTTGTGCTCTATGAAGTAGGAAATTTTCGAGAAATTTGATCTTTTTAAAAAAAATATTTAAATTGTTCTGAAAACAGTAAAGCTTAAAATTTGTTTACCAGTAATAGGAAATAAGTTAAGTTACAACACAAAATTTATTTCGTCCAAAAATCTTGAAAAACAAAAAAGTTATGATCATTTAAACTTTAAAAATTAACTAACTAATGTAAATAAATACATAAATAAAAATTAAAAACTATATTTTTTATGCAAAATAAAAGCTCTAGATCTCATATTTTAATGTAATTACCAATAATTTTTTACCCAAAAGGCAAAAGCATTTAAATAGAAATATCAATAGTGCATTGTTCTCTTAAAGCTGATTAAAATCAACTCATAAAATGAAACAGATTCTACACATTTGATTCATGCTATGTTTTGATTTGATATGTAACTCATTTTGACAACTTCGGCACAAAACAAATCGTGACATGAAAAAAAACGAATGATTCAAAAGGCTTTTTGAATGCATTGATACAGATCTCTAGTGGAAAAAGGGTATATATAAGTTTGTCATTCCGCGTGTAATTTCTACAATATCCATTTCCGATCCCTTAAAGTAATACATATATATTCTGACTTCGCTATGTATAAGAAGTCAGAAAAAAAATGTAGACAAGATGGAAGCTATGTTTTTCCTTAATGGAGAAGCAACACAACTGAGATAGACGAATTTCTTGATTTATTATATAAGTACAATATGGATAGTTAAATACGCAGGTAATTTTATACCAGCAGCAATAGTAGCAGTGCGACATACTGGAAAGATGTGATATTATTTTATATGAAAAGAAAAACAAAAATATTAGAAATAAATATAGACTTTTCAAATAAATAATAAAACAATAGAAAATGTGTATCACATAAAACAGACAAAAAGACTAATATTTAACGAACACATAGACTATACATGCGAAATAATTGGGTTCTTTTTTAAAGATTAAGAGATAAAATAGCAGGGACAACTCCAATAAATATAATAATATATTTGCTGTTGTAGCTCGGCTTAAATTGAAGGAATGCAGAAACTGCAAAACAAGGAAATGCGAATTATCCTGGAGTGCAATCGTTATACACATATAAGAAATATGCTGAAGAATCTTAAATGAATGAATACTAAATAGAGATTACAATTCAACACTCTATAAATATTTAAAAAAAAATTAAAAAATAAAGAGTATTTGTGTGAGCAGATAAGATACGTGGGAGAATGCCAATCATACGGATTAAGAATTGCCTATGATTTTCGGATTGAACGAGTTTATTCAACACAAATGCAGAAATCGTAACCTACAAGGTCTTGACACTGTTTAATGAATAAACGAAATGTGTAAATTTTGTAACATTCAATATAAATAAAAAAAAGTCTTGGTAGAATAGAAAGTTAACTTAAAGATATAAAAGTGCCATTGGGAAAGACCAAGTTTTGCTTACATTTTAGGTCAATAAAAAAAGTTTTAATCAACTTTTTTATTTAAAATAAAATTCTTTGTACATATTTTGTTTTACGTTATTTATTCAATGCTTCGATTTTTATGCGAATTTTGCAATTTCATGAATGTTAAAATTCTCTGTAGTCACGTTTCGGTTTTTGGTAGTTTCAAAATAACAACAAAAAATAAATATAAAATATTTAAAAACAGTAGACACAATAACAAAAAAAAAAAGGTAGTAAACTATAATCAATCGGAAAATTAATTAGCTGGTAATATTCCTACTATATTTGCTTATTTAAAACAAGTTTGATTTAAGTGCAAACATTCTAAGAAAAAATTTCAAGTCAGATCGCAATCTTGTTGGCGTTATTATAACTGCATATTCTGTTAAAAAAAAATATAAACAAAAATTTTATTTATTTATTATTCTGTAAAAATAAAATTTTATTGAAAACAAAAAATTTGAAGAAAAATCAATAAAATATTAAATATAAAAACTATTACAATATGACTTTAGCTGTTAAAAAAGGAAAATATTTACAAAAACAGAACATCAGTAAAATACAAATAACAATAAATTTTTAATATATAATTTTTTTATATGAAGTAATCGACAGATTTGGTTAAGTTCATTTTTAATATTTATTTATTTAAAACGTGTTTAATATAGAGCCTAATATGCAAGTTCTATTAGATTTAACTTATTTTTATTTTCTTTTCATTAAGAAACCAACCACCACTTTCTTTAAGAAATACAAAAAAACATTCAAAAGCTTTCTTTAGTATCTTAATTTTAAAAATTACGTATTATCTTAATATGTAATTATTCTAATAAAACATTGTGTACTTATTTTATAATGGATAGTTTAACTTATTTAAAAAAAAAAATAATCTTTTATTATATAATCTGTATTTGCAGTCTGTCTTTTTCTTCAAACTCTAAAATCTAATCAAACTTTTACAAAAGTTCCTCTGAATCCTTCAGTAGAATACGTTCAAAACGAATGCCAGTTTGGAGTTTGCACGTTTTTTACAAGTTATTTAAAAAACTAAATAAAGGTATTCGGCCTGCAATTATAAACATTACTTTAACATTTTGCCAGCTGTTTCACTAAGTATTAAAAATCCTCCAGAGGCACACAGAAAACAATATAATTAGGTTTTCTACAGCTTCTCGAGACAGAGACAAATATGGTGCTTTTTTATTATGAGGAAGGGAAAATAAACAAACGCTGGATATTGAACAAGAAAACACAAAAAAAATTTTCGACAAAAAAAAGTAATAATTATTCGTGAAAGTAGAGAAATTAATCATAAAATTGCTTAAAAATGTGATGTGCTGTTGTTATACAGCATATAAAAGTGAAAACATCTTTTAATGAGCACGGTTTTTTTAAACGCAGAAATTATGCTGCTTGCCTGTAACAAGAAAGGTTTATATACTTCTTGCACCAGAAACACAAATCAAAACAAAATTCATGCCGCTAACATGTCAAGAAAGAAATGCACAGAAAAATATATTTATAGCTGTCTCATCACTGCTTCGTGTCGCCCTTGTGTACTTTGTCACTGAAATGTTTGAAGAGTTTTTCTTATTACTATTATTAAGTAAAAAGATTTTTTTGCTGTTGTTGTTAAACGGTCATCGTTGAAAGGTTTTGAAACTTAATATTTATGTAAATCAATGAAATATTTATGTTAAAGCTTAAGTATAAAAGTTAAAAAATTATAAGATATTTAAAATCTGTTTGTATTTACAAGTCTCTCTTTTAATACGCAATTTGCTTTAGGCTATTTTTAAATAAAAATTATTACGATTATTTACATCACTGTTTATACTGCAAATCGCAAAGAAGATCTTTAATAGTACCGGGGAATAAAATTATAATCAGTTAGTAACAGTGATATAGAAAATGTATGCATACGCAAAGCACATTTATTTTACTAGGTAGTAGCGGCTCTACAACATTTCCAACGCACAAAACAAAAATAAAAACCATATTGTTTTTGCCAATGTTGTATTTGTTGTAGAGCCGCATTATACCTTGGCATCATAATTTTCTATTTGCAATTTGTATGTATGTATGTATCTATAAATGTAGTAATAGATCCGATATTTAGTGCAAAAATACAAGAATACGGTATCACCATGGAAATAAAAACTAATGCAATTTTTGTATAAGAGCTTAAGAAAAATATAACTGGTATGTGATTCGTTAGCTCGCTCCTGTTAACGATTACAAACATACATACATATATAAATTTATTGTAACTTTTAATTCGACAATTTGTTTGCCATTGCCATTATATAAAATGTAAATTTTGTCAACTCTATTTTATTTGTTTTATCCTACAATCATAAACAAAAGTAAATTGTTTAATTAAAAAAAAACTTGACCATGTGCTGCTACACTACATATTTGGCGGTAAAACAATATTGTATGTCTTGCCAACACATCACGAAGTATTTTCGACTTTTCTACTAAGTATGTGTTAAAAATTGTATTCCAAACAAACAAGACTTTTAAGTGTAAAAACTCAAAACTTGCACCAACACACTGTAATAGTAAGTGTGAAGAAGTTATTTCTTCTTTATGATTTTTGGTTTTATATTAAAGAAAAATTTATAAATAAAACTACTTTTATATTTATTAAGTTGCTCAAGGACTATTGACGCTACTGTTATTTAATTTTGGGGTAATTTTTCAATTTAAGTTTTCAATAATAAACCTAATTTAAAAATAGGAAAATTTCGATTTAACTTTCAAATGTCATATTATTATGCGTATAGTTCTGTATAACCAAATCTATACATTTAATAAAACTGTAACCGGATTATTTCTGTGCATAATATAGTTTTTTGAAATTCTGTTGTCGGTGTAGATAGTAATTCATATGAATACAAAACACCTAGTTTTTGGAATTTTTGTCTATCTGTTTTTCTGTGTTCGCATCACGTAAAAGGTGCTGGATGGTTTTAAATAAAATCCTGTGAGGAGGTCCCTTAGAACCTTGAAATACTTTTTTTTCGTAAAAGTAAGTCATTTCGTAGAGAAAATAGAGAAACAAATGTAAAAGCACCAAATTATACTGGTATAATGGTACTGAAACAGCTGTCAGCGCATTTTATTTCTCTAGATGGAATATTTTTAACACTGTGTATTGAACTCTCAAATAAATGTTTAAAATTAAATTTGAATTTTAGGAAAATTAGAAATGACACACTGAAGAAGTCGCTAGTTGCTAATAAGTACGTTTTCAAACATTATTATTGGTGTGTTTGTTCATTTACTTACATGCTTGATTTAAAAGTTTATAGTTCTTTTTATAAGTTTTTTTAATTAAAATTTATTACGTTTTTTAATTTATTATTAATGGTAACAGTTTTAGTAATATGTTATCGTGAATGTCAAGTGAATTACTCTTCAGCAGTAACAAATATTTTTGCTTTTAATTCAACTTCTTGTATTATTCTCCTAATAAAATGCATTATTTAAAGATTTTCTTAGATATGGTCAAGTTTTAAAAAACTCTAACGAATTCTCTAATGCGTGTAAACAAGAGCACTGTTATTCCTTCATTTTTTAGCTTAGCTGTCAAAATGTCAATAGAGAACAACAGAGGAGTAAATAAAAAGCAATAAAAAAAGCAAAAAATTACTCAGAATCTTGGAATTTAACCCACTATTAAAGTCCAATTGACCACTAGGAAAAAAAAATCACACACACACACGATTCCAAGCTATTAAAGATTCGTGGAAGGACTTTCTCGCATACTTTCTTTAAAATTAAATTTAGTTTTTGAATTTATCTTAAAAATTCGTTTAAAACAAATAAAAACAATTAGAATTGTGAAAAATTTCAAAGTTGAGTTTTTTATAAAAAAGTTCTTTTGATATCGTTCTTTTAGTTAGTTTTTTTTAATATGTATCCACTTTTTTACGATCATCAACATTATCACCCATATAGAGAGAAAGGTTTTGAAAGATACAGAAAATTATTCCTAGTCGTTATTTTTTATATCGTACAACTTGGACAATCCGTAAAAATTTTTAAAATAAACATTCTATATTAAAATTATTATATTATTAAATATCTAAAATAAAATTGTTATAAAATATATAAAAGTATGGCTTAATATATTATTCAAATTATTTATTTGTTTTTATCTTTAAAGGAAAGCGACAAGCAACAACTAAACAAAAATTGTTTCCCAAATCTTACGAGGTGGAAAAATTTTGTATAAAAACTCAGCAAAAGAAACAAAAAACAGGGGAATATAGCTCGGGATCAGTGGACCTCACAAATTTTTCGATAAGCAAAAAGAAAACTTATTAAACAAGAATTCCATAATAACTTATTGTAACATTGGAAAAACTTAAAACAATTGCTTCCATTTCACTTAGGTATGTATCTTTATAGTGAACTAAATATGTAATAACCGAAAGATTCTTATTCATATTAGACGTGACCAGTATGTTGCACGTCCGGTTTCTATGTGTTTTAAAATACGTAAGTATATTTACAAGTAAAATTTATACAAGAAATTATTGTGTGACACATGAGTACTATTCTTTGTGCTTGTTTAGCCGTTTTCATGAGCATAGTAATAATTGCTAGTGACTAAGTGCGTTTCTTTTACTAACTAACTTATAAGCTGATTATTCATTTAAATTTCTTACAAAAGATTGTTTTAGATGATGTATTTACCTGATGATAAAAATGCATTGCTTAGGACATTAATCGACAACTTAAAGAGACTGACAAGCTTACGGACAGACAGTCATACATTTAGCTCCTAGCGCAAGGCGAATTAATACAGGTGACCGCATGGCTACAACAATTCAACAACAGGCAATTTGTTGCAACAAAATCTTTGAATGTTGTCAAAAAATATTGTTAAAAAAAATAAATAAATGTATTTGATGACAAAAAGTGGTTGTAATTTTTAGATTTAAAAAAAATTATAAAAAATTAAGTTATATAAAAATGAAAATCTCGGCAGTGTGACCAAAATTATATTGTACCACTAGTTTGCCCAAATCACATGCATCGTTCCATTCTTGTACGTTGACCATTTGAGCGCTAACATAATCTTCCACAAGAAAACAAGCAAGAAATTTTAAACGTGTTAACAATTATTTCACTACCTTTTTACACACATTTTGATTATACACATCAGGAACTGCAAATACGGTTCAATATTGTACTACTTTTCTTTAGGAATTTCGATAGTTTTTTGTTTTCTATTCGCAATTGAAACAAATTAAGTTTTAAAAAATTTTTAACAAATAATTTATTTTTTGAAAATTTTTTTTGACAACTGCAACGTATACAGCTAACGGTCTTTTTCGCCCGTTCGTTCACCTGTATTATTTCGTCATGTTCTAGCGTAAGAATTAGTTTTTGAGCTGTCTTATTTTCTCTGACAAGTAATGCCAACATATGATATTTGATATGTTTGAGAATAGGCGTACGCTTCACGAAATAAACGAAACAATCAGTGATGCCCATTTAACGCATTTCGCACTATTTTTAGCTCTCTTTGATTACCGCTGACACGAAATTGTTTCTTTTAGCTTCTTTTCGAAAATAGAGCTACCAAAGCGCTTTTTATTCTTATAAGCAACGCGTTTGGCAAATTTTGTATCTTTTAATAAATTTTACAGTTTTACCATCTATTAATTCATATTTTTTTGGTATAATATTAAATCTTTATGAATCAGCATACTTTTTCTGCAACTACGTCTTTGGTTAATGCATTCTTTGCCACTTAGTAGGCATACGTAATCGCGATTTTTATAATATACCGATGAAAAATTTAGAAACGATAAATTTTCGATTTAGGGGTACTTTTGAAAAAAATTCAGTTGATAAAAATGCTTTTTATAAATTTAAGTTTATTGTCATTTCCGTACTCTAATGCTGAAGTAGAAAGAGCATTTACTGCTTTGATTTTTTAGAGAAAACCAAATGTCCTTAATTTATATCAAATATGACTGGGTGTTCAATTAATGGTAAATCAATAATTGTTTTTTACAATAACAAGTTCAAATAAAAAAATATATCAAGTCGAAATATGTAAGAAAAAATACAGATCATAAGAATATTATGATTTGAGTCTTTTTGAAAATTACTGTTTTTTATTCCAATATTTTTATTCAATGAAACTCTACTTGTAAATGTAAAAATTATCTTTATATGAGTACAAATATAATAAAATGGACATATAAATAAAAAAACGTCATATTTTTCAAATTAGCTGTTTTTGATCACTTATTCGACGCGTTTTGCTTTTAAAAAGTTGGCATCCGTGGAAACAATGGCAATATACAAATTTAAGTATGAGGTTAACTGGTAATCTATAACTACTATTTTATAAAATTTGCCTTTTAGAGTAATCTTAATACATTAAGTGGCAACACATTTAAAGTCTAGAGGGGTGTTTCTAGACGATTGCTGTCTATAATCTTTACTATGGATTATTGTGCTGAATTTTCATACCTTAGCTTATTTTACTTTTTAAAATATATTAACTTTCGAAAATCCATATAAAAATGCTAACAATTAAAAGTTTTGACAACTTTCTACATATAAATTGCTAAGTGTAGACCCCATGTTATTAATTATGTATGTCTGTCTGATGAAACTGCAAAACTAAAACCTCTTGTTGCTTTCCAATACCGAATACAACATACATACATATGTATTTCTACAAATATTTATGTATGTAACGTGAAAACCCCATGATATAAAGTGATAAATTGTGAAATCTAGGTTCAAAACACAAAAACAAATTGCAATAAGTAAGATTTAGAATGTTGTTGTTAAACTGTTTAAGTCATTTTTAGGCTGAAGTAAAAAGATTTCTAGTTGATAAAAGTGTTACTGGTAGAGTTAGAGTCTGTACGCGTTCAAATTTTGATGTCATTTGGATTTCATGGTTTGTGCCCTCGACACGATCCACTATAATTGTATAAGTGCGTGTGCGTGTAGTGGTGGTTAATGTAGTTACCGTCAAAAGGGTAGACTTTATAGGCACTTTATTTTCGGCTAATTTTTTTTGGTGACGTTGCCGTTTTCGTTGCCTTTGACGGTTTCGTTTCTTTGACTTTCTCATTGTTGCAGTGCTTGTTGTAATCGGAGTAATAGAAAAAGAAGGCGTTTCTACATGCCCCCTGTCATTTATGCTTTCTGTTAATTTCGTTTCTGGAGAATGCTTTGGAGTGAGTTTTTGTGAACTTTTATCCACTATTTTACTGATGGGTGTGACGGAGGTATTAATAGTAATAGTACTGGTGGGTGAGAGTTTTGCAGTATTGTCGCTAATTGTCTTAGTACTTGTCGTATTTGTGTTGTATGTTTTAATTTTTTTGTATCTTATAACTTTAATACGTTTTCTCTGAATAATGGGGTTTCTCTCATATGTGCTATTCATATTAAACATATTTGAACTCTGCATGTTTAATTTTGTAGGTGCAGCCATTCGTATTATTATTAATTTTCGGCGTATTTTTGGTTTTGGTGTAGGCATTTGTGTTTCTAAGTTAACCACGGTTTCTAGTTTTGTGATACTACGTTTCTTAAGCTTGATAAAATGTTGGTTGTTTTGTGATTGGTTTGCGATTGAGTATTTGCCAATTGTTTGTATTTGCCCCGTTAGTATTAATTGCCTTTCACGTTTTCTGACCTTTGCTTGAAGCTGTGGGACAAATGGCTTAGAAAGGTCAGTTAAGCAAAAAAATATTGATAACTTGAATTTAAATGAACGTGCATATTCGAATCTGAAGCTTCTACAGTGTTATAACTTGATCTTTGATTTTTTATTTCTGTTATTGAACGTTTAGAAATGTTTGCCTTAGTTGCTATTGTTTGTGTGGTATACCAAAGACTAACATCACCGACAAAACTTTCTAACGACTTGGTAGCAGAAACAGCTCCTTCATTTACGTCTGTCACCTCATTTTCAACTTTATCTTTGCTATCGAGCAGAATTATTTCCGGAGGCACAGCTACGTATTCGTTTACAATTTCACTGCCATCGTTAAGAAATTTCGTTAAACTATCTATAGTGTGAGCATGTCTTTTATAGTGCGTAGAATCTGGTTGTACCTGAACTGTCGACAATACGGTGCTGAATTCTCCAGGTCTTCTTCCCGACACATATAATGTAATGATACTACTTTCAGTTGCATGGTTTAACTCAGCGTTGTTGTTATTTTTCCGTTTATGATTTTTACCATTTTTACGCGACTTTTTTCTGCCGTTTTTGTGTGTTTGAACCTGGGCTTGCAAAGCGATATCATCAAGATCTACTGAGGTTCCTGCTGCAAAATCATCATCTTCATTTGGAAAATCGCCGTGTCCGGAACCGCGTATGTTGTTTGAGGCTTCCAGTTCTTGCAGATTATCTCCACTCAATAGAAATTGAGCGGGAACTGAGTTTAAAATGGCGTTTAGAGGATAAATGGAATCAGGGGTTGGTTGTTGCTGTTGTTGCAAATGTTGTTGAAGAAGCAGTTGCTGCAAAAGTAGACTATTAACAACTGGTTGGGGCTGTACCACTACGCTTGGTGTTGTAACAATCGTGTCTGTAATAAATTCAGTAGCTGTAATCGTTTGTGCAGTCGTATCGAAAATCGTTGTTAATATTTTTTTGCCTTGGAATGTAACGGGCAAAACTGTTGACTGACCTTCAAAAAGTGTTGTAACATAGGTGGAAGCGTGCGTTTTATACTCGGTCACAGGTGTAGCCGGTTGTGTGGTGCCGACAGCCCCAGGATGAGTAAGAGCTCCTCCTAACGCTTCCAATAAGGGATTGGCTGCCGGTATGCCAACGTTACCTAATAACAATTGAGAAAGCAAAATGTTTGCTAACGGAGCATTAGCCGATATTTGGGGCTGCACTGTCGATACTAACGGTTCAACAGAATACACTGTTGAAGGAAGTACATGAGAAAATGAAGTTTTTCGACCTCGTATTGTTGTTGGAGTGAATGTTATGGTAGTCGTTGGCGTTTCATGCAGTATATATTTTGTAACTTCGGTTGCTCCATTGTAATTGACCGAAGAATCTTCTCTGGTAAGGACCAGCCGTGAATGACCGTTGGCAGCGAGCGTAGTTGTATACTGCTGAGGTCCGAGTATCTCTGTACTTGTTTTGGCAGTTACAACTTGTTTGTACTCGGTAACCTTGCCATTAACAATAGGTATGGTGACTTCGGCAGGAACAACGTGTGTTACAATTATTGTACCACTATTATCAAGAATAAGTGCTTCATTATTAAGTTTGTTTCTACTGCGATTTCTGCCTCCTATATTGTTATCTCTAGAAGGTGAGGATGAACGTGACCGTCCTGATATAGTAGATGAAGAACGACTTCTACCAGTAACAGGATTACGAGAAGTTGTCGTCGAATCATTGTTTGAGAAACTCTTTAGGCGCCGTTTTCCTGACGTTGAGGACGAAGGGGCTGTTGAACTTGGTATTCGACGGGATGAAACACTACCACCAGGTTGAGGTCTACGAAACGCAGGTCGTTTTACAGAAGTCAATCCTTTTTGTGTTGTGCTCGTAAAGGACAAATCTTTTTCACGTAAAGTAAACTGAGCTCTTCCATTATTACTATTCGAAGGTCGCGTTGGTCTTATTGCCTTATGATTAGATGATGTCGCCGGTGATATAGCAACAGAGGTAGTTGATGACGAAGAGGGATGTCCAGAATATCTTGACCCAAACCGTGTACGTGATTTATGAGAGGAAATCACCAGAGGCACACTCGTTGTAACTATTTCTTTAGTTTCATTTCTATCATCTTCAGAGCTTTTAAGTTCTGTTTGTATGGGGGAGGTTAACTTGGGTCGTCTAAAACGATTCCGAAAATTGCTACGATTTTGATTGTCAGATTCACGTTTACTCCGTTTTTTTGGTTTTAGTATTTGCCGCGCTTTGTTGTTGGAACGTCTTCTTCTGCTATTTTCCTCTTCATCATCACTATCAGACTCCTCATCTTCTTCATCTTCATATTCGGAGTCGTCATTATTTTCATTGCCGTCTTCTTCAGATAAATCTCTATTCTCTTCAGTGGTAACTGCAGGTTTTTGCACTCCAAATATATTACGTGGTGGGAATAACGAGTTGGTAGGTCTTATACGATTTTGAGAGATGATTGGAGATTGGAATGTTCGAGGCTTTGGTTTTGCAGTTGTTGTTGTTGTTGTCAAAGTGGCAGTATTTCCACTGCGTGATCGGCTAATTAATGGATTTCTTCTTAAAGAAACTGCATTGTTTGGAGAATTCGGTTGCAAACGAGCTGGTGTAAAGGCTTGAGGTCTGTTAAGAGGTCTTCGTAAACGTAATAATGGATTATTTTGTCTTCTATTGCTTTCAGTAGTGTTTTCTTCTACTTCATCTGACTCGTCTTGTGTTAGCCCTTCCTCTTGTGAACTTAAAGGTGCAGATGTAAAAATATCAACAGACGTTAATACGTCTTCTGATTCTCTAGTAGTAGTGGGTCTAACTCTAGCTCTTGAGTTACCGGAAAAGCTAGAAGAAAACAAATAAGGCCGTGAAAAAGATGGTCTAACTGTTGCTGTAGAGCTGCCCAAACGTCTTGAACTAGAAGCAAAAGAACCTCTTGCATTCGATGATGACGCAAACCGGTTCCGGGATGCCCCAGAATAACCCGTTCCTCCTGCCAATGAAGATGAAAGAATTGCAGTTCCTGCAACTAAAGATTTGCTTGGTCGGCCAAAACGTTTGGAGGATGTTGCAAATAATGCAGAATTACTGCTAGAAACACCACTAGAACTACCTCTTCTTGCAGATGGATAACGACTTATAGTCTTTAGAGCTGGCGTGGCCGTAATAGTTGGTGTAAAATCACTCCTTGTTATTATTGTTGCACTACTATTCTTTTTCGGTGCAAACTGTGGACGATTTCGATTTGAAAAAGGTTTAAGAGGTAATATAACTGGCGATTTCTTCGTCTGAAATGGAAAACGCAGCCTCTCATCAGTTTTTGAATTATTTTCTTCATCTGCTTCTACCTCTAGTTTAGTGGTAGTCTCTATTTCTTGCTCTGAACTGGAATCTACAATGCTGCCCTCTACTTTAGGCAAACCATTAATAAAAGTTCTAATTTGATCAGTTGCTTGTATATTTTCAGAATTACTTAAACTTGTGGGAAGTATAGGAGTATTTAAATTAATGGTGTCTACAGGAGCTTTGGTTTTTTCAAATAGAAAACTAGAAGTACTTTCTATAATTTGAGCATATCGTTGATCTATTACCGTTCCTATAACTTTGCTTTGATACAGTGTCGTCGTGCAATTTGCAATACGTGTACCTTCAATTAGCCGTACTAAGCCTGTTTTGTATTGTTTCTGCACTTGACCGTCAGGACCGAGAATTGGTGTTAAACTATCTTTAACAGCTGTTGCGTGAATACTTCGTTTCTCTTCATTTATCAGTAGACTCGAAGAGGAACTACTTACTTCAGTAAGTGAACCGTCTAAATTTGCAGTTTGCTTAATTTCAGTCGTGAAAAAAATAGTTGAAATGCCATCAGCATCAATAATTTTTTTAAAGTCATATAAAACTAGATCAGATTTAGACTGATTGGTTTTACTTTGATCCTGAACTGGATTTAAAGAAGACGAAACTATTGGCGATTCTAACGTAACTAAGTCTTCAGTATATACTCCGGTATTCGTTAGCGTGGCAGTTGGAGTGATAATATTTGTAACAGTTTCGAATCGTGAATCCGTAATGGTCTTATCTGTTTCATACGAAGTTGTGTAATACGTGTATGTTGTATAGTAAGTTGTAGGCTCCAACATATTTGTATTATATTTGACTTCTGATGTAGCTATCGATATTTCTGCCATTGAAGGCTGATTTAGTGTATGTCCTTTCTTTGAGGTTACTTCATTTGTTAATGACGCCTCAGTCATTGATAATTTTTCTATAGCCACTTCCTTTTCAATAGTGAGGTCATCAGTTTGTGATGACGTTTCCTGCTGTATATAAGTGGGCGTGATGATATTTGAAATGGTTTCTTCTCGACTTAATGTTGTTATCTGACCCTCTCTGGCTAATTTAGTCCAGTAGGTGAATGTTGTAAAGTAAGTAGTGGGTGCGGATGCTCCTACCAAATCTATTATGGTAGACGGTTGCAATGTTTCTGTTACTGTGTTTGTCATTGTTTCTAAACGGCTAATTACATTTGTTTCCTCACCGCTGTACATAGTTGTGTAGTAAGTAAATGTTGTAAAACTAGTTTGCAATAGCAAAGTTGCCGATGGCATTATTTCATCTCTATCTATATTACTTTCGGAACTTATCTGATCTTCAAATAATGACTGTTGTTGAGACACTTTATCATTAGAACTTTTTGCTTCGAAATTATTAATAATTTGCTTGTCGCCCGGAGAACTTGAGGAACGGACATCTGTCACTATAGTTATAGCCGAAAGGTCGCCAAGATCGGGTATATTGGGCAAACTGGCCATTACGTTTGAAATCACTGTCGTTACTGAATGGGACTTTGAATTTGGTTCAGTTTCAAGTAAAGGATTATAGTTTATGACACTCTCTTTATCCAGAATGATAGTGGAAGAAAGGGTTTCATTATTTCTCATAGTCTGGAGAGAAGATGTGGGTAGTATTAACTTCTCGTCCTCACTTGTTGCAGAGGCCGTAGGCTTTTTAATATTTGTAATAATTTCAGTATGAGACATTATCTCCGTTTCACCGTCTGCAAAAATTGTTGTGTAATATGTATAAGTAGTATATAATGTTGCTAACATCTTGCTGGCTAGAATAGAATTATCCGATAATGATAATAAATTAGATTCGCTTTCGGGATCAATTTCCTCACCAGTTCGTATAAAATTTTGAAGTTCAGATGGTACCACAAAACGTTTAGTTGACTCCATTTGAATTGAATTTACTGTACCAGTTGGATTTATTTCATTATCATTTAAATTTGCTATAAGTTTTGTATGTGAAGTTTCTTTCAGCGAACTTCTACCTAGCGTTGAAGTCATAATATTTGTAACTACGTCTGTGTGGCTAGATATAGAAGTGGAATCATCTAGGAAAAATGTAGTTAAGTATGTATAAGTTGTATATAAGGTTTTATAAATAAGTTCAATTTCTTCCTCCTCTTCATCATCAACTGACTGACCAGATGCTTCTTCGTCTTCTTCCTCTTGAGCATCGCTGTTGCTGAAGTTATCACTTTCATTTAAGTCAGTTCGTTCAGTTCTATCTACGTTGTTACTATCTTCAGTTGTACTTGAAATAACAATTTCTGTTTCATCTTCTTCACTATTTCTATCTGTTGCTTCTGCCATATCAAAATGCTCTCTAGCTGCATCTAATCCTTCTTTTTCCGTTGCATAAACTGTTGGACTAATTAAAGGATTTTCCATGTGATTTTCTTGAGTTGTTGAGGCTTGAATACAATAATATTTTGTGGCCTCTTTTACTTCAAATGTTCGATGAATTTGTTCTCTCACTTCGGTGTGTAGTCTCGATGTCACAGATGCATCAGGTGCAATCACAGTTTCAAAATGAGTGACTGTTTTGGGTAATTGTGTCAGGAATACTTGAGAAGTACTTATACAATCACTTAGTGTTTCATTGCCATTATTTGGATTAATTTCTTTGATCGACACAGATAATATATCTTCTGAGTTACTATCATCTTCCGAATGTTGGTCCGTATCTGGATAAGAAGTTACTATTGTGTTATTTACGTCTGCTTCAAAATATTTTTCAGTTGTAGTTAAATACTCATCCGTTGTTGTTTCCATAATTTCATCATGCCCTGCAAATGCTTCAGTGCTACTGATAGATTCTAACAACTCCGTTTTTGTATCTTTGGACAAATACGATGATTCAGTTGAAATGATGTCATCACTTAAAACGTTAGAATTGTAATGTGAAGCTGTGGTAGAACCTGGATTGATGCTAGTCTTTGATGGAACCACAAAATTAGCAAAAGGATCATCTTCAAAAAATATTGTAGTTGCTCCTCCAAATATTTGAACATTTGATGTCTCTGAGTGTACTTTTTCTGCATAAGTTAAAGCTGATGAAAGATTTGTAGCTTTGTCGGCAGAAGATGATTGCATCTTGCTTTTACCTGCATTTGCTAAAGAATTGTAAATTCGCAAGATCTCCTCATTTGAAGGACGTGAAAGCATCACAGATGGCACTATTGTGGTTGAGTGTGCACTCGATATTTTATCTTCTGATGGTTGCACAACAATTTCGGACGTTTCTAAAATACTAATAGATTCTTCAGTATCCATGCTTTCATTTTTAACTGTCTTAGTAGAAGTAAAGCTGAAGGAAGGTTCTTTTTCATCTGCCTTCGCCTCTGTTGTTGTGACTGGTTTTTCTAACAAAACTTTAACCGTGGACTGTTGCGTTATTGTCGGCTCTATAATATCTTGAGCAATGGTTATTGGTACTTTTGATATACTAGGGCCTTGAGGTAAGCCGGTGCCTAGTGTAGCCTCACCTTTTATTGAAGTAACATGAGCGTTATAATTCATATGACTTGTTGAAGTACTTGGCGAGAAAACAATAACACTATCACCAACCACCGTAGTAAATTCAGCGAATCCATAATACGTTACTGTAGCAAACTGCCTCGCTGAATTGTTGTGCCTGAGGGAAGTAAAAGAATTAGATTCATTTTTACTTTTTAAACTGCTTTGCATCATTTTTTTGTAAATTAGTTTTGGGTTACGAGAAAAAGCTTCGCTTGAGTCAATATCTTCTTTTAGTTTGGCTCCATCATCGGAAAGTAAGTACGCACTGGGTTCATAATTCTGTTTAATGGTATAAGTCGGCAAGTCTGCAATAGGTAAAACCTTATTAGCAGCAACTTTTAAAGCATTCTCCTCTAAAACTCTCGGTTGGCCAACAAAGTTAAAAGCAGGCTTAGTATTTCTATTATAACCCGAACTTAAAGAAGTTTTTAATGTAGATTCTTCGCTTCCCTTTAAAATTGATGGCAATAATGGCTTACGTCCCACATTAACGTAATCAGTATTGCCAACAAAATCATTTTGACGTCGGTGGTCACCTAACAAACGATCATCGATGGCCTGCCAGTCTGGTTTATCTGCATCAAATAAGTCATTATGACTTTGGGGTAAGAACCCTAAGTCACTATTCATTGATTCTCCAACCCAACTAGTAACCACAGAGGGTACCGGAATACCACTGTCATACAAAACACGAGAACTTTTCTTCAAATATTGGGCATAAACCCGTCCATTATCTAGTGTGGTACCGACTACTTGAGTAGCATATTCGGTCGTCACTCCTTCTTGTATAAAAGTTCGAGCTGTTGACGTCAAAAGTCCTACTTCCGGTCGTACGTTTGTGTAGCGCCCCTGATTTTCATTGTCCACTAATAAAACCGTGGTTAATTCTGCGTATTAACATGTAATTTTGTTTTTTTTTTTCATAATGTAACAAATTATTCACAATATATACAATTTTAGTTCACAGATTAGACGTATATTAATAGAGTTTAAGACGTGTTTACATTTTAGTGTCATGTTTTGCGAAATAAAATTACGTAATAATGAAAGAAAAGAAGCAGGAGTTAGGATTTTATGATTTTAAGGAAGTTCAGTTACCCACGGGATCCACACACGTAAAAGATAATGACGGGTAGAGAAAGTCATTTGTTTTTTTTTACATATAAAAGAGAAAAAGAGAAAAAGAAAAAAGGAAAAAAGAAACATATAGACTTTTTGCTTTTTACATATAGAAGATATTTACATACACACTTTTATTCAAACAGATACTTCAATATTAATAGCATTATTACATACCTTCTTTACCAAAACGAAAGGCAGGTGTGGGTTTAACAATGTAAACATCATCTATAAGAAAAAAGAAACATATTCAAATAATTATTTTTAATAACAATTATAAAATATAAAATAAATCTCATGAATCATCATGAAATATATTCCCATGAAAATATTTACATATTATTTAAAACTGAAAAATATATTGTATTAGTGCGTGGAAAGCATGTCCATATGGCCATTTTACCACTGCTCATATAGCTCATTAGTCAATTGTAGAAAAATTTTACATTAAAAAATCAAGAGTATTATATCTTAAGCCAAGACTTTTTTTAATATATTTTCATTTTACTTTTTTATGGAAAGAGACATTTTCTAAGCCTACTTTTTTCTTAAGTTCAGGCACAACTTCTAGTACAATTCTAACTGTCCTCGCAAAATAAGACAGAAAGAAAGAAAAACAAAAGTGTTGGGAAAATTTAATTTATGTGAACTTAAGACCATACCTTTTATTACGAAGAATGAATATTCGCAATTCCCTTTCATTTTGTTCGTAATCATATTGAAGAAGTAAATTTTAAACAGTCTGCAAAAATCTTCGCACTCTCTACGATACCTGAAAATATGAAGTACATATTTTGTGAATTCCTTTTTGTTTGTTTCTTATACTCTCAACATGTATACAACCGATTCGATATTAGTTTTTAATTGCTTCGCAATTTGTCCAAAAATGTTAACATCAAACTCATAAAAAAGGTGCTTCAAACCACTGCACAAATTCACAAAAATCTCATGATAGCTTGGCTGCGAAAAAGATTGCTGGCGACAAATTTAATTTTTAGATTCAAAATGGTATTCCTTGAGAAGTGGTAACGTACAATTTGATAGTCTCAACTAACCAACCGAATTTTTAAACTAGCTGCAATTACCTGGACTACAACCTGAGAATCTCCAACTGAAAGTCATAATGTTACGAAATATAAACCAACCCAACAACGTCTTTGCGGCATTAACCGTATTTGTTTCAATTAATTACCTGAATATTTTTTTATAAATCCAATTATAAATAAAAACAAGTTTGCTGGGTCAGCTAGTACATAATAAATTTTTCTTTTATATTATTTAAATAATTCTTGCAAAAAAAACCCGACTTCAAAACTGATTTCATCTGTCTGTCTACAGTATTTCAAAAATATGGCCACATATATCAAATTAGATTAGCTATTTGGAAAAATATTCCATCTCCAAACTTTATACCTGTTATAGCGGACTTAGTACTACAGCTTCTTATTTTATAGTTTGGCAATATACATTAAATTAAACCAACTACAAGGGCACCCTTTAATTCAAATTTTATGCTTGCTGTCAATCAGGGTATTTGTAAATTTTAACCGTCTGTCTATAACGGTTCAAGTGTTGGCCACGTACATCAAATTACATCAACTATTGGGACACCCTCTAATTTTTAAATCCAAAGTTTACACCTTATACCTGATATAGCGGAGTTATCAATACAGGTTCTTTGTAAATTTTAAGCATCTGTCTACAAATGTTCGAAGTATACATAAAATTTATAAAAACTATTGGGGCACCCTTTAATTTATAAATTTGAATATAAATACTTATTACTACGACGCTCATAGCAATCGACATTCTGTCAAAGAATTGGCCATATATGTAGACCAATTTACTTCACCCTTGGGACTTTAATTTTTATACCCTTCACAGCAAAAAGTGGAAAAATGGTATATCTAAGTTTATCATTTCGTGTGTAATTTCTACAATATCCATATGCATAACGAAGTCGATTGATCGATGTCCGTCTGTCCGACCGTGTTAGTGTTAGTAAGGGTGCTATATTCGGCTATGCCAAATCTTTAATACCCTTCACCATCTATGTTAATCTAGTTTAGTGAAGTAACTCCAATCAAAAAAGTAAATATCAAGATCATCTTAGCTCAGAAAATTTACTAAATCCTTATCAGTCTGGTTACAGGAAAGGCTATAACACAACGGGTCTGGTCTTAGATATTGCAGAGACATTGAGGCATAACATGGATAAATCGCACAGTTCTATACTTGTTACATTGGATTTAAACAAGGCCTTTGATTCCTTAAATTGTGAATTATTATGTCATAAACTTAGTAATGAATTTAACTTTAATTATACGGCGCGTACCTTAATGTCTTCATTTGTTAAGGGTAGAATGCAGTATGTTGAACTTAGAGGTCAAAGGTCGTCTACACTAGAAGTGTTTAGGGGTGTACCCCAAGGGTCTATTTTAGGACCACTACTATTTTTAATGTATATGAATGATCTCTACCGTATTATAAATTTTTATAAATGCTATACGTATGCAGATGATATTCACTTATTAGGAGACGAACTCTGGTTTGGGGTTAGATTATCTGGCCAATATTATTAATAATGAATTAAGAAATGTAGCAGACTGGACCAAACAAAATTTTTTGTTGCTAAATTCTTCTAAATCAAAGTGTATGTTTTTTTCCCATAATTTATTCCCACCTACGATATCGCTTAGAGAAGACCCCATTATATTTGTGTCGCATCATTAAGTTTTAGGAATATACCTTGATTGCAAACGTAACTTTTTATATCAAGTCAACAACATAGTATCAAGAGTGTCTTACGTATTAAGACGACTGTACAACTTGGGCATTTTTCTTCCTTTAATTGTGAAAAAGCGGGTAGCAATATCGTTGTGCCTTCCACTATTTTTGTATGGGATTGAGGTTTTTTCAGGAATGTCACAACAAAACATTTCAAAACTTCGTATTTGCTTTAATAGAGTAGTACGATTTATTTATGGTCTTAACTATAGGGATCACATTTCAGCTTATGTAATTCGAACATTGGGCTCAGACTTTCAAACTTTTATAGACTTGCGAATAATTACTCATTTTTATAAAATAATGAAAAATGGTCAACCATCTTATATTTTTGAGAGATTCAGTTTTGGTCGCTCTTCTAGAACCAACATTTTGATATGTCCAATTCATTCTACTTTATACATGAGCCGATCATTCTTGGTAAGAGTAGCAAGAATTTGGAATAATATACTTCCGCATGAAGTTCGAGGATTTGATAAAAATGTTGGTCAATTTATGAATATTGTAAAAAAATACTTATAAGCAAGCTGTTACGTTACTAATTAAAACTACTTATATCAGACTATTTGAAGATACTTTTATTTGAGTTTTTGTGTCATTATTTGTGCAAAAAAAGAGGGGGATTAAATTTATTATGTTTTTAAAATAAAATTATTTACATTAAACCTAAATTTAAATCTTAAATTGTAGTTGCCATGTAAAATACTGAATTAATTTTGCCTTGCGGCTTGTAATTCTTTGAATAAATGCATAAATAAATAAAATAAAAAATAAATATATGTCAATTGATCAGATATAGTGTCAAAAAGTGCTGTTGGTAATCAGCATGATCGGTCCATGTCTTTCGAGGCAGCATGCAAAACACCATGCCTACCTCTAATTTGTTCATGACATTTGTAACAATAAAGTAACTCCCATCAAAAAAACAAAAATATATGGTGCGATAGAAAATTAAAATATACGAAAAAACATTGAGTGGAAAAATTGGCGCTTGCCCATATTTTTCGATCTACGGGGCTCTGAAGTTTAAAAATTTTTTAAAATATCAATGTGGGTATCATTTTAAAGCCTTTGAAGAGATATTTGAAGAAATACTAAAATTTTTAAAAAATGCTTAACCCATTAAGAGCCGATGGCTTTTTATATAAAATTATATATTCAGTTCCAAATCTGTTTTTTTATTTTTTTAATTTTCTGTCACCCCAAATTTTGCTTTTGAATTAAAAATATAAGAGAAATTGGTACTGCATATATATAAAGATTACATCGGCTCTCAATGGGTTAGCATTTTTAAGAAATTTTAGTATTTCATTAAAAATCTCTTCAAAAGTATTAAATGATACTCATATTGATATTTTAAAAAATTTTAACATTTCAGAGCCACGTAATTCGGAAAATATGGACGAGCGCCAATTTCCCCACATGATGTGTTTTTTCTAATTCTATAATTCTCAATTATTCCATATATAGTGGAGTAGTGTTCTGTCATTTGTCCTGTCCGAACGCGGTTTTTTTCGTCATTGTTTATTAATTTATCGTGCAGAAAAATATAGTGTTAATTGTTAATTAAATGTGCCAAAATTAAATAAAACAGAAAAAAGAAAAAAAATGAATAATAAACACAATAACATTAAGAGAAAAATATTTAGACTAACTGCCATCCGTAAATTAGCGCGTAAGACGCAAAGCAATGTAATTCATAGCTTTTTGCGCTGGAATGTCATCCCTAAATAACAGCGTCAACTCTGTGTTTTTAACAGTAATGTTAACTCATTTTATTTTATAAAACCCGCTGTATAAAAATAACAAAGAGATAAAACCGCTAGATTGCCTTAAAAATAACTAAATTGTCATTACTTTTCAACCGTAACAAAACAAAACAAACCAACAAGCAGCCAACTTCACTTCCTAACGCACTGTCAAAATATGATTTTCCAATTGCTAAACGTTGACGCCGTGCTATTTAGGGATGCTTCATACATTTTGTATGTACATGAAAAATTTTGACAGTTATCTTGCGCTTTACGCGTTAATTTAGGAATGGCAGTAAAAAACCAAAAATAGTTACATACAAACAAACAGACAAAAATAAATTCATAAACAGTTACAAAAATTAAAAACAACTCTAAAAACAATAAAATCCAATATTTACAACATCAACACATCAAAATCATCACAAAAAAAACATATCAACAGACTACTAAAAACAAAACAAAAAAAAAAAGATAACAAAAATAAACAGTTATGGCACCACGGGTCGTATGTGACCAGATCAGGGCTTTTATGGCCCTGAGAGCGAATTTTTTTCTCTGTGTATGCACACAGTTGTCTCCATCGGCCTGATATTTTCACCTTATGTGAGACCCAGGTATCTGAGGATGCTGATCCACAGGATTTTTTACCTGGATACTGTCTTCTACCCTTTTTTAGTCTACATCAGGGTCTTGCGTTGTACATTCGAAATGAAGTCGTGTACCAGTGCCAGCAATCACTAGCATGAACGATCCTGAATTTAACAGTCTTTGGGTTAAATTCAAAATCTGGTCACACTTCTTACATTTCGGGTTTTTATACAGAAGCCCAAACGCGAGAAGGGATAAATCTTTTTCTCGCTCCGATACCATTTCCGATTCCATATCGAGAATCCTAGAAAGTTGTCCGAACAGTGAAATTGTTGTTGCTGGTGATTTCAATGTTCGCAACTCGTCTTGGATTTGCCATTCGAACCGTACAACTCTAGAGGGCCAATATGTTGAGCTATTCGCCGCGCACAACCATCTCGTGAAATTAATTAATAAGCCAACACATATTTCGTGTGTTGAAGGGCAACAACACAATACTCTCGACCTATTTCTTACCTCACACCCTGATAAGTATGAAGTAAGCATTGTTGCGCCTCTCGGTAACTCGGATCACTGCACCATATCGGTCGCTGAACTTCACAACGTTTTAAAAATGGCCACGAAACGTTTAAAATATATATACGAAAAGGCTCGTTGGGCTAAGCTTAACGATTTTTTCGGCATTTTAATTGGAAACTCTGTTTTCTGTCGATGAGTCAATGCCATGGCGGAAATGGTTGTGAACATTATTTAGCTTGGAATGAAACCTTCATTAGATGGAATCCGCATTAAGCCAAGAAAGAATTCTTGGTTTAATCAGACGTGCAAAAACGGAGTCAGATCCAGAGAGGAAGCATTTAGTACATGGCGGTGTAACAAAAGCGCAGGTACTGATTCGCTACAAAAAAAAGCAAGATCTCGTGTGCCAAAGTACTTAGGCGCGAAAAAGCTCTATACGAGCAGCGCCTTCGTGCTAAAGTTCTTGCTACTCCTCAGGATAGAAAGAACTTTTGGTCATTCGTTAAAAGAGTGAAGGATAATGCTAGTTCCTCAATTCCGCCTCTTTTAAGGGATGATAAAATAATTACCGACCCGGTTGATAAAGCAAACCTCTTGGCTGAAATCTTTGCAAGTAATTCTTACTTGCCGGAAAGCAATCAACCACTGCCCGCACTGGAAAGAGTATCAGTAACTATGCCAGATATATTCTTTCGAGCACGTGCAGTTAAAAGGGTTTTAGCGGATCTTAACATAAACAAGTCCCCCGGTCCGGATGGAATTCCAGCACTGGTCTTGAAGCAGTGCTCTTGGACGTTAGCGCGTCTATTAGCAAAAGTTTTCAACATTTTATACCATGTTGGTGAATTCCCATCATGTTGGAAGATTGCTAAAAGGGAGAGGCTAGCAACCCTAATAATTACCGCCCAATTGCAATTTGCTCTGCACTCTCCAAAGTCATGCTTAATTTTCATCTTATGAAATATCTGGAGTCCAACAGCTTACTTAGTGACCGGCAGTACGGCTTCCGTAGGGGACGCTCTAGGGGTGACTTACTGGCCTTCCTTTCGGAAATGTGGTGTCAATCCATTCACCATTTTGGCGAAAGCAAGATGGTGGCTCTAGATATTTCCAAGTCGTTTAATAGATTGTGGTATGGTGCACTTATATCAAAACTTATTGCTTTTGGTGTCGGTAATAGTTTCTCTCGACTTATATCGAGCTTTCTCAGGGATCGCACTATACGAGTTGTTAAAAATGGGATCTCATAAACGAGTTCAAGGTAAATTCAGGGGTACCGCAAGGTTCCGTTCTTTCCCCTACCCTATTTCATATTTTTCTCAATGACCTTCTACGTCAGACTTCCAACCCCATCTATTCTTTCGCAGATGATAGTAGCATATGCCATTCATTTTCTTTTCGCAATAGACCAAGCCTTCGGGAAATTGGGGCTATTCGATAGCACATGGAAGATACCCTTAATCGCTACCTTTTGGTAATCTCAGAATGGGGCCTTGCGAATAGGGTTTAATTTAACGCTCATAAAATCCAGTGCTGTGTGCTTTCGCACAGGCGTACGGCTGAATGTGCTACCTCATCTATAATTATGGGTAATATATATATAAAGGAATCAGAAGTCCTCGATGTTCGTGGCATGAAAATTCACACCCATATCGTGAACAAAATGTGAAATTTTTTTTCCCATGAAATTTTCATTCCCCATGAAGGGAAAATTGCTATCGTGAGTTTCATGGGAACGTTTGTTCCCGCTATCAATTCGTACTGAATACAAATTAGAAAGAAGAAAATATTAATAGGGAAAAAAATATTCAAATTTTTTAAAGTTATGAAAAATGTAGAAATGTTAATGTTGCAAGAGGAGGAGATACTACAACAGAGAACAATTTCATTTCAAGAACGTGACGTGCAAGACGTTTAAAAGCCCTTGAAGTTACCCTAAACAGAAAAGGTCCAATCAATGGACTCAAGTGGGCTGTGGCAACACGGCTGCCTGCCTAACATACCCTAGACATTGGTACTGACCCATTTCAATAAAATAAATTTTTGTATCGGATCATTTAAAAAATATTTTTTTAATAAAAAATCTTTATAAATCTTTAACTAATAGATATATCTCTTTGTTTTGCATATTGACGAGCATAATGTCAGTCTGCACTGCACTAACTGATGTTGAATTAAAAAAATTTGTTATTGATGTAAATATTCTAATTAAAACATATAAAAACTGCATAATGTATGCAGTTCCCCAGCAGAATTTAAGTAAACAAATCTAAGGGAAAAGGAAAAAATTTCGAGAGAAAAAATTAATCCCGATAAGGGGAATGATTGCAATTTGGGGAAAAGGGAAAAAATTTCGAGTGAAAATATATTCATGATAGGGGTGTCAATGTGATGTTCGTTGGAAGCAGCATATTTTTCATGTTGCAAAAGAAGCATTCAGGTGCCTAGGTTTTTTGAAACGGTGTTAGAAATACTTCACTCCATCTGATCTCCTTACTGTCTATGTCACCATTATCAGGCCAAAAATGGAATACAACTCTCATGTGTCGGCCGGTGCTTCAAAGTATATTTTGGAGTTACTCGACCGCGTGCAGGAGAGAGCATAGAAGCTGATCGGTGACAGTAGGGTATCCAGCTCTAGTGACTCACTGGAGCATCGACGCAATGTGGGGTGTGTTTCACTGTTTATCGTTACTACAACGGAATGTGCTCTTATGAAATCAGAGAACTTGTTCCTGAAAACCGTAATTTCGCACGCGCATCGCGTTCTGAATCAAGAGTGAATCGCACTATGCATTACAGAGAGAATTCGTTTTTTAGCCGAACAGTTCGTATGTCTCGGCACTAACACGGTCGGGCAGACGGACATTGCTCAGTCGATTTCGCTATGCATAAGAAGTCAAAATATATGTACTTTATGGCGTCGGAAGTGGATATTGTAGTTATTACACACGGAATGAAAAACTTATATATACCTCTTTTCCACTTTTTGTGGTGAAGGATATAATTAAAAGGCGTCCCCATATGCGACGTAAATTGAGCTATATATCTTTTGAACCGTTGTAGACAAACGATTGAAAATTGGACTGAATGTCGATTGTTATGACCGTTATAGTAACCAGTATTAATATACAATTATTTTTAACCGACTTAAAAAAAAGAAGAAGGTTATCAATTCGACTGAATGTAGATTTTTTTATGTTTGTGCCTGCAGAACTCAGTCATTTCGGAACCGATTTTGAAAATTTTTGGTAATATGATAGACTATGCTCACAGATTGGTCCCGTTTAAAAAACAGTTCATAATCTTAAAAATTAAAGGGTGTCCCCATACATATTTTTTACGTGTATTATGAACTGTAAAGGGCGATTCTGTAAAATTTAAAATGACTGCGTTTTACTATGGCTGCTAATAACAAAAAGCTATACAAAAATAAATCTAAAAACTAAAGGGTGCCCCATAATTGATGTAAATTTACTTATATGGGCCTATCTTTCGAACCGTATAGACAAACGCTTGCAAATTGCACAGAATGTCGATTGCTGTGGTCGTTATAGTAACAAGTATTAATACTAAAAATTATAAATTAAAGTGTGCACGTTTTTTAACAGTTGTAGACAGACGTTTGAAATTTACAGCGAACCTGTATTGGTAAGTCCGCTATAACAAAAAGTATAAAATATGGATTTTGAAGTTAAAGGGTGTTACAATAGTTGATGTAATTTTAAGTATGTGACCAGACCTTTAACCTGTATTGCTAAGCCCGGCTAAGCCCGGTATATCAACGAGTTTATAATTTGAATTTAGAAATTAAAGGGTGTCCCATAATTGATGCAGATTTACTTATATGGGCCAATCTTTTGAACTGTTATATACAATTGCTTGCAAATTGGACAGAAAGTTGATTACTATGGCCGTTATAGTAATATGTTTTAATATTAAAAATTATAAACTAAAGGGTGCACCAATAGCACCGAGTATACAGAGGTGTCACGAGACTATAGTATTTCTCGTTTTTTCTATGCATCTCTTTCTTGACATCCTGTTGACTTCAATTTTGTTTTGATTTGTGTTTCTGGCGCAAAAAAAAATTATTTTTTAATATAGGCAAAAATGAGGGTGGGTTTTATGAAAATTTATAAAATTAAAAAAAAGTGATATTTATATGTTTTTATTTGATCAGGTTAAATTTATATTAATCATTTGACGAAAAAGTGACAGTTTTTAATTTTAACACATCCACAAAAAATTACACAGCATTTTTGCCGCAGATCACAATTTCTGCATTCAAAAAACTTTTTTACTTCTTTTATCTTGTAAAACCACAACATATCACATTTTTTACAAATTAAAAATACTTCGTAAATCATTTCTTTATTTACGCGAATAAACAATATTTTTTTTGTGGCAAAAACTTTTTGTGCTGTATGTTTTCTTGTAAAATATCTAGTTTTTGTTTTGTTTATTATGCCTTGTTCATAACAATAAAGCACTATATTTGTCTCTTTCTTGAGAACCTGCAGAAAACCTGATTATATTATTTTCATATGCCAAGGGTTTCACCTCTGCCAATAGTTCATTTAATTTGATGTATATGGCCATACTTTATAACAGTTGTAGACAGACGCTTCAAATTTTGAATTTGGAGTTAAAGGGTGTCCCAATAGTTGATGTAATTTCAAGTATGTGATCTAACTTTTGAGCCGTTATAGACAGAACGCTGAAACTTAAAATGGACCTGTATTGCTAAGCCCGCTATAACAAGTATTAATATTAAAATTGAAGGGTGCCACAATAGTTCATTTAATTGTGTATATGGCCATAGTTTTAAACAGTTTTAAACAGACAAGCGATTGAAATTTACAAAGAACCTGTATTACTGACTACGCTACAACAACAAGTATAAAATTTGGTTTTGGAAATAAACGGGTGTCTCAATAGTTGATGTAATTTAGTGTATGTGGCCGAACATTTAGACAGACAGCTGAACTTTACAAGGGACCTGTTTTGCTAAGTCCGCTATGACAAGAAGCTTAGCATTTGAATTTAGAAATTAAAGGGTGATCTGAAAATTAATGTAATTTGTTCTATATGGTTGTATTTTTTGACCCGTTGTATACAAATACCTGAATTTGAGACAGAATGTCCACTACTTTGTTTGGTATAATAAAAAGTATCAAAACTTTAAATTATAAACTAAAGGGTTTTACAATAGTTGATATAATCTGATGTATATGGCCAAACCGTTATAGACAGACGGTTGAAATTTACACAGAACCTAATTGCTACATATATTACAACAGCAAGTATATAATTTGAATTTGGAAAATAAAGGGTGACTCAATAGTTGCTGTAATTTGATGTATATTGTCAAACTATTGAACAGTTGAACAAGTATAAAGCCTGAAGATGTAAGGGTGTCCCAATAGTTAATGTAATCTAATTTATGTGGCCATACTCTTGAAATTCAAATTCTTGAAATCTGTTTTGAAGTCGTTTTTTTGCAAAGATTATAGATTAAAAGGTGCCCCAATATTTCGTTTAATTTAATGTATATGACCATACTTTTTTACAATTTTAGACACGTTGGAAATTTACAAAGAATCACATTGCTAAGTCTATTACAACAGCAATTATATAAGTTGAGTTTGGAAGTTAAAGGGTGCCCCTATAGTTGCTCTAATTTGATGTACATTGCCAAACTATTGAACAGTTGTCGACAAACGGTTGAAATTAAAAAGGAGTTGTAGTGCTAAGTCCGCTATATGAACTATAAATTTTGGAGATAGAATAATGAAATTCGATGTATATGGTCATACTTTTGAACCGTTATAGACAGATATATGAAATCTGTTTTGAAGTTGGTTTTTTTGCAATAATTACTTCTTCTTCTTTAAATTTTGGAACTTTTCTCTTCATAATTGAGTCACGAACGTGTGTTCATGCGCCATTTTTAATTAGTTCAGAATCCATTCAAATGTTAGGCTTTAGCAAACCAAAAATTTAATAGCACACACATTCGTTTAAGTTATCTGAATGAAAATTAACGAATTCATTAAATATTTTAAATATTGTTCATATGCAGTTACTATTTCATTAATAGACGAAAAAATTTTATTAATTAAACTACAAACTTATTGATTCTCTTACATAAATCAATATTGCTAGCAATGGTCATAGTTTTCTTTTTTATTTATCTTTTAAAAGGTCTATTGTATGTTAACTCATATTTGTTCTTGTTACTTATATTAGAGAAAATCTAAATACCTAAAACACACTTCAGCATACATCCGCATTTCATCATTATCCAGTGCAATTAAATAAAAAAAATAGCCATTATAGCTAACTTGTGTTTAGTAATTTTTAATTTTACGGACACTCTGTGTATGCGACTTGTGAATAGCCATCAACAGTTTGTTTGTTTTGAGCCATCAAATATCAATTAAAGTCGTCTTAAACGTTCGCGAAAGTAGTTCAACGACACTTGTAACATAAGTGTGTATCATAAAACAAGTTGTGTTTTTCATTTACGAGAATGACATATTTATCATTAAACTAAAAGTTTAAAAACTACAAAATGAAATAATAAAAGTATATATATATATATATATATATATATATATATATATATATATATATATATATATATATATATTAATATATATAAATAATTTTAAAGGTTTTTAGGTTAATCATAAGTTTCTAAAGCTCAAACTTGTTATATATGTATACATAAAATATTTTAAATACATATGGTAACTCCCAGCTGAAATAAAAACAAAAAAGAGTGCTGTATTTGGCTATGCCAAATCTTAATCACCCTTCACCATCTATGTAAATCTAGTTTAGTGAAGTCACTTTAATCAAAAAAGCAAATATTGGGGTGACAGAGAATCAAAAAATAAAAAAAAAATTGGTACTGCATATATATAAAGATTACATCGGCTCTTAATGGGTTAGCATTTTTAAGAAATTTTAGTATTTCATTAAAGATCTCTTCAAAAGTATTAAATGATACTCATATTGATATTTTAAAAAATTTTAACATTGGGCGAGCGCCAATTTCCCCACATGATGTGTTTTTTCTTATTTTATAATTCTCAATTATTCCATATATAGTGGAGTAGTGTTCTGTCATTTGTCCTGTCCGAACGCGTTTTTGTCGTTGTTTTTTAATTTATCAATTTAATTTAATTTAATTTATTAATTTAATTTATTTACATAAAAATGCCATAGGCTCTTAATGGATTAAGCATTATTGAAAAATTTTAGTATTTTCTTAAAGATCTCTTCAAAGCTTTAAAATGATAAACATATTGATATTTTAAAAAATTTAAAAATTTCAGAGCCCGGAAAATAGGGGCGTGCGCAAATTTTTTAACTCGATGTTTTTTCTTATTTTTAATTCTTTATCGCCCCATATATTTATTTTTTTGATTGGAGTTGTTTTATTGTTTCAAATAACATGAAAAAAATAGAGGTAGGCGTGGTGTTTTGCCTACTGCCTCAAAGGACATGGACCGACCATGCTGATTTCCAATAGCAACTCTATTGACACTATATCTGATCGATTGACATATTTTTTTTTTTTTTTTTGTGAAGTCCAGTTTGCCGAGGCGGACGGACAAACGGACATCGCTCATTCGACTTCGCTATGCATTTCTTATGCCAGAATATATATACTTTACGGACTGACAAACTTATATATAATTTTTCCACTTTTTTTGTGAAGAAGGGCGTTATACATTTAAAACGAATATGCACCGTATTTTGGTAACGGCAGTCTCTTACCATAGTACTTGACTTAAGGTTTTCGTTGGCCTCATGCCAACGTCAGGTGATGTTTTTTGCCTCCAATATTAATACAAACACGTTGGAAGAGACAAAACAGTTCATAAGGAGAAATGTTGTCAAGAAGTCAAGTTTATCTCTATTTGTCAGTTTGTGGTGTTTTTTTTTTGTTTTGCTGGAAACGGATATTGAAAGGTCTTGGGTTACGTAACCCAAAAAAAAAAAAGGAATCGCATTTTCTCAGATATGTACTCCGCAAAAAAATGTATTTTAAGGTAAAGTTTACGAACAATGAATTCTGAAACTCGTGTGTATACCAGGTCTGCAAGTTTAAAATGTCGTTTATTTCTTAAAATATATACACAGTAATTTAAAAAAAAGTATAATATATTTTATTCAAAGTACTGGCCCTCGCTTTGTACATATTTGCCCATCTCTCTGGCAATTTGTGGATACCATTCCAAAAGAATGCTTCATCTTTATTTGAAATCCATTCATCGAGCCATTTTCTTACATCCTCCAAATTGTTAAAGTGTTGCTCAGCCAATGAGTGTCCCATCGATGAGAAGAGGTGATAATCAGAAGGCGCCAGGTCAGGTGAATACGGCGGGTGGGGTAGGAGTTCCCAACCAATTGACGAAATCGTTTCCTTAGTCAATCTGGCTGAATGTGCAGGAGCGTTATCATGCTGAAGAATGACTTTGGCGTGCCTGTGAGCCCATTCTGGGCGTTTTTCGATCAATGCGTGACTCAAATTGATCATTTGTTGTCGGTAGCGGTCGGTATTGACTGTTTCGCCGGGTTTGAGAAGCTCGTAGTAGACTACTCCCTTCTGATCCCACCACACACACAGCATTGTCTTCTTCCCAAAACGATCCGGTCTTGCACTCGATGTGGATGGTTTTCCTGGCGTTACCCATGATTTTATTCGTTTGGGATTCTGAAAATAAATCCATTTTTCATCGCCAGTTACAACTCGATGCAAAAAACCCTTTCTTTCGTGGCGTAAAAGCAGCATTTCGCACACATGCCGCAAATGCTCTTTATTTGGCTTAAAATTAGACATTTTTAACACCAAAGAAAGGTATGATACGTCCACGTAAACGACTTAAAAACAACTGACTTTTGTAAACAAATGACTAACAAACAAAATAGCGTTTAGAGATAAGCAAATCCTTCAATAGGCTAAGAGCGCATTCTATTGGAATTAAAACGACATTTTAAACTTGCAGACCTGGTAAGCAATTAAGTATGGGTTCGTTCAGTTGTTGCAAATGCTTTGTGAATAATCAACATCTGAATGCTTTTTAAATAAATATTACAAAAACTTTTCGCTATATAATGGACACTTACTTAAGCTGTATTTAGCATCTGAAAACCAAAAAAGTTCTTGCATAAAATATAATAAGCCGTCTTACTGAGATAAGATGATATCAATGCATGAATAAATACTTATGAAAAGAATAAATACTTATGAATAAATACTTATGAAAAGACTAATGGTGGTTTGCGTGGCAAACTTTATTTGAACACTAACAGGGAGGGACAGGCGGACATCGCTCAATCGACTTCAGAAAATATATACACTTTATGCGGTCGGAAATTAATATTATAGAAATTACACACGAATGACGTATTTATATATTTCCTTTTCCCTTTTCCGAGTAACGGGGCTCTTAAATTTAAATTTTTTTTTTTAAATATCAATATATTTATCTTTTTAAAGCTTTTGAAGAGATCTTTTAGGAGATAATAAAATTTTTTAAAAATGCTTGAGAGCAGTACCAATTTTTTTTTATTTTTTAATTCTCTGTCACCTCAATATTTGCTTCACTAAACTAGATTTACACAGATGGCGAAGGGTATATAAGATTCGGCAAAGTCTAATATATCACCCTTACTTGTTTTTGTTTAATATTTGTAAATTAATCAAAAAAATGTTCTCTGGACTTCTTCCAATTGAGTACAGTTTTTTCATAAAAGTACTGGTCAAGAACACTGCAAATGAATATGCTCAATATATGTCTGATATTAATTAGCATTCATATAATTTACAAAACAAAGTTTTTGCATATAATGCTTCTTCAATATATTATTTATAAAATTGGAAATAAATGCAAAAAATAGCTGTGTGCAAAAGTTTTGATGATTTTCATGCATGTATTTTTGAACAATTTATTCAAAAAAATATATTTTTTATTAAAATCGTCATCATCAGAAAGTAAAGTGCTTTATAATTCCACGTCATTGCCAATATGTTTTGGCCAACATTATTATCATCATTATTACTAGCAACTTTAAATCTAAAAAAATTAACGTTAAATTTCGAAACTTTCACAAATATATTAATTATGTGTACGCTTGTGAAACAATGTCTTCCTTTTTTAGAAATGTATGAGATGATTAAAATGTTGTACAACAGAACCAGTTTAACCAGCGTTACTTTCACAACCGGATGATAATAAAATCGTATTTGTTTTTTTTTTCTTTGTTTACATGTAGACATATGAACACATTTCTAGATTGGGTTTTTAATATGCAACTATTCACAAAGGCCAGGTAAAATAATGTAAACCTGAAGAGAGTTACAGTCAGTGTTGTTAGTAGCTGGACAAAAGTAATTTGTTTTAATATTTGTTGCTGGCAAATATCGTGTTTAAAATTTTGTTCACATTTTATGTTAATGCAAACGAAAATATATTAATAAAAAAACAGACACTAGCACTATCGACTATTAATTTAATAAATTTACACGTATTCTAAATATAAAGTCGAATTTTTACCTTAGTATTTTTTAGCTCTTCACCTGTAGTTTTTTTAATACAAGATAGGACTATTTTAAAATCAGATTTAGAAAGCTAATACAATAGGAAATAACTTGTAAAAAAATTTTGTCTTTGTCTTCATTACGTTAGTGGAAATAATTTTTTAAATTGAAATTTCATAAAAAGGTAAACAAATGTGAAATTTTAGTCAAAAAATACTTTCATTTTTAAGTAGATTTTTAACGTTTTTAGTTAATTTGTAAAATTTTTAATTTTTTCTTCAAAATAATTCTTGTGAAGCATTCCTCATTCAGCATTGTTTGAATATAGGCAGTTTTTTTTAACAAAAATCTAAAATTTGGAGACTTTTAAAAAAATCATTCTTTTATAACCAACAATTCTAGAATGATTGCTTTTCAACAATTTGCCAGGTTTTGTAGACATCCTGTGCATAAATGGGGTCTGGGGAGGCGATTGAAAAAAAATAATTCAAGTTTTGGGAAGAAAATTGTTTATCTACACAAAAAATAATATTTTAATATATTGTTTTCCAAAGTTTTTACTTATTTTAGTTACGTACCTTCTTGAAATCAGCCATTTTATTTTAGCAGGTGACTTTGTTTTTTAACTGATTGGGGTTGAAAACCCTTACAAGCATATTTTAACCAGGATAACGACACACAGTGGCGTGAAATAAAAAAAAAAAATAGAATAAAAGTCTGGAACTTCTACTCTACTTGACCGATTTTCATGAAACAAACTGTGGCTTATATAGGAGGTCATAAGATTTTCACCTATGGCATTTGGATACACCCTGTGTCAGTACAGGATAGTACCACAGGGCTTCAAAATAGTTCGCGTCAAATTTGAAAAATTTTTTAGTGCTTAGAACTATATCAAAAGTGAACCGATAAAAAAAAATTTATTTTCAGTAATGAACATAAAGGAAAAACGTGCTTGGAATTTGCATGGTATCTTTTATACATTAAGAGACTTTTAAATTTGAAATACAAAATTTTTACCTTGGCATTTTTTGGTTTTTTACCAGTAGCTTTTTTAAAATACAAGATGGAAGTATATAAAAAACAAATTTAAAAAGCTTATACTATAAAAAATAACCTGTAAAAATTTTTTTCCTTGACTTCGTTAGGTTAATGGTAATAATTTTTTTAATTTGAAATTGTAAAAAAAGTTAAACAACAAATGTTTGCAAAAATTTTTACTAATTTTAATAATGTACCTATTAGCCTTTTACGAGATGAAAATCTGATTTAATATTTTTGTATATGTTTCGACATATTCAAGGTAAAATTTCATTCGCAAGACATCACTTTTTAAAAAATTTTTTTTAGCGGTATCTTTACAATTTTTTTTTTCTTTTAACTACTCCAAGAAGTGGAGTTTGGAAATTGGATTCTGTGTCGGTTATTGCTTTGTAACTTTTCGATCTCTTATTATTAAATTCGATTCAAAGGATACTGTAATCAATTTACCAGATATCATAACATCAATAGGCTCCATATTGTACATTTCGCCTCTTATACTATAAAAAAGATTTTTAGTTGTTTCTCTGTTTTCTTTAATATACTCGAAACTTATTGGACGACTTAAAAATTTTGAGCCTGGTATAGTATTAATCCACATTTGCTTAACTGACTTATGACTTGCATATATCTATCATCAACTCGCAATTATTGCATCTATCTAAATCTTCCTTGTCTTCCCTGTATTTTGAAGAAGGTCTGTCAAAGCAACAATTGCACTTTTATTATCTACAGATACGGAAAAAAGAAAAAATGTCCTCCTTTTTTTAAGTAATTGCGTAGTAGCTTGCTTGTTTTTTTAACGCATTCCCCAAAATATTATATTTATTTCTTGACAAACCCAAATTCAGAACGAGTGCTAATGATTCTTCCCCCTTGAAATGTATATTCAAATTAGGTGTTGGTATGCTTTCAACTATTCGTTTTAATCTTTTCGGTAAAGCTAAAGTACTACAATCATTCAATGCCCATTTCGGTTGGAATTTCCTTAAAACCAATTTAAAGGAATCTTCTATTTGGTTTCCGGATAAGAATTAAGCAAATTTTCTCGTTTATTTCTTTTAGCCTTGTAATGAACATGGTCATGATTTTTACTTGGAATCCCATACTTCTTTTTTGGATTTCCATAGATAGTCCCATATTTAACAAATCCTCGTTTTTATTTTGAAATTTAGATTTTATGTTATTGCACTACTGTACCTTTTTTATACCCTTCACCACAAAAAGTGGAAAAAGGGTATAACTAAGTTTGCCATTCCGTGTGTAATTTCTACAATATCCATTTCTGACCCCAAAAAGTTTATATATTCTGACTTCTTAAGCATAGCGAAGTCGATTGAGGGATGTCCATCTGTCCGTTTATCCGTCCTCGGCAAACTTGATTTCACAAAAAAAAAATAAAATAAATATGTCAATCGATCAGATGTATTGTCGAAAGAGGTGCTATTGGAAATCAGCATGTTCGGTCCATATCCTTCGAAGCAGTAGGCAAAACACCACGCCCACCTCTCATTTTTTCATGTCATTTGGAATAATAAAGTAACTCCAATCAAAAAAATAAATATGTGGGGCGATAGAGAAAAAAATAAAAAAAAATATCCAATGAAAAAAATTGTGCTCGCCCATATTTTTCGAGTTACGGGGCTCTGAAATTTAAAAATTTTTTTTAAATATCAATATGGGTATCATTTTAAAGATTTTGAAGCGATCTTTAAGGAAATACTAAAATTGTATAAAAATGCTTAACCCGTTACGAGCCTATGTCATTTTTATGTAAAATTTATATATGCAGTACCATTTGTTTGTTTATTTTTTCATCTCTGTCACCCCAATATTTGCTATTTTGATTGGAGTTACTTTACTAAACTAGATTTACGCAGATGATGAAGGGTATATAAGATTCGGCATAGCCATAATATAGCTTACTTGTTTGTATATGTTCTTTAAAAAATTGTCTATTTTTTGCTATTGCAAAAAACCATAAGTATAAGTAAAGATCATTTAGTGAATTTTAGCGAGCGACAATTAACATCACTGAGATTTGTCTACATTAGTTTGCAAAGTATATTATATTTAATTTAAGTCTCCATAGCAGCTTATATACAAGTAGAAATAAGTAAGAAGTAAGCTACTTTGTGATCTTTATATACGCTTATTAATAAATAGAGATAAAACAGTCTTTAAATTTAATAGGCAACGTATTCAAGTATACACAGATGCGTGAACACAAGTGTCGCAAAGTAACGTGAAATTAAAAAAAAAATGGAATAAGAGTCTAGAACTTGTAAAAAAAAGAAACAACTCAAACCAAAATCGATTTTCATTCATTTATAATATTTACAGTTCAGCTCTTAATTTTCATAAACGATCTTTCAAATATAAATCCTTTATGAATGACAGTTCGGGTCTGCATAGATTTTCAAATCTGTTTTTTTTTTGCTTGGTAAAAGCAGACCAATGCGACATATTTTACCGATAATGACGTTGACTATAAAAAGAACATGATTGGATTTTCAGCAGATGGAGCTGCTGTCGTGATAGGCATAAAACATTCCGTTGCCCAAATTTAAAAAATTCAAATATCAGATTTATTTGTTATAAAATTCGTAAATATGTCACTCACTGGTATTATGTTTGTCATATGTATAATTCAAATTTTTATCTATTGTGGAGACACTAGCTAGAGATGTATGAACCAATTTGATAAAATATTAAATTTATTATATAAAGATTTATTTTTAAAGATTATTATTAAAGATTTTACAGCCATCCCAAGCGCGTTGGCTTATTGTAGAGTCAGTTATAAGTCGCTTATTAGATTTAAATCAGTGATTAAAAATTTATTATTCATTTGCTGTTAATAACAATCAAATCGACAATGCTAAATTCGTATTAAATAACCCTAATGATACTAATAAAATATATTTATCTTTTAAAAGGGCATTCATGGTATTATTAATAATTTTAATAAATTGTTCCAAAGCGAAGCGACAGAGATTTACAATTTAAATAATCAGATGACAAAACTATTAAAACAATATTTAATAAAAAGCGATAACCTAGGTACTCATGCAGCTGAAATAGTTTCAAGCACAATTTTTAAATTGAATTATTGATTTTTATAATGTAATGAAATCGCTAGACTTTTTAGCCCAAATTTAATAATAAATGGTGACACAAAATTAGTTTGAGACAGGTTAAAATTTTCCAAAGATTTTTTAAAGAAAATAAACACAGGACTTGGAGTTTAGAGAGTTAGGAGTACTAGATATAAAAGATATACTAAATGAAATAGAAATGACTTTAGTAAATTTCTGGGAAAAAAAATCCAAATAAGACTTACTGGTTCTGATTCCGCTTTTCCAACTCTTTCAGCGTTCAAAATATAAAGACTGTGCAATATTTATCGGCAAATGTTGAGAGAATATTTAATCGGGTAAATTTAAGTAAAACAAAATTTCGCAATCGCTTAGAAAATGAATCTTTAGCAGGAATATTGCTTACAAAAGATTATTTGAAACTTAATGAAATTTTACTTTATTTTCGGCTTTTTGGTTCTTTTTAATTAATTTCTAAACATTTTTAAAAAGAAAAATTATTTACAAATGTATGCGGACGTTTTCCAAAGAACAGAAGAAAAATGAGACGCTAGCAGAATGAAATGCAGCATTTTCTGGACCGCCACATCCTTCATCAGCATTCTTTGCATCTATCTACCTTATGTTATGTACATCGCAAACATCATCTATTTAACCAACTAATCTTAATGTTAATATGGTGAGACGAAGTTCACACACAACTTAAAGCTTTTTTCTTTGTAACTCGTCTTGAACATTTGTTGTTGCTTTTTTGTGCTAGCAATTTGATAGCCACGAATGCAACTTTTGTTTATTTTTTAATTGTTCATAATTGTTAGCTGACAACATTATAGACACTGTTTCAGTATCATGTTGACTTTTATGATACTGAAACAGTGTCTACATTAAAGTTCACATTAAAGTCAGTGTACACATTAAAGTTCTGGCAACACTGGTATTGCCACGAAATGCAACTCTTTTTTATTATTTTTTATTATTCATACTTGTTTGCTCACAACATTATAGATGCTGGTCAGTGTTGCCCAAACTATGGGTTTCCCGCTAGAACTGGTGGTTTTTTGTTATCAAAAGCGCGAAGTAAGAAAACAACCGCTAAGTGGTTTTTTTTCAGCTGGGAAAAGCTAAACTTGACGGATTTTTAGCGTTTTCTTAAGCTACGATAGGTTTTCTTTGTTACAAAGTAAGCCTTACTGTATATTTCTAACCTTTTATATAAGTATATAGATTATTCGTCTCTGCTTTGTTTTTTTAAACTCTAAAAACAATAAATTTAAAAGTAAATAACGAAATATATTTTAACTGGGACATTAAAAACTTTTTTTAACTAATAGAAATTGTAATTTCATTGCTGAACACGAATTTGAAGTCAGATTCTGTCTATCACGCACAGTTTCTTGAGAAATTTTAGTCTTTTATCCAAAAATTTAAGGTTTTGGTAAATTTGACGATTTTTTTTGGCATCAAAACATAGTGAAAAAAATTCAAAAGCCCGATGATTTTAAGCTCAATAAAGTATGATTGAACAAAAAAAAATTTGATGGGAATATTACAAGTGGTTGAAGAAATATGGCTAAAAGTTTTTTCCTGTATGTTTAATCTTACAATTTTTTTTATGGTGGTATCCTTTTCATTCAAATCCCTACCTGCCCCCCTTTCACCCTCAATACCCCAACCCCCCCTTCGCACTCTGCCGCTCTCTTGTCTCTATTTTCTTCTAGGATTTGATCAGTACCCTCCAGGCTTTCGCTCCAAGTTTCTGCTCTTTTCTCTCAAAATCAGAGGGCGATAGAATTTTTCTGAGTTCAGATTCGGACTCAGCACACCTGAAAACATGAGAAACAGGCAAAATTGCTCAAGGGAGGGGAAAAAAGTTTTTTTTTTTGCAGAACAGTGTTATCAGTAAATAACGTATTTATAACGCAAAAAAGTGGATGTCTGTCAATATTTGGAACTACTGGGTTATGGAAATAATCGAAACAATTTTAAATCAGCTTAATAAAATAAATGCTCTAAAATGGAATAATCTAATAGATACTACATCTTTTTGGTACGAAGCATCATTCTTCTTCATTATTTAGCCTATGTAAGAAATGATGGCAAAAAAACTGAAATAAAACACTATTGCAACCAAAGAAAAGCTAGAGTTGATGCGCTTAACCACCACTTGCTATCTTTACATGTATGCGCATGACTAAGCGATGAACTGTTGCCTTATTTTCAAATATGATAGACGTATCAGCAAGTAACTCCTACGTTATTTGGACTGATATGAATCCTACATGGAATTTTGAAAAAAATTCAAACAGGCTTTATCTGGTACAGTTGAGAGATCAGCTAATAAAGAAGCATATTTTGTGAAGGAAAATTTTTCCACTTGGACTATCAGCAAGAAATCTTGTTAAAAATATTGAGTAACAAATTGATCACATAGGTGCCTCGCAATGTTCTATACAAAATAGTACAAATTCACTATTGTCCAGTAATTTACCAAATAAACGATAGCAACAAATTCTTAAGTTAATATACATTAGTATTAAAAATACAATTATTGGTCTTCGTCGGCATAACAAATACTGCTTCGATTACAAGGTTCCGAAAAAATTTGCAAACTTAATTGGAATTATTTACCAACTTTCCAAACTTAGATAAGTTTACAAATGTACAAACTCACTCTTCACCGAAGAAAAAAAGAGCTACAAATAAATCGCCTAATGTGCCAATAATTACATACACTACAGTGCCTACTACCCATAATCCTGCTGAAATAATTGACGGGAGTCCTCTGTCAGCAACACCTTCGAATATAATTTTCGCACAAGACATGAATGCTTGTGCTCCAGATAATGACAATACAACATCTAACAGTAATTTAGTAGCTCACAGCCCCTTACGAGCTGTTCCTCCAAGAAGAGCTATTTTTGTATCTCGTCTGGCTAGTGATACCACTATCGAAGCAGTTGACTACTTTTAAAAAAATAAAGTTGGAAAAGAGGCAGATATATCAATATACAAATTCAAATTTTCTCAACCAAGATCCATATCATCTTTTAAAATATCGATTCCACCTAAGCTATATGATGTTTTGTTGGATCCGACTTTCTGGCCAAATAATACACTTGTTCGCGAATTTACACCCAGAAACAGATCAGATAACATTGCTATTCTCCCTCAACATAACATTGAGGCTTCAAAAAACTGAAATCCATTACTACTGATTATATTTCTATTATTTACCAAAACGTTCGCGGCTTGAGAACAAAACTTTCATCATTATATGTGGAAAGCTTCAACTTGGATCATCAAGTCTTAGTATTTACTGATACATGGCTTAGCGATATCTTTTTAAATTCTGAAATACTATGTAATAAATTTAACATCTTTCGTCGTGATCGAGGCAGTAAAACTCCTGGCGGTGGAGTACTTATTGCAGTTTCAAATAGTTTGTCGTCTGAACCGGTCGCATCTGATTCAGTATTTGATATTGAATTTATATCTGTATTGATTAAAAACAAGGGTAAACGGATTTTTATAACATGTTCTTATGTGCCGCCATCTTCTCTAATGCGGATATATACTCTACATGCCGAAGCCATTAAATCTATTGCTCAATCTGCATTTACAGAAGATTCAATTTTTAGTTTTGGAGATTTTAATTTGCCATCAATATCCTGGAAGTATTTACCGGAAAAAAAATTTCTTGTTCAAACTACGCTGGGCTCTAACAGTAATGAATTCTTTAATATTTTATACGATTTGGGCTTATACCAACTAAATGGCATCATGAATAGTTCCTCAAGGTTACTAGACCTAGTTTTTGTTAATAATGTTACTGATTGTTTTATTAGGCGCTCCTTACCCATAACAACACCTGAAGATATCTGCCATCCTACTATCGAATTATTAGCTTCAACTCCATATAAATCTGTGGTGTCTTTATGTATAAAGTCCTTCTCTTTCAAGAACACCAATTACAGTTTATTAAATGAACTCCTAAAGAATACTAACTGGAATAACATTCTATCTTGCACCGATATAGATAAGATGACTAAAGCCTTTTACCATAAGATTTATTCTTTTATGGACTTGTGTATTCCGAAAACAATAACCAAGCAAAACGTTGGTCCTCCTTGGAATAATAAACAATTATCGTACGCTAAAAATAGAAAGAACAAACTATACAAAAAATTCAAACTGTCTGGTGATTCTGCTGATTATGTAAGGTATTCCATTAGCTGCGCTACATATTCCTCGCTTAACAAAATATTTTATAATATTTATATACAAAAATTGAGAATTAATTTAAAACGTAATCCAAAGGCATTTTTCAAATTTGTAAATCAAAAAAAGAAAACGAATGGATTCCCTTCCGCTTTAAAGTTTCATCTAACCGAATCCAGTGATGATATCATTATAAGCAATTTATTTGCCGATTTCTTCTCAACAATATACTCAAATGCAAAGTATGATAAATCTTTCAAGTATCCATTCAACATCGCTAAAAGTCAATCAATTAATATACCATTTATTGATAAATCAACAATTAAATTAAAAAGTCTTAAATTCTCATATAACAGTGGACCTGATAAAATTCCTAGCAATATTCTGATAAATTGCGCTGATAGTATTTCTATCCCTTTAGAAATTTTGTTGAATACATCAATAAAATATGGTAATTTTCCCGAAATCTGGAAGGATTCCTTTATCATTCCTTTTTTTAAATCAGGAAACAAATCCGATGTTTCAAATTACCATGGTATTGCAAAATTAAGTACTATACCTAAATTATTTGAAAAAATTATCACCGAACATTTATGCTTTCATACATCAAATTTGACAACACATCATCAGTATGGATTTAGAAAGAGATGCTCTAGTATAACAAATCTTTTACATTTTTCAACAATTATACATCATGGGTTTCTGCAGAAACAACAAACTGACGTGATATACACCGATTTCAGCAAGGCATTTGATAAAGTCAATCATATGCTTCTGAAGAAAAAATTGGAATTAATTGGTTTTACCGATTTAAGTGTCAAATGGATATACTCTTATCTAACAAGCAGAAAACAAACGGTTCGTTTTAATAACTCCTGCTCTACAAGCATAGATGTTGTATCTGGGGTTCCACAGGGAAGCCACCTTGGGCCGCTTCTATTTTCGTTATTTATTAATGACTTGCCTGATGTCATTCAATCATCCAATATTTTGATGTATGCCGACGATGTAAAAGTTTTTCATAATTACAGTCAAGTAACCGACCAGCAACATCTGCAAGCTGACCTTAACTCGCTTCACAATTGGTGTAAAATAAATCTTATGGAGCTAAATCTGAAGAAATGTAAATATATGGCTTCGCTAGAAAAAAACCGATACCTGCACGCTATTTTATCGATGACTATCACCTGGAAGAAGTAGATAAAATATTGGATCTTGGATTATTACTTGACCCTCAAACTTAATTTTATCTCACATATAAATTTGACAGCAAACAAAGCTAGAGGTGTACTGGGATTTGTAAAACGTTGGGCTAAAGAGTTTGATGATCCATACGTTACTAAAAGCCTTTATATATCGCTTGTCAGGCCTATTCTGGAGTACGGATCCATAATTTGGGACCATATGCATAAAAAATATTCAGATGTTCTTCAATCTGTTCAAAAACAGTTCCTGCTTTTTTGCCTCCGTGGATTAAACTTTAACCTACTCGAGTTACCTGCCTATTCAGCCAGACTTTGTCTTATTAAGCTACCAACTCTAAGGAGTCGCAGAACAGTACTAAATATTTCCTTTATTTTTGGAGTGATTAGTGGCGATTTATCCACTCATTTACTTATTAACAGAATTACTTTAAATGTACCACAACGCCCTACACGTAATTTTATCCCTTTAGCTGTAGAATTTTTTCGGGCTAATTATGCTAACGCAGACCCTTTTAGGAGAATTTGTGCAGATTTTAATAAATATTATAAGTTTATTGATTTTAATTTGTCACTAAGCTCAATTAAAAATATCATATTAGTTTACCTAAACAACTAGTTTTTTATTTATGTACAGTTTTTTTTTATTTGTTACATTTTTATTACTGCATGCATGTTTAATTTAAGCCAATTGATTATGTTATTTAAAGTTTTTTTATTATTGTATGTATGTTAATTTAAGCTAATTTCATGTTGTATTTAAATTAAAATGTCTGCAAGGATTTAAATTTCCGTAGACAATTAAATAAATAAATAAAAAATAAATAAATAAAAAAATATTTATTCCAGTTTTAAAAACGAAACTAATATGTATGCAGAAATAAGCAAAGTCTTAACTACAGATGGACAATTATTGCCATATTCATAAAATAATATCAGTTTATTTTATGAATACGAAAGTTAGTATTAAAAACAGTATTAAAATATAAATTGTTCATACAATTTTTTGCCGGTTTATGTCAGCGTTTTTTTCGACTAGTTAGGATTTGAATTATAGATCTTATAAATGAATGAAAATTGAATTATTTTAGGTTCATTTTTAATATAACTTCTAAACATTTCTAGAAAGAAAAATTATCTACAAATGCATGCGGACGTTTTCCAAAGAAAACAAGAAAAATTAGACGCTAGCAGAATGAAATGCAGCATTTTCTGGACCGCCACATCCTTCATCAGCATTCTTCGCATCTATCTACCTTATGTTATGTACGTCGTAAACATCATCTATTTAACCAACTAATCTTAATGTTAATTTGATAAGTTCACACACAACTTAACTGTCGTCCCTAAATTAGCGCGTAAGACGGAATGCAATGTAATTTATAGCTTTTGCGCTGGAATGTCATCCCTAACTAGGCTGTCAGACGATCAAGTTTTCATTCAATTTTTAAAATTTCTCTTATTTTTTTACCAATTCACTCACACTTTAAAAATTTGCTGAGAATTTGCTTTCAAGTTTTCGTACAATTGAGTGTTTTATATTACATTCAAGAAAACAGCTGATCCAAGTTCTTTCCTCCAAATAAATTTTATTTGTTTTCTTGACGACATCTTGCTTAAAAACTTGCTTTGAAAATGAGTGCAGCCTACATGACAGCTTTAAATTTTTGTGAATTTCGAAAAGCTGTATGTGTAAATATCTTGAAAGAGAATTAAACAAAAACTTGACCGTGCGTCAAATTTTGTGTCTTTAACAGTAATGTTAACTCATTTTATTTTATAAAACCCACTGTATAAGAATAAAGAAGAGATAAAATCGCTAGATTGCATTGAAAATAACTAAATTGTCATTACTTTTCAACCATAACTAAACAAACCAACAAGCAGCCAACTTCACTTTGCCTGTGGGCACGGCCTGATAAGAGAATGTTTTGCTATTACACGATCATGACAAGTTTGTCAAACATCAGTGCGCAAGCAGATTCTGAATAGTAAAGTTCGTTTTTGTGATAGCGCATGAATTAATTGCAATAGCCGAATTCACAATCTTGTGCAAATAGTCTTGCATCATAGCATTTCCAAAATTGTGTAGCATACTTTTAGTCTACACCAACAAAACATATTAGTCCAATTCACATTCTTGTGCAAAACATATAGTAATGAGTAAAATATGCTACACAATTTTGCAAATGCTATAATGCAATACCATTTGCACAAGATTATGAATTGGGCTAATATGTTTATTTTATTTTACAACACTATTTGTTGCATTTGTTTCAATTTTTTTTTAATTTTTCTAAAAACTTTTTTTCGTTTCAAATTTCTGTTATTATAACATCACTCTTTATTTGCCATAATTCCGGAAAACTTTCACATAGTTTAATAATTTCCTTTAAAACGCGAATTAAGAAACTTTATTCAGTTATTTTAAAAAGAAATATACTATTTTATTGTTTATTAATTTTATTTAAGACTTTATTTTGATATTAACAGAAGAAAATAAAACTTAAAACTAAACTTACAAATTAATTATGTTTATTTATATTCAAACTTGGCTTTAAAAAAATTTATTTAATTATTGTATTGCATTTTCGTATAAGAACGGTAATAAAATTATAAAAATATGAGTGCAATATCACCACTTTTGCCATCACTTATAACCTAGCAAATAATAAGAATTTCAATGTAATACCTATTACAACCTTTTACTTTTAATAATTTCTCAATACACATTATTTTTATTCGCTTTATATTTCACTCGTGCGCTCTAGCCAAGCCATATTTAATGTTCGCCGAAAAAAACACAATGGAAATTTACACTGTGTTTGAAAAACATACTATTAAACGAGTATGATGGCAAACACAAAATATCAAAATTTTTTGATTTTCATCCAGCGCCGCTGACAAACACGAAATTTACCCTATTACACGAGTTTGATGGCTTGTCATCAGGCCATGCTGACAGGCAAAGTGCTATTTAGGGATGCTTTATACATTTTGTAGGTGCATGTGAAATTTTGACAGACATCTTGCGTTTTACGCGCTAATTTAGGGATGACAGTAAAGCATTTCTTTGTCGTTCTCTTTGTAACTCGTCTTGTACATTTGTTGTCGCTTTTTTGTACTAACCTTCGGTATAGCCACGAAATGCCACTTTTTTTGTTTTTTTTTTATCATGAATCAAGAAAAGAAGATTGCGCATTGCGCATGTCAGTTAGTTTGTTGTATAGCATTCTCTCTCTCATGTGTGACGAAGGCATAGAATATTTTTTGTAAACAAACTTCATTTGTGTATGGGAAGTGCAACAGAATTAAAGTAAAAAGGGTAAAAATTTATTAAAAATAAAAATAAGAAAAGAGTTAACTGAATTAGAGTATGATAGTTTCGAAAACCTCGCAGGCTATATTTGCCACAAACTTAAAAATTATATCCCAGATATTGCAGTGGCACAAAACAAGGAAGGTCCAACGTATTCGTGGGTTGATCATGTATCTGAGGGCGGATTAATAAAGCCGACACCTGAAACATTGAATTATATTGAAGAACTGAACCAAATATTAAAAAAAAAATAATAATAAAGACGGTCTTCTCATTAAACAAGATGTTGTAAAAGATTTAACTAAACAGGCTTATCATATTAAATGTGGTGAAAAAGTAAAGTAAAAAAAGCTATATTTTAGATCAAAAATGTATTCTAAAATACGAAAACTTAATGCGAAGCTTAAAGACTACAGCATGACTTAAAAAAATAAAGAAAATAAAAAATTTACTTATTTTTTAAACATTTTGGCTTTAATTTTACTTTAAAAACAATTTTATTTTATTTAATTGAGTTAACCAATCAACGAAATGGCCATAGGAACTAGCTTTACCACTAATAATTAATATTTGATTTTATTTAAAATATTTGGCTAACAACCACACTGAAAAGTGAACTAATATAAAATAATTATTCCCAAAAATCATTTTAAATAAAAATTGCAAGTGACTGTGCAAAAAAGCTCTGGCAACTCACTATTTTTTGAGTTTATTATAAACACAAATGTATGGTTGTTGCCATTTGCTTTTATTTTGATTACTTCTTACAACTACCCGTAGAGTTGGAAAAAAACCAACCACGTGTATGTAGATGTGTAAGCAGAAATAAAGTCACTATTGATTATTGGTATTTTGTTTAAGCTTTGATGCTTGTGTTTATTAATTTTTTGTCCACTTCTTAGTTGGTTAAAAAAATGTTTAAATATAATAGGCAGCTTTAGCTTATCTAAAATATGGTAGAAGGTTCCCTGATGAGTTGAGTTGAGCAATCAACGAAATAGCCATAGGAACTAGCTTTACCACTTATAATCAATATTTGATTTTATTTAAAATATTTGGGTTATTAGCACACTAAAAAGTGGACTAATATAAAATAATTATTCCCAAAAATCATTTTAAATAATTTTATTTTACTTTCAGTTGTTTGGCATTAAGGTCATTAATAATTATTATATATGTATTTCCTTTATAAAAAGATTAATGTAGAATAACTAATGAAATAACTTCTAAAAATTTATAATTTTTTATAAGAATTTTCATGTAAGCCAAAGTTTAAAATTTTGGTAGCCCGAAATAGATCTTCTTCTTCTCGGGCTTCAAGCCCAAACACAACATTTTTACTCGACTATGTCCTCTTTCTTCCCATTTAAAATTTTGTTCATATCAATGCACCCGTATACAAATTATGCAATTATTTCCAGTTTTGCGCCAAAAATCTCCTACACTTTTTAAAACAAACATTCATTTTCGTTCTATTGTGACTTGTTTTTTTGATTCATGATTTTTTATTATTCATAATTGTTTGCTCACAACATTATAGATGCTGGTTCAGTATCATATTGAAGGCCCAACTATAATGTGCATAACACAACTCATGTAAGCTTATACAACTGTGCAAATACATTAAATTGTATGTGGTAAACTATTATGTACATAAGATAACTTTTCGTCAAGTTTCGTTAAATTTAATTTCTTAATGCAAGGTATGAAACTGATCGCACTTTCCGTACGGAAACAGCTGATTGTGCTTTTTGTTATACATTCAATAGAAAATGTAGAAAAAACAACATTTTTCTTTATGGCTAATTTTTACAAATATAATATATTTAAATTAAATCTGTATTTATACACACATATGTATACGATATAAGCGATGAACATCGTTGCATTTTTTAGTACGGTTGGCCACAAATACAAAAAAGAAAATAACTTGTAATAATTTTTTTAACTTTTTCTTAGAACATGAACCAAAATGTGTATCTGAATGTTGTTAAATACATAATATATCTTCTTTAAAGCCTCTTCGTTTTAAAATTTTGTTCATTTATACGAATCAAACATAAATGTGCAACTGTGGCAAATAAGTTACTAAATTTATGTAGGTACATTATAGCCACATAAATTTTTTTAATAAGTTACCTAAGCATTTGACAGGCTTTTCGTTGGATTTTTGACATAAGCTAAAGCAAGCTTATGCACATTATAGTTGGGCCTTTAGTTTACCACATATAATTAAATGTATTTGCACAGTTGTACAAGCTTGCTTAAGTTGTTTTATGCACATTATAGTTGGGCCTTGACTGTTCTGAGTTAAGTATGAATGTAGATACGCGGTGCCTAGCGTTTGTTTTAATTTTTTAAATATTTGCCAATCAGTATTTGAACCATCGATCTCATATTTTCATATTTTATTTTCCGCATTTTGGTTCATTTTCAATTTAATTTCTAAACATTTTTAGAAAGAAAAATTATCTATCTATTATTTTTTGTGTAGATAAACAATTTTCTTCCCAAAACTTGTAATTTTTTCTTCAATCTCTTCCCCAGACCCCATTAATGCGTAGGTTGTCTACAAAACTTGACCAATTACTGAAAACAAATCGCTCAATCGTGCAGGGTGCTTCACAAGAATTCCATAAATAAACATCATATGGATTACCCAAAGCTTTGTCTTGAAGAAAAGGTTAAAAAATTTTGTCAATTTTCAAAAAAACGAAAACGTTAAAAATCTACTTAAAAAACTGAAAGTACTTTTTGACCAAAATTTTACGTCTTTTTATCTTTTTATAAAATTTCAAATTAAAAATATTATTACCACTAACCTAACGAAGGCAAGGAAAAAAATTTTTTACAGGTTATTTCTTATAGTGTAAGCTTTTTAAATGTGTTTTTTAAATAATTCTATCTTGTATTTTAAAGAAGCTATAGGTGAAAAACCAAAAAATGCCAAGGTCAAAATATTGTATTTTAAATTTAAAAGTCTCTTAATGTATAAAAGATTCCATGCAAATTCGAAGCACGTCCTTCTTTAATGCAGATTACCAGAAATAAAAAAATTTTGAAATCGGTGCACTTTTGATAAAGTTTTAAGCTCTGAAACATATTTCAAATTCTAGGTTGTCTACTTTGACGCGCTGTGGTAGTACCCTGTACTGAAACAGGGTGTATTCAAATGCTGTAGGCGAAGGAGGATATCTTCTATAAGTTGTAGTTTGTTTCATGAAAATCGGGTATATAGTCAGAAGTTTCAGAATTTTTTTCCATTTTTTGTATTTGATGCCACTGTGCGTCATCAGTTTCAAGCGTATCATATTTAAAAAAAAGCCCTTTGCACATACTCTTAATTGTGACCACCAGTACAGTAAGAGAGTAATGGCAGTCCACAATTAAATTTACATAACTTAAGTTTGCAGGCCATCAGAAGGATTCTCTTCAGGATTGACCTAGCTCGGGCCACCCTAATGATCGCATACGGTGAACTTGTCTCGTTGCAAGGAAATTGGGGTTCACAGAATTTATTGATTTCGAAATTTTATTAAAGCGATCGATTCGGTTTCTGTCGATAAAACAGTTGAAGAATTGTCGATATTCGTTTGATTATCATACACAGGTAAATGTTATCATTGTTTAACTCGCTATCCAACAAAAATTTATTAGAACTTTGGGTATTAAAGTTATAAGAAATTTAATTGTTTTACTCGAATAAAAAAAATAAAACTTATTAAACATATGTTAGCATAATTTTAGTAAAACTTGAATTCTTAAAGCCTCTTATATAATTTTAGAATTCGTTTACCAAACATGGTGACGGCAGACAATTTATATAAATTAGATAGTAATAATTAGGTTAAATTTAATGATAATTAAAATGTGTTGGCAACAATGAAATTTCAATTTAACACACTTCTCAGGCCAAGTGTAAGAAAAAATATGTGTATTTGTGTGTGTGTGTGTGTGTATGAAAATAATAATATGATGAATTTAAGTAAGAGTGCTATATTCGGCTATGCTGAATTTTATATACCCTTCACCATCTACGTAAATGTAGTTTAGTGAATCCAATCTCTGTATTCCATTTACGTTTTTAGCCGTATACGTACATATGTTTTAATAATATGTGTATCATGCATGTGTACCGAAAATTATAAAATTTTATAAAATTTTTACTTAAAATTTAAAATTTTTTATTATATTAAATGCATTTTATTAGTTTTATTTTCCAAAACATGTAGTTTCTTTATCTTTAGTAGTTTTAATTATTATCTTAAAAAAAACTATAACCTTTTTTCAAAAAATATTATTAATAGTCTGGTATCAAAAAAATCTCATTATTTTACAATGCTCTACGAAATCTATACTTAAACCAATTAGTGTATGTTTCACCTTTTTTGAAATGTGGGAAGGACATTGCTATGGTTTTTAAGGGATTTAGAATGAAGAACTGTTGCTCTGACCAGGCATATATACAACATAAATCCTTATTAATTGTTTCCAAAACTGACCTTATTATATTCTGTATTTACAGCAAGAAAAAGTAGTTTGCCTAAACAAATCATTTGTATACATGATAAACAAAAGTGAACCAATTATTGACACTTGAAGATCGCCTCCAAAAGTTTGAGAAATGGGTGAAGAGTTTCCTTTGAATCATTGTGACTTAAGGAATAAAACACTATAGAAGTATCGAAGATAACTTCTTGTCAATGGAACTTTTTATATGTTCAACCATATTAACCCTGTGTGTTATCGTAATGAAGCACTTGCGAAAACTAGTTATTATAATAACTAAAAATAATGTATAAGTGTAAACTTGTTAACTTTCGCCCTCGCCCTTGCGATCTCATTTGTAATTTCTCTGCACAGTCAACACAAAATTTTCGCGATCTTTCAGCATCAAAAACATCTCACCCAGGGAACGTATCTATATACATTATGTATGCATTATAAGCACTCATGTATAAGCACTTATGCATGTATAAGCACTCATCTGTTTTTGAGTTTAAAGCCTACAAGCAAAAAAAAAAAAAAAACTTATTTTATAAAAGTAATCAAAATTCTATTAATAATTAAAAAAATTTCACAAATTTTTAATTATAATATAATAGTAATCGCACGAACATTTGTTAACTAACAAATAATCATCAGTGTATAAAGTACTATATAATGTGGCGTTGGCTAATCTTTTTCGGTATTTCGTTATATGTATTTACATAAGTTTACGTTTGAACCTCTCCGTTCAACGTTTACAGATGAACAAGGGAGAAATATCAAATTTAATGCAAACTTCGACAAATTTAGAAACACTTACTCACTATCAGCTCTAAACATTTTTGAAATTGTATGCCGAAACTCTTCCACTGTAATATTTTCTAAATTTTTAAAACATTTATTTAAGTCCGTGTGGCAGATATCCCTACATTGTCCATATAAGTTCTGTATCTCACTCAATTAAATTTGAAAAATTTTATTAGACCTGCTAGTGATGCAATTTTTTTGTTAATAACATTTTCAAGTCAATTTAAGAAAGCTTTTCTAAGGTTGCGTCGTAAAAGGCAAATAGTTTTGGTACTTTTTTACAGAACTCAATTTAAGAAGATGCAATACAATTATCAATGAATTCTTTGAATTTAGTAAGTAGCATTATACTTTTTATTGGAAATTTTTGTTTTCATTAAGTGTCCCGTATCTAGAAATATGTAAATTATCGTAGTGTTTTTGATATTTTATTTTTCATCCTCTTTCAACTGTATAAAAGAGCCGAAAAAAATTTAGCCGTATACAGGTGAGAAAGAAAAATAGAATTTTTGTTAGTTATTGTGGTTTTTGCTTAAACTTAGATTTTTGTCTTTGTTTTATTGTTTAGATAAAAGTCTTTAGTTTATTTAAAATGTTTGTCAAAAGTTTCCTGTAGAGTTAAGTAAGCGGTAACGAAATGGCCATCGAGACATGCTTTGACCCTCAATAATCAATATCAGTAATTAATTTAATCGGAATAATCAAATAAAATAATAACACGAAGTTTTTAAAAAGATTAAATATTCAAAATAATTTTTTTTACATATCTTTATTTTTATAATATTTTTTAAAAATTGTCCGCAATATTGGATCCGCTATTATAAGTTCTTAAAAACTAACACCAGATTCGCAATAAACGATTTACGGGGTTCTAAAATTTTCAAATTTTTTAAATTATCAATATGAGTATCATGTAAAAGCTATTAAAGAGATCTTTAAGGAAATGCTAAAATTTTTTTAAATTGCTTAATCCATTTAGAGCCGATGGCATTTTTATGTAAAATATATATGCAGTACTTATTTTTTTTTCTTAATTTTTAATTTTCTGTCACCCCAATATTTACATTTTTGATTGGAGTTACTTTACTAAACTAGATTTACATAGATGGTGAAGGGTATATAAGATTCTGCATTGCCGAATATAGCACTCTTACTTGTTTGTTTTAATGTTCATATGAAAATAAGAAGATATAAAAATGTATTTTAAAACTTACCATTGTGTTGTGTTGTTCCTTGTGGCAATAAAGTTATACACCCAATTATTATAAGAGAAGAGCATATATAATTACAGCAAAAATCTTCCAAACAAACTCTTCGTTTTTTCCTCCTCCATAAGAGACTGGTTTCACTTAACTGTAACATATTAGTCGCGAATTTGCTTAACTGTGGGATTCGTATTATTTTTCGATATGTTCGATATGTTGTTCGATATGTTAATTCACTAAAAATTTCAATTGTGAGAAAATTATAATAATATTTTTAGTGGGGGACATTACAATAAAAACTTTAAGAAAAATAAAAAAATATTTCGAGTTCGTTCATTGATTTTTTTAATAAATAAATATTATATTTTAATAAAGTTATACTTATATTTGAAATTGCAAGTTAATTTTTGCTTAGTAATAAGTCGTTATTTTTGTAAACAATAAGTCCTTGTAAATTAAGTTTTTAAATGCTATTGCATATTAGGCCTGACGCTCATTATCTATTTCATGTGGAAAATTTCACTTATAAAATACGGTGTCTATTCCACAATTTGATAGAATTTAGCTTTTTTATTGTGTTTAAATACATTGCTTTCCAAATTAAAAAAAAAAAAAACTAATGACTATTGTTTTCTATTAAGTTAATTTCCTTTTTTTATATGTAAACATTTTTTTAATAATTAATTTATTTCAACACCAATAACGCACAACGGACAGATGGTCAGCCGCAATGTATATAAAAATATACAGGTCTGTTCTACAAATCACTTTTTGTCAAAGTGATTTCAAATCACGTAAAAGGTGTTCTGCGTAAATATATTGAAATCACGTGATTTAAACCGGTTAACTAAATGACTGCCGATTTAAAATCACTTGCTCGTTTTTTCTAATTATTTCGTTTAGAATAAAATTATAACGATTTCTAAACCATGTGTCGTATATTTATTTTCGCAAAAAAATTAGATTTTATAAAAAATTGTCTTGATTTATTTAGTAATGCTCGTGATTTCCTCTTTCTCGTCAGCAGTTAGCTGGTTTGTGTTTTCGAAGATAATTCTAATGTTGCCAAACTATCACAGTTTAAAACGTTCGCTAATTTGTTTTTACTCCACGCATTTTAACTTACTTATATTACTAATATTATTTTTATTGCAAATGTAAAAACAAAATAAAAAAACACAACACAAATCTAAAAAATCAACCGCTTTCTCCTGTTTTCGAAAAATTAAAACCACGCCGAAAAATTGAAAATCACGTGATTTGCAGAACAGCACCAAATCGTCTGCGTGATTTTAAAACCGTTCGTGATTTGAATTCACGTGATTTTTAGAACAGACCTGATAATCTATGTATTTATATATTTTCATGCATTTTCTTATATTATTTTTATCTACGTAGTATGACAGCATTCTGCAGGAAGAATTGAACAGAATACATGCTTAAATGATTTACTTCGACGTTACTACTTCTAGTAAGCTAGTGCTGACAAAATTATTCACTTTTATTAACTCGATAATATTCAATACATTTCATCTAGGCACTTAATACCTTTAACGCGTTCTCAGAATTTAAAAAAGTACGTAAAGTCTGGATAAAAATAAAAAATTATATTATTAAAAAACCGTATTCTTTTTTTTTTTTTTTGGTTTATTTAGAGTAATTTTACACGGCGGCATTTTGCATTAAACTAGTTTTATGAAAATTTTGTTTGTTGGCAAGCGGGGTAGATAAATGGCATAGCATGAATTTTGAGGGGATTTTTTACACTTGCTTTGTGTACGTACGCTGCCTATGTTTTGTTGTAACGAATATCAAATTAAAAGCGAAATGTTTAAATTCTGATGACATTAAAAATTTTATAGCAAACTCTCTGAAACAAGTAGGAGAGCTGTATTCGACTATTCCGAATCTTATATACCCTTTACCTTTTATGTAAATCTAGATTAGTGAAGTAACTATTATAAAAAAGCAAATATTGGGGTGACAGAGAATTAAAAACTATAAAAAATTTGGAAGGGCCTATATATTATTTTACATGAAAATGCCATCGACTCTTAATCATTTTTAAAAACATAGTATTTCAGAATCTATAATTCGGAAAATGGGTGAGTGCCAATTTTTTCAATTGATTTTTTTTCCAATTTTTTAATTATCTAACGCCCCATATATTTATTTTTTTTTGATTGGAGTTACTTTATTGTTCCAAATGACATGAACAAATTAGAGGTAGACGTGCTGTTTTGCCCGCTGCCTCGAAGGACATGGACCGATCATGCTAATTTCCAAAGCACCTTTTTCGACACTGATTGACAGACATCACTCAATCGACTTCGCTAAGCATAAGAAGTCAGAATGTATATACTTTTTGGGGTCGAAAATGGATATTGTAGAAATTACACAAAGAATGACAAACTTAGATATACCCTTTTCCCACTATTTGTAGTAAAGGGTATAAAAATGGCATGAAATAGTTACACGTGTAAATGTGGAATCAGTTTATAACCCAGGTATAGTTATATTTTTAACAGAGCTGTAACATATATCACAATTAAGAGCAAAATCTGAAAAGGTCGAGTAATTACTTTTAACTTTTGAGCATTTGAAAAAAGTGTAAATAGTCAGTACTCGACACTCACTACTCAATACCTTGCTAGCTCTATAATACACCTGATATAAATATATCTAGATCGATTTAAGACATTATTTGTTGTTATTAAACTTTATTATTTTGTTCTTGTTATCGTTTTAAGCTTCTTTGCATTTTTAATTGTTGTAAGGATATAACGTTTGTACATAAATAAAATTGAAAAACATATATCGCGATGGTTCCTTTGTTTGTTTCACTGAATATTGAATTTTTCCATGTATTTAAATTTAATTTAGTACGCTTAGGAATTGCGCGATTGGTGAAAGTGTTTGCCAACACGTGTTTAGAACGTTTTGGTTATATCAAAGCGTATTAATACCAGGTGAAGCCCTAAATGTCAAACTCTATATTAAAAATTATCTATAACTTCAGAATCTATACGCTTTACCACAAAAAGTGGATAAGTGGGTATATCTACGTTTGCCATTCCGTTTGTAACTTTTACAATATCCGTTTTCGACCCCATAAAGTGTATATATTCAGAGTTCTTCTGCATAGCGAAATCCGTCTGTCCGTTTGTCCATCCGTGTTAGTGTTGAAATCAAGGTTCCATGACACTAGATAAGCTAGAGAAAATTTAAATACGCCAATCGAGCAGAAATAGTTTCGAAAGAGTTGATATTGAAAGTCAGCAAAATCGGTCTGTGTCCTTCGAGGCAGCGGGCAAAACACCACGTCTGCCTCTAATTTTTCCATATCATTTGGAACACTGAAGTAACGCCAATAAAAAAATAAAAAAAAAAAAAATATATGGTGTGTTAGCTAATAAAAAAAAAAAATAAAATAAAAAAAGAAGAAAAAACATCAAGTAAAAAGTTGGCGCTCGCCAATATTTTTCGAGGCGCACCTGTTCACCATATTTTTTAAGATAAGAATTTTAAAAAAATTTTGAATGATACCGTACATTTAAATTTTTTTTTTAAATTCTTATCCCATTAGGAGCCGATGACACTTTAATGTAAAGTTATATATTTGCAGTACATTATTTTTATTTTTAAATTCTCTGGCACCCCAATATTGTTTTTTATATCCTTCATGTATGTATAGCGAAGTCGATTAAGCGATGTTCGTCTGTTTATCTGTCCGCCCGTGTTATATAACAAATATGTTAAAAAATAAATATAATATGTCAGATATAGTGTCGAAAGAGGTGCTGTTGGAAATCAGTATATTCGGCCCATGTCCTTCGAGGCAGCAGGCAAAACAGCACACCTCTCTCAAATTTTTTTGATTGGAGTTACTTCACTAAACTAGATTTACATATATGGTGAAGGGTACTTAAGAATCGGCATAGCCGAATATAGCACTCTTGTTTTTTAATTTTGATTTAGCGAATATTGATGAAGAAAAGACAACAAAACTGCTAATGAGTATGAAAATTTGAACTCAATAACTGATATCTTTTATTGAATTATTTGAATATATCAATTTAATATCGAGGCTTAAGATTTAATTACAAAAATTACTTAAATCAGATATTGTTTTTTTTAAATTTGGCTCAATTTCGTTGTTAATTACGATAAATTGAAAGAGAAAAATAAAATTTAGATACCAGCAGAATGAAATATACGTTTTGATTCGCTACAACCTTCGTCACCATTCTTCGTACCTATCTACAAAGAAGTTATCAATTGTGAATTATTCTATTTATACAACTATTTAAAAGATATATTTTTTCAAATATATATTTCTCTACAGAGTCGTTACTTCTAGTTGTAATTCTATCCTCCACTATCGTAATTTTATATTTTTCTAATAGTTTTACATTTACATTTGTTATTGATATAGAAAACCAACGAATTTACCTTTTAAAAATTAACCACAGGTGGAGCAGCTACATTTTCAATCCTTTTTGCAGTTATAATTCTTTTTTTACAATTATTTTTACAAGCGAGTACAAATTTTTATCTTCCGTAACCTAAAGATACATATTGGAAAACTAATATTTAAGAACACATAGTTTTGCGTCGTATACACAAAAATTAAAAAGAAAAATTATGGAAAAAACTTGGTCCTCTTGGTCAACTAAATCAAATTGCAAAAACCCTGCAACATTAAGATAAAGGAAATCCCACAATTCTCAAAATAAAGACCAAAAATCCCGAATTTGTTATTTTTACTCATTTGTCTATAAAGTCCACATTCCGAGTAGGGCTCATGAATTACTTTCATTTATAGTAGTATTTTTTTCCGATCCCAGCTTTAGGATCTTAGAACAAAAATTTCGATGTAAAATATTATAAGAAATTTGGTGCAAACCTAAACTTAGCTCAATCAAAAAAAGAAAGAATTTTTTTATCCGACTTCAGTTCGGCTGAATGTTGCTTTTTCATATTTGTGCCGTCAGAACTCAGTCATTTCTGATCCGATTTTGAAAGTTTTTGGTAATATGATAGATTATGCTTACAGATTGGTCCCGTTGTAAAAACAGTGCATAATCTTAAAAATTAAAGGGTGTCCCCATACAACATACATATTTTTTACGTGTATTATGAATTGTAAAGGGCACTTCTATTAAATTTAAAATGACTGCGTATTACTATAGCTTCCAATAACAAAAAGTAATACAAAAATAAATCTAAAAATTAAAGGGTGCCCGCATATTTGATGTAAATTTACCTATATTGGCCTATCTTTTCAACCGTTATAGACAAACGCTTGCAAATTGGACAGAATTTCGATTGCTATGGCCGTTATAGTAATAAGTGTTAATATTAAAAATTATAAAATAAAGGATGCGCCAATAGTTCATTTAATTTTATATATACTGCCATACTTTTTAACAGTTATAGACAGACGCTTGAAATTAACAACAAACCTATGTATATTGGTAAATTCGCTATAACAACAAGTATAAAATATGGATTTGGAAGTTAAAGGGTTTGCCAAAAGTTGATGTAATTTAAAGTGTGTAGCTGTACTTTTGAGCCGTTATAGACAGAACGCTGAAACTTAAAAGGGACCTCTATTTCTATCAACGAGTTTATAATTTGTATTTAGTAATTAAAGGGTGTCCTATAATTAATGTAGATTTACTTATATAAGCCTATCTTTTGAACCTTTATAGACAAACGCTTGTAAAATTGTGCAATGTCGATTGCTATTGCCGCTATAGTAACAGCTGATAATATTTAAAATTATAAATTAAAGGATGGACCAATATTTCATTTAATACTTTTAAACAGGTGTAGACAGACGATTGAAATTTACAAAGAACCTGTATAACTAACTCCTCTATAACAACAAGTATAAAATTTGGATTTGGAAATAAACGGGTGTCCCAATACTTGATATAATATGGTGTATGTGGCCGGACTTTTAAACCGTTTTAGACAGACAGCTAAAATTTACATTTAGCTAAGTCCGCTATAACAAAAAGCTTATAATTTGAATTTAGATATTAAAGGGTATTCCCAAAATTAATGTAATATGTTCTATATGGCCGTATTTTTTAACACCTTAATTTTAGACAGAATGTCCACTACTTTATTTAGTATAACAAGAAGTATAAAGATGATATATTATAAATTAAATAGTTGATATAATTTGATGTATATGGGCAAACTGTTGAACCGTTACAGACAGACAGACGGTTGAAATTTACACAGAACCTAATTGCTAAATCTACTACAACAGCAAGAAATTAAGGTGACCCTATAGTTGCTGTAATTTGATGTATATTGCCAAGCTATTGAACATTTGAACTAGTATAAAGTTTGGAGATATAAGGGTGTCCCAATAGTTAATGTAATCTAATTTATGTCGCCAGATGAAATCTGTTTTGAAGTCGGTTTTTTTTCGCAAGAATTATCAAGCCAATGGTTTTGGATTTTTAAATTGAAATTTTTAACTGAGAAAAGATATAAGTTTCAACGTTTTTTAATATATTTTAAATTTTCCTCGCTAACTACGATAAAAAACTCAAACAAATTTGCGGAAAATTGTACCCAATATATTGAAAAAAATATTTATCATGCTGAAAACTCTATTAACTAGGCTTTAAGACGGTGTATAACTTATAACAATCAGACACAAATTTAGAAATGCCAACCATTAGACAAATTTACAAGTGCGAGATGCCCAACTTTGAAACCACATAGCGCTATCCCTGGATAGTGGATGTTACCCAGCTTAAAAACTTAAGCTCAAATACTCCTCTTGTATGCTCATGGATTAATCGTCCTAGCCGTTTACAAATGGCGTTATTTCCAAAATATGCATAATACAGTATCTTATGAACTACTCAAGATATCTTAATGAAAGGCAAAGCATCGATGCTTTTTAGTGGAGCTGGGAGCGTTCGCACACTTTAATAAAGGCTTTTGGATAGGCCCCCAAAGTTGGGTATCCCAAATTTGGAAATGTCGTAAAAAGTTTATTTTTAACTCAAATGTTCAGATCGCTTAAATTTAATTAGATATTGATAAAATCCCCAAAAATGCGCGTACATATAACCTACACATGCAGTTTGGGAAACGGCTGGCCGACCATAACTTAGTATTTTTGGCGTTGTTTACTTGTTAATGATCGAACTATTACTTTATGCTTTATGCTTAATGAAATTTAGAATAAATGAGTTCTGACAGCGCTGGAACAAAATTTATAAATTAATGTAACATTCATCGAAGTGAACAGATTTTTAAGTCCTTAAAATTTGGTTATACATTCCAAAAAAGGATTTGACAGTCCTGTGATTAATAAAGGCTACTACTGCCTTTTTTCTGTGAAAATTAAGTTTTTACTTTCTTTTTAAAAGTTTGCAGAGATTTACATAAGCTTTTGTTTTTTCATATTATTTTTATTTTAACATTTAAACAAATATAGTTTTTAACTTTTTTTATTTTTAACAATAATATGGATTTTATTTCATTACACATTGTGTGCAAACTTTTCTTTATTTAAGGTGCCACCCAGTTAAAGCTGGTTCAACTTGAAATTTACTTCATTTTTGTCTATAGTAGCAAAAAAGATAATAACAGGTTTTAAAATTATTATAGTTTCTAAGAGAAACCGACTTATTATGTGACTATGATAATTTACGAATATTTTTTTAATATTGTTTATTTGTATATATAATATATATGTTTAATAATTTTGCTATTTAATATTTTAGATTTTAATTTATTTTTCTTTTTTTGTGACCATCAAAATTCTAATTTATTTGTAGGCTCTATTGCTGACTAATAGAGTTAGATTGTTTAAGTTTTATCATCTTATATGAATTGATTTCAAATGCTCAAATCAGTACAATTTTTACGTCTTTAATATCATCCCTAACATCACCGCAATTTACTTGTCAATTTTTGTTAGTAAGGTGTTTATTTACTTTTGCATATTACTCTCTCGTTGCTAGTATTTCCAAATAAAGTGCCTGTATTAATAGAACGGCACATACTAGAAATTTCTTTTCGAAAAATTAAATAGAAAACCGATTACAAATCTAAAAGTCAATTTTTTAAAATAGAGAAAAATTTTATTCTTTTTAGCTTTGTTTTCCACACAAGTCAATTTATTATTTTTCCGTGTAGAAAAAAATGACGAATATCATGACTAATAATGCAGCATAAGCCTTAAAAAACAAATATTTAGTAAAAAATTGTTAACAATAGTACGAGCTACTAACAATACAAAATCAATTTGTACTTTTATATAATACAATATATTCACAGTTTAACGATTTTAGATATAACTTATCGAAATAAAAACCGAATAAGACGATATTTGCAATCATGCTTTTAAGAGGCTAAGACGACAGCACACGCATAGTGTGAGTTAATAGCACAATATCAATCAATATATTGGAGCCTCCTTGAAGAACATCAAGCCGACCTATACCTTTATAGAAGAAGTAGGCGCTGCCACCACCATCACCATAATCAATCATATTTATTTTTTCTTTTTATCACAACGGTTTATGTTTAATTTTTTTTTTTTGTAAAATCAGTTTTACATGATTTAATTTCGAGTGGTATATGAGTCTGTGTGTACTCTTCTTCGAACAATTTTAAGGTTATTGAATTATTACCTCTGTAAACAAACACAATTTTAATAGCGACAATAGACGCTAATTGAAAAATGTTTTTATTTACGAATTTTTTGCAAGTTTTTGCATCGGTAGATATGATTTTATACATATTTGGTTGAAACTTTCTGACCCATTTTAGTGGGGTCTTACTCTATTGTGGTTTTCAAGAATGTTTTTCTGGCACTTTTCTTGAAGGTTCGTGGCAATGAACATGTCTTATCTGAAACCAGTCACAAAGTGTCTAACTAGTGACCTTCGACTAGCTTTCCTTAAAACGTCATATTCAAATGACAAGTCCGCTTCGTATAAAGAGTTGACTAGTTTTGTTGTATTAAGGTACTTATATAACCAAAACTTTCTTTTTTGGAGGAAGTTTCTTCTTATGAAGAACGTCATTCACCTTTATTTTTAATGCTTCTTTAAGACACATCATTTATTAAAAACAGAATTTCAATACGTAGATAATTTAAAAGTTCCTTTTTATGTTAAATGTACAGGTTGAAGCTTATTTTTATAAAACAGCAATCAAACGGTTCTAAGTGCATATTACTATAAATTATATACATTTTTTAAAATAGATTTACACACATTGAATTTTTTAAAATGAGATTATTTTAAAACTAGGCCACTTTGCGTGCTTAACAAAATATATCCACGAAATCACATATTTACCGATTGAGTTAAATAATTGTATTTAAATATTGGTAGCGATATAAATATTATATTTTTTAAATCATATACACATTACTTAAATTATATTTCAGTATACTCTTTCCAGAATAAATTGCTTACATATGTATGCAAAAGTCTGCCTAAATTTGTCTTTAAAGATATTACTTGAATTTCGGCTTTTTTTATTTTTCAAAAATATTTAGTCAAATATGCCACATTTCATGTTATAACCGAACATTTAAATTATTATTAAAAATGGGATGTGATAAATTGTCTTATTTTAGAGCGTGTGTTTGTATAGAGATATAGAAAAATGTGAGATTAAGTTAATAAAAATGCTTTTTCTTGTCTAAACCAACCTAATATTTATTTAAAGGCTAGTACTTGTACTAATTTAACTTCAGATTTTAACTATGGCAGAGAATTCATTATATTTTTTATTTTATTTCTTTAATTTTTTTTTTTTCAATCGGATGCTTGCACGAGTTCAATTTTTGTTTTAACCGTGGTTTATATACAAATTGCTTCTTTTTTATTTTATTTTTTATAAGTTGGTTTTCTAGCACAGCATACGTTCAGTTTGAAAGTTAAAGCAAGAACTGATTCATGTAACAGGTTGTTTATTCAAACCACTAACCATCGACCACAAAAAGTCAAGTAATGTTGATGGAAGAGCAAAAGCCAACTCAGTACGGCTAGAGAGTTTAGCATAAAATTTCACATTAGACACAAGACAAGATAAACTTGTTTATAAACCGCACACTTTGTATGCAGAATCATTTCCTATTATTAAACTGAAAACACAAGAAACAAGAAAATCAACTACAAATCGAGGTAGATAAAGGGAGACAAGGTGGACTATTTAATGTTGACACCCTACAAGATCACAAATTACCTTAAAATATTATTTAAAACGTGAATATAATTCAAAACTAACAAAAAGTGCCAAAAAAAAATTATTACAACAACATCTGCAGATAACTCTGATTTCTTTTAATAAAATAAACAGAACGGCGAAAGAAGGCATATACAAGGAAAAGCTTAAATCATTTTGCTAATAAATTAATATAAGTTTAAAAAATTTCAGATTTAAAAAAAAGTCTACAAAGAAATAATATGATTTTTAACTGACTTCAAAAAAAAGGACGTTGTCAAGTCGAATAAATGTTGCTTTGTTTATATTTGTGCACCCATATCTCTCTCATTTCTGCATCGATTTTGAAAATTTCTTTTTTATTTAAAAGGCGATGCTTACAGATTAGTCCCGTTTTAAAAAAGTTCATAATCTTCAAAATAAAGGGTGTCGCCATACAACATACATGATTTTTACGTGTATTTTGAACCGTAAATGACATCACTTTAAAATTACAAGAACTGCGTATCACTATAGCTCCCAATGGCAAAAAGTAAAAACAAAAATAAATCTAAAAATTAAAGACTATCTTTTGAACCCTTATAGAAAAACCGTTAATATTATAAATTATAAATTAAAGGGTGTCCCAATATTCATTTAATTTGATGTATTTGGCCATACTTTTGACCAGTTGTACACAGACGATTAAAATTTACAATGAACCTATATTGCTTACTCCGCTATTACAACAAGCATAAAATTTGAATATTGAAATAAAAGGGTGCCCCAATAGTTGATTTATTTTGATGTACGTGGCCAAACTTTTTAACCACTATAGGCAAACAGCTAAAACTTACAAGGAAGATACATTGCTAAGTCCGCTATAACAACAATTACACAATTTGAATTAATAAATTAAAGGGTGCCCCTATAGTTGCTGTAATTTGATGTATATTGCCAAGCTGTTGAACAGTTGAAATTAACAGGGAGCTATAGTTCTAAGTCTGCTATAACAAGTTAAAAGGTAATGTAGTTTTGAACCTTATAGACAAACAAATGAAATGAGTTTTGAAGTCGGTTTTTTTTCGCAAAAGTTATATACATATACAACTTTATGTTAAATGTGTTAAACACAGAAATATCCAAGTACTCGTATATAATTTAACCAGAACCTCTTAAAGCAACTTCAATTTATATTATTTGTAGGCCATATCTTTATAAATTTTTGCTGACAGCTAAAATATTACTACCGTCAAAAACAGCACTTTCTTAAGATTACAGAAATAACAAGAACGAGAAAGTCTCAATTTGTTTCTTCATTTGTATGATTGAAAACATTTATTTACAAGAACATTGCAGCCATCTACGCCATTCAATTTATATTTATTGTCATCATATGCTCTTTAGCAAATTGCCATTTTTTTTTCTTAAGCTTTTTATTTATTTCAGGTATTCACAGCTTGCAACGAATTTCTTTAAATCTGACATACCTGCTTGGGAGAGCTGTAAACGAGTGATTCATATTTGATTTTTAATTCACCACGAATTCAAATGTTTGAATGCATTCATTCATTCATCTCTTCAAAAGAAAATGAATTCAATTAAAATTTGATTGCACACACATTGAATTTAAATTCTTGAACGCCATTTACTTAGCCACGCAAAGTAAATGAATTTTAATTTGAATGAGTTGATTATGAAGAAAATCTGTATGAATGCATTCACTTCATCAGCAAAAATGAATTTGAATTTGAAAGGATTTATTTTGAAGGTATATGTCGTGAATTCATTCACTCCTCGTCTAATTAAATTAATTCATTTACTTAACTTAAATGCAATTATTGGGAGGAGCAAAATATTGAAGACATTCATTTTACATACAATAATTATTTTTAGTAGAAAAGTATACTGTGAATAATACTGCATCGGGTATGATAAACCATGTAAAAAAGTTAATGGGTGTTACAAAATTGTCGTGGTTTTAACGAATATGCTGTTATCTTTTAAACTATAAAAGATAAAAACTTGAAATTTAAACAGTGTATGTTACTACATCGGCTATGATAAACCATGTAAAAAAGTTAAAAGGTGTTACAAAATTGACGTGATTTTAACAAATACGGTGTTACCGTCTGAAAATCTTTTATAGATTTGTTAAAATCACGTCAATTTTGTAACACCATTTAACATTCTACATGGTTTATCATAGCCGATGTAGTAACATACACATTTTAAATTTTGACGGTCTTATGCAAAAAAAAGTGAACGCTGCTTTAAGCAAAATTCCTTAAAGTTTCATCCAAAAACGATTATTAGCTTAAGAAACGTATGGTAAGCCCTACGTCAACTTTAAAATTTTTAAAGTAGGTAACCCCTTACTTTAAAGTGATGTTTTTGATATTTATTTTTTGGAATACATATTGTCAACACAAATTTTGTGGAAATAATTTTTTAATAAAACGAAAAAATAAATTGTGTTAATTAAAAAATAAAATTAAAAAAAGGGATGCACTAAATTTAGTGAGCAGAATCGGCAAAATTAATTTTGATATTATGGAAAAACTTGTTTTAATATTTTATTTAGAACGCATAACTGAAATATCTGGATATAATCGGCCAAGAAATTACAAGCCAAGGATTGATGATTTTATTTTAAAATTATCACAATTTACTTAAAATCACATAAAAAATAACATAAATTAACAAAATTCTATAGTGATGTGCATATAATCAACATAAGTAAACAAAGCTCGTAACAAAGCTTGTTATTCAAATAATTGATATCAATTCTAACAAAAAAGTGTTGTGTTAAATGTTTTACATTATTGTTAATGCATTGAATCTTTGTTTTTCATGTATTAAAAACATTAATTTATACCTTAACTTAAAAAAAAAATAATTTTACTTTACAATAATATAAAACTTTTTCAATAGATTTGACTACCCGAACAAATTAATATTCGTGTTTATGTATCATTAACTATAAAAAGTGAATGGTGTTGCCAGTATTAACGTTTAAAATGTATTGCAGCATACATTAGTTAAAGTAGTGTTTTAGGATACCATTTTTTACCATACGTTTGTTAGGCTTAGTGTGTTAGTTAACTAGTGTGAACTTTAAAGTTGACGTTAGTCTTTTTTTTGCATAAGGCTGTAAGTTTTTATCTTTTATAGTTTGAAATAAAACACCATATTCGTTAAAATCTCGTCAGTTTTGTAACACCCTTTAACTTCTCTACATCGTTTATCATAGCTAATGTAGTAACATATACTATTTAAATTTCAAGTTTTTATCTTTTAAAGTTTAAAAGATAACATCATATTCTTTAAAATCGTGTCAATTTTGCAACCCCATTTAACTTTTTTAACACATACACTGTATAATTTTCAACTAAAAAAGAATTATTGTAAATAAAATCAATGCCTTCAATATTTTTTTCCTCGCAATTATTTCATTCAAATTCTAATGCATTAAGTTAGTTGGCGAGCTTTAGACCTGCATTGTTGTTCTACATAAAAGAATCTGCAGGGGTGCCAGATAATTTTGATAAGATATCAGCATATTTATAAAATAAAATCGGCTTTATCTCTAATGTAATGTACAAAAAATCGGCAAATAAAAAAATACCCATTTGAACTAAAATAACAAATATTCTTATTAGCAAAAAAATAAAAAAACAAAACAATTCAGCATTAAATAATTTTTAAATTCTGCTGCGATATTCCTTGTATAGACAATTTCTTTTTGGTTAGGAGTAATTAGGGAAGCCAGATTTTGAAGAGGCAAAAAGAGCACAATCGGCTAAAAAAAAGAGTACAAAAGAGTACATTTTTTCAAACCAAAAAAAAAAAAAACACTTAATCTAAATTTGTGTTGTTATAGTTTTATTTATTTAGTGCAATTTAACATAATTTTAATGTAACAGAAACAATTCTTATACTCATATATAAGTACATATGTATGTTTATCATATTATGAGATCAATAAAAAAGGTTTAAGTTAATTAATTTTTACTAAATTATTTGAACTTGTGAATATCATAAATGAATAGAAATTATTTTGGCTTAAGTTCATTTCTTTTTAATTTCTAAAAATCTTTTTTAGAAAGAAAATTTATTTTTACAAATGTATGTGGACGTTTTCCAAAGAAAACAAGAAAAATTAGACGCTAGCAGAATGAAATGCTGTGCTTTCTGGACCGCTACGACCTTCAACAGCATTCTTCGCATCTATCTACCTTAGTTGTGTATTTTATAAACATCATCTATTTAAGCAACTAACTTTGTAAATAAGAATACGAGATATATTAATATTGATTTGGTTAGACGAAATTTAGACACAAACCAACGCATTTCTTACTGTTCTGTCTGTATTTTGTCTTGTACATTTGTTTTTGCTTTGTTTCAATCATCCATTGAACACGAATGCAAATTTATTTTTAGTAATTCTTACTTGTTTAGTCATAACATTATAGATGCTGTTCCAGTATCATTTTGATTGTTATGAAGTAAGCATGAATGCTCGCTGTGCCTTGCCTTTAACTAGTGAATATCATAAGTGAATAGAAATTATTTTGGCTTAAGTTCATTTCTTTTTAATTTCTAAAAATCTTTTTTAGAAAGAAAATTTATTTTTATAAATGTATGCGGACGTTTTCCAAATAAAACAAGAAAAATTAGACACTAGCAGAATGAAATGCTGCATTTTCTGGTCCGCTACGACCTTCATCAGCATTCTTCGCATCTATCTTAGTTGTGTATTTTTATAAACATCATCTATTTAACCAACTAACTTTGTAAATAAGAATACGAGAACACTCATATTCATATCAACATTAATTTGGTTAGACGAAATTTACACACAAACCAACGTATTTCTTTACTGACATCCCTAAATTAGCGCGTAAGACGCAAAGCAATGTAATTTATAGCTTTTGCGCTAGAATGTTATCCCTAAATAACAGCGTCAACTTTGTGTCTTTAACAGTATTGTTAGCTAATTTTATTTTATAAAACCCGCTGTATAAAAATAAAAATAGAGATAAAACCGCTAGATTGCCTTAAAAATAACTAAATTGTCACTACTTTTCAGCCATAACAAAACAAAACAAAGCAACGAGCAGCCAACTTCACTTTCTAACGCACTGTCAAAATTGGATTTTCCAATTGCTAAGCGTTGACGCCGTGCTATTTAGGGATGCTTCATACATTTTGTATGAACATGAGAAATTTTGACAGTTATCTTGCGCTTTACGCGCTAATTTAGGGATGGCAGTTACTGTTCTCTCTTTATTTCGTCTTGTACATTTGTTTTTGCTTTGTTTCAATCATCGATTGAACACGAATGCAAATTTGTTTTAAGTCATTTTTACTTGTTTACTCACAACCATATAGATGCTGTTTCAGTATCATTTTGATTGTTATTAAGTAAGCATGAATGCTCGCTGTGCCTTACGTGCTTATAATTTAATTTTTTATTGAATTATTATTTGAACTGTGTATATTATAAATTAACAGAAATTATTTTGGCTGTCAAAATAATTTAACTCGGACAAATTCCACTAACAGTTGTTGGCGTATTTTGATACTTAAATAATATATTTAAGATTTCATTCTGCATGGATAGTCCTTTTTCCCTTTCAGACATTGAACTAGCCTTCAGACACTTTTTTATTGTTTGCACTCCCCTTTCAGCTAAACCATTACTTGGTGGACGGTATGCTGGACTGAATAACTGTTTAATTCCATTAGCTTTCAAAAAATATGCAAACTCGTCACTTCTAAATTGGGGCCCATTGTCGCTTACTAAAGTTGTACAAAACCCGAAAGTAGCAAATATTAACTTTAATTTTTCAATTATGTGTATTGTGCTTGTTTTTATCATCCATCCATTTCGAGAAATCGTCCACAGCTATTAAAAAATCAAAATTTTGAAATTGGAACAAGTCCACATGCATTCTCTCAAATGGGTACAATGTTGCGGGCCAAGTAAAATTAGGACAATCCTTCACCCTATTTTGTGTCCTTTGACAAACTCTACAGTTTAACACGTACCTCTCAATATCCTTGTCAATAGCTGGCCACCATACCAATCCGAGGGCTAAAAGTTTCATTCTTACAATTCCTACATGTGATTCGTAAAACATCATTAAGAATTTGATCCGCAAGATCTCTGGAATAATCATACGATCGCCATTGAATAAACATGCATTTTTAACTTTTAATGCGATTCTACAACTATAATAAGGACTTAAGGATACATCCTTTTTAGCCGAAAATAGCCATTTGCCTTGAGTGGCAAAACCTGCGACCTTTTTTAAAATGTCGTCTTTCATTGTAACTTCTGCAATTTGTGAAATTGACAAAGGGAGATCATTATCGTAATTAAAAAAATTTATATTTAAATTGTTTACCCCCGTAAGCCCGTTTTGCGGTAAGCGCGATAACGCGTCGACATTTTGCTGCTTCGTACCAGGCCTATATTTAATAATGCAATTATAGTTGGATAGAAATAATATCCATCTGTGAAAACGCACTGAAACAACATTTGCCAATGCCTTTTAGTCAACTTATAGCTTTTCAAGGGGTTGGTGATCGGTATACACCGTAAAATTATACCCATATACAAATTTATGAAAACTTTTGATGGAAAATGCCACAGCCAGCGCTTCTCTGTGGATTTGCGAGTAATTTTTTGCTGCACTACTCAAAGTAGAAGAAATCATATAACATGGCTTTTCTTGCCCTTCATCAACAACACTAAGAATTGCACCCACACTGTAAGGCGAAGCATCGCAAGCAATAACAATTGGCTTAGACGCATCAAAATGAACGAGCAAATTATTTTTTACTAATAATTCTTTACAATCAGCGAAAGCTTTAGAGCAGTTTTGATCCCAACTCCATTTTTCTGTTTTACGCAGCAATTTGCATAGCGGTGCTAAAGTTGTGGAGGCGTTTGGCAAAAATTTCGAATAGTAATTTATTAAGCCTAGAAAACTCTGAAGCTGTTGAATATTCTTGGGCTCTGGCGCTAGCTTGATAGCCTCAAACTTTGATTGTGAAGGCTTTATACCTTCAGGAGTAAGAGTATGCCCTAGGTAATTTAAAGTATTTGTCAAATGTATACACTTTGTCCAATTAATTTTAATGTTATACTCCTGTAGTTTTTCTAAAACCCTAAACAACTTGTTTTTACAATCGTCATGGGTGACACCAGCAATTAAAATGTCGTCTAAATAAACTGTTGTCCCCGCTAACCCATTCGTAATCTGATCCATAACTCTTTGAAATATCATTGGTGCTGACGCTACCCCAAAAGGAAGCCGACAGAATTCAAATAAACCCAAGTGAGTATTAATAGTAAGTAATTTTGTCGAGTTTGGATTTACTGCAAATTGAAGATATGCCTTACTCAAATCAAGCAAACAAAAACATGTGTTGCCTCTTAAGCTCATAAGTATGTCGTCAATTACGGGTAAAGGATATACATCCATTTCAATTACCGGATTAATAGTTATTTTAAAATTGCCACACAATCTAACTTTCGAATCCTTTTTAATAACGCACACAACAGGTGCAGCCCATAAACTATTTCGAACGGGTCGAATAATTTGTTCATGACACATACGTTTTATTTCAGACTCTACAGCATTCTTTAAGCTTAATGGCACTGTATACGCCTTATGAAATTTTGGTTGATCGTCCGGCTTAATGGAAATATTTGCTGTAAAAGTTTTAATTGGGTTAGTATTTCCCACAAACAAACTACTAAATTTACATTTAATTTCTTCTTCAATTCTACAAAGTGAATTAACTGGAACTAAAATTTCTGACTTACAATACTGTGACTGAAAAATATTTCTCCACGAAGGAAAAAGGACATCCATCTAGTTTCTGCCTAACAGTGGCCTGAAATGACGTTTACCATCAATTACTAACAATTTAAGTGAACAGCACTCATCAACTGTAACTGAGATTTCTCCTAGTGCATTAATTTTTTCGCCTGTTAACACTTGCAAAGGTAAATATACCAATTTGCAGTTTAACATTATTAAAGTATAATTTAAAATCAAAATTAGAAATAACAGATACTACCGCACCGCTATCTACTTCCATCACTAACTTTTTTCCATTTACCAGAAGTGTTTTTAGAAGAGGTTCACTAGCACCTGATACCCAATTTAAGGATCCCAACTGGTAGTCCAATTTGTTTAAGTTACCTTTGTGATTGTTTGTCTTTTTCGAGTTCGTTTTCATGTTTTTCGGGCGAAAACATGCCTTGGCTGAGTGCCCCTTTTTCCCACAATGGAAACAATACCAATTTTTAGCTGGACAAGCATTTACTTCATGCTTTGTTGTACACTTAGAGCATTTAGGTAGATTTTGATACGACTTTTGGAATATTTTATTTATTTCCTGCGATGACGTTGGTTGCATGTTTCTTTGCTCTTTATCAATTAACTCATATGACTGCGACAATGTACACGCTAACTCCCATGTCAGATTTGTTGTTGACAATAATTTGGTTTGTAATTGGCTGCTCCTTACTCCGCAAACTAGACGATCACGTAGCGCTTCTGGCAAAAACGTGGAAAACTCACACGGCGCTGCCAAAAGTTTGAGGTTAAGTATATAATCTACAATTTGTTCATTAATTTTCTGCACACAGTTATAAAATTTAAATCGCTCAGCAATCACATTTTTTGTGGGTTTAAAATGTGGCAAAATAATTCTCACCAAATCTTTGAAAACTTTGTCAGTGGCTTTTTCTAGTAGAACGATTGACTTTATCCTTTTATACGTATCTGGGCCAATCAAAGTTAAAAACAGGGCTACTTTCTTAGTTTCTTCAACAGCGTTTATCTTAAATAGTTGTTCCACCCTCTCCAAATACTCTTCGAAATCATCCCCAAATACAAATTGCTCTATTGAACCAATAAACGCCATAGCTACAGTTCCAATGTTCTAGTAGTTTTAGGTTACGTTGTCCGCTTGCTACACTTTAACCACTTGCTGATATACTTATGTAGTTTCTTCGTCTGCAACTATTTCTTCTTAGAGTTGGTTTCTCGTCGCCAAATATGATATGTATTTTACAATACAAAATAAATTATGATATATATTTTACAATACAAATTAAAACACGTGTGATTCACCAGACTGTCAGTTTAGCCAAGAGACATTTTTCATTTTATTCATTAACCGGGTTGCCATTTTAATATATATATTTCAATGTTGTTAATACTTATATACTTAAATATACGCTTCACAGCAGATGGCGCGAATCATCTTTTAAACCTAGTATATTTAAGAACTCTTTAAAATTGGGTATATAAAAGCAACGAACATACAAGCTGATTCATTCTGATTGTGAAGGTTATCTAGCGAAGATCTTGTAGTATAACAGTTTGTCCGTAACAGAAATAGTAAAGTAGCCATCGTGTATTTTTGGTGTATTAATCGCGAATAAAAAAATAATCGAGGAAAACAGCAGAAAGCGGGAGATCCAGATGGAAGTAAGAAGCAATAAAAGAAAGCTCTATAGACAGCGGGGAAAGGCTTTTAGCGGAGGTAAACGAGTAATTTCAAGAAATATTAGAAGTGTTTAGCAAAAGAGTGAATGTCGTGGAACTGAGAGTCAGCGAGTTTAATGAAAAATTTTCTGGCCCAGAAAAAAATGGATGAAGAATATAATGAATTAAAAGTTTACATGGGTGGTCTTCAAATTCGAGAGGGACCGGTAAGAGTTATCTGTAAGGCACGCTAGCAAGATCGACACATCGAGCTTTGATGGCAGTGCACTTTTTAATGTTTTTAAGTACCAGTTCGAAACAGATATACTTGAAAGCTTACTAGCTGGTTGCAAACATAATAATGATGACATGGTAGTAGCCTTACAACGTAAGTATGGAGGGGAGCACAAAAGAAAACTCTACAGAATGGAGTTACGAGGCAGGGTTCAGAAGGTAAATAAGACGCTGCAAGACTTCCCAATGGAAATTGAACGTTTGGTGCAGCCGACTTATCCAGGCGTTTCTGGATCCGTTCAAGATTAAATCATTTGCGAATGAGATTCGGGATCCAGATGCTTGCGGTTTGTGTTACGCAAAAATCATCTTTTGCGGAAACCATCTCATACGCGCTAGCCCAGGTGACCGCAAAAGTCATCTCGAAGCCACAGGTATACAAAGTGCAATGTTTTGATACTGATACGTATAACCACAGGGACAAAAGGAGCGAGATAAAGGAGGTGGTCAAACAAATAATGGAGAAGGAAAGAAGTAAGTCTCAAGCCAAATGCTTTAATTGTGGTAAGGTTGGCCATTTCCAGCGCAACAGATTAATAATGAGAAGGTCAAGATCTGCTTCGCCACCAAGGGACAACAAGCGGGCGAAAAAAACCAAATCGCATGAGTCACCGTTAAACTAAATCGAGCTAGCAGTAAGGGGCAAGTGCTAGCTCCTACAACCGACGACCCCACAATCTCCATTTTGCATCAGAAAAATAACAACCTAACTGTTTTCGGTCTTATCAATGGAAGAAAGCAAGTCCTCACCAGCCCATAATAAGGCCCGATTTAGTAAAAGGAGCAGTGAAACCGTTAAACAATATACGACAACGTACTGCTACTGGGGACTTAGCAAGTGCCAATGGAAGAGCCAGGGAAAGTCTGACTATTGCTAACATCAGCGCTGACCATGTATTTGTTGTCGCGGACATAGTCAATGAAGTTATCATCGGTGCAGACTGCATGATAACCCACGGTATTAATCTGCACATAGGCAAACAAATAATGATCTGCAGCAATGTCGAGATACCACAAAATGTTGGGTATGAGAGCAGGATGAACAAGACTTTTGACGAACAACTAATAAACTTGGATGTTTGTTTGTTGTTTTCAAATTGCTCTGGGATCTAATCCATAAGGAAATGTTTCCTAAAAATTAATTGGAATATTTCTTAAACCTACACTTACATTACTGTACAAAAAAAGTTGAAAAGTTTAGATACCAAGACCGCAGCTTCAAAAATAGCTAGTTTTTGCTCTACTGAAAAGTTTGATTTTAAGACATGCGCTGTTATTCATGAAAACCTCAGATTTTTGATAATTGTTTGCAATCATCTTCTGAGTTGATAAAAAAAAGTCAGTTTGTTAACTTATGAAATTGAGCAATTGAAGTTGCTATTCTCTCAATTCATGGAAAATAATAAAAATAAAAGCGAAGTTAATACTAACTCTCATCGCAGTCTGCCTGTTCCACCACAACCACCTTTTAATTATAATTCCCTTTCCGCTAATTCTTTTCAAATAGCTGTAAAATTATTTTTAATGGTAATACAGATGCTGATAATATTCTTGTTGATAATGCCATTTTTTTCGAGCTTTATCGCCGAATATCGCAAAATATCGCCTTTAGTAATTTGTAATATTAGTTAAAAAATATTTCAATTTAATTTACTTCTTTCAGCATAGAACATAAAATAAATAAAATTTCATTTGTTAAAGGTATATTGATTTAATATAACATTTAAAAGCCAGAAAAGCAAAAAACCAAAGTTAATAAACGTAAAAATAAATAACTCAGTTAAAAAAATTAAGATCAATTAATGTATAGTTTTTAAGTCATTTTTGTAATCAAAGCGTAAAACTCGAGATTAATATTATATATATTATATTAAAATTCTTTAATAAATCAATATAAACATTATTATTACCTTTTTTGTTGTCTATGCCATTTCTCGTTTAATTTTAACAGTTTAAATATTTGAATCCCACCTTATTTTTTTAACGTCCTTACCATTTGGCATTTAATTTAAATAATATATTTGTGTATACTAGTCAGATAAAAAGGTAAATTCAAATATCGACGTCAAAACGAATTTAGTCAATTCGCTAATATACTAAGATCTGCATGAATGCATTAAAAACGCCCTTTGAATCATTCGCTTTTTTTTCATGTTACGATTTGTTTTGTTTCGAAATTTTCAAAACGAATGAATCAACTCACGCATTGCAAAAATGAGTTACGAATCAAATCGAATTCATAGATTCAACATACATAAATTCGTACATACATGAAATCTTACATTAATACATATATAAATTCATATATTCATACATACATAAATTTAAACATTAATACATACTTAAATAAATACAAACATAAATTCATACATTCATACATACATAAATTCATACAAACAAAAATTCATACATTCATATATACATAAATTCATACATTCATACGCACATACACAAATTCATACATTTATACATACTTAAATTCATACAAACATAAATTCATACATACATAATATAATGTATGAATTTTTGTGAAAGCAGGCTGCTAAGGGTTTTATAATGTTGCGCAATTTGATTCCTTTCAAATTCTTGACGATACAATATGCACCAATCGACACGAGCCTTTTTTTGAGCGACTTCCAAATTGTGCGGGATCCAACGAGAACAAACCTTTTTTACGGCCAGGTGTTCATGCAGTATCGAATGTATGCTGGTGGAAGAAATGTCCAAGGATGTCTCTATCTCTCGGTATGTCGCATGTCGATCTTGCATTATGAGTTCACGCACGGTATCAATGTTCTCTGGCACAACAGCCGTTTTTGGACGACCTTCACGGAATTCGTCTTTGAGCGAGCTTCGGCTACGATTAAATTCATTATACCAATTTTTCACAGTGCTATAGGATGGTGCTTCATCGCCATACAAAGATTTAAGTTCATCAATGCACTCTTGTGGTGATAATCCACGTCGAAAGTTGTGAAAAATGATGGCACGAAAATGTTCACGAGTTCATTCCAATTTTTTCTATATTAATTTTTTCAAGTCACTATAAACAACACAAATAATGGTCGTACGTCAAAACGTTTTGAGTACGATTATGCTTAAAAATGACAAACTTTCCAATGGAAATGTCAGATTCCACTTGGCAGCACTCAGTGTTGCCACGCCAGAAATATATATAGCAGCCCTCGTAATAACTATTATGAATTGTCTTTTAGTTGCTTACATTTATTCTTAGGTCTATACAATTTAAGGATATTATTATGGTAAATTTTTTCTAAGTTATCAACCTTTAGTAATGAATTTACTCCTAATCTTTTTATTATTTTATATGGTCCCTTGTATGGGCTCTGATTCTTTTTTCGAACTATATTCTCGTGTCACCTCTGTATGCTTAGTGCTTGTGTTTTGTATTTTGTCTGTTGGTAATGTTGCTAGTTTACCGTAAATTAACTCGTAAGGTGAATAGTTAGTATCAATATGTGGTGTCGTGTTATATGCAAATGTATAGTATGGTACCCATTTGTCCCAATTATGATCATCAACAAAATTTAATAAATATTCATTTAATACACCAATGTTTCTTTCTATACAACCTATTGACTGATGGTGATATGGTGCTAAAAATTTTTGGCTTATATTTAACAAATTACAGACTTCTTTCAATAACTCGTTATTAAATTCAGTAACTCTATCAGATTTTAAATTTTTTTAAACATCCGTACCTTAGAATAAATTGCTCAACTAATGTTTTAGCAATATTTTCAGCATCTTTTGTTTCAATTGGATGTGCTATTACGATTTTTGTTAATTCACATTGCATTGTAAATAAATATCTGTAACCATTAGATATTCTTAAAGGTCCAACAGTATCTATTTCTATTGTCTCAAAACTAGTGTTAGGACTTTCTGTTATGATCATTTCTTCTTTAAGGTGCTTCGTTTGTTTATTTCTTAAACATTAATCGCACTTGTTAATATAATCTCTAACCATCTTTTTCTTATTTTTCGATACGTAACGTTGTTTTAATTTTAGGACAGTTTTCCTTATACCAAAATATCCTGATATTGGTGAATTGTGGAATTCTTCTATAATTTTCATTATTCGTAATGTGTTGCAAAGGTTTATATAAAATAATATTTAATTCAAAGTTTCTATATTTGTTTGGTTTCAATACTTTCTGGTATACCTCATTATAAATTTTGGTCAAATATCTATATGACATGAGCTCAAAAATATTATCTTCGCATGATAAAGCGATATTTTTTATATTTTGCTTATGCATATAAATCATTAACTTCTCTAGTAACAAAACGTATTTTGCTAGACTTTCGTTAACGTTTATTAGAAAGCTATTATTTTCAGTTTCTATGGTACCATCCTTGGGTCCATTTTTCATATTTCTTATACCGGTTTTTATAATATTAAATTTTAATTCACGTATCTTCTTTATATCTTGTAGAGATGTACATTCCCACATATGATTTTTATGTTGGCCTTGGAATATGTCATTCATATTATTCATTTCCAAATTCTCAGTATTTTCCTTTGCTTTCATTCCACGTGTTGTTATTAAAATCTTTGATGGTTTACTTTTGTCTTCTTCTTTAGGAATCGTATTTCTCAACATCTCAGAATCCAATTTTATTCTCGACAGAGCATCTGCGTTCGTGTTTATTTTTCCTTACAATTTCCTTTATAATTTCAAAATCATAGTCCGGTAAATCTATTCGTATCCCAGTCAACTTAGATGAACGAGTTTTATGTGAAAAAAGTGAAACAAGTGGTCTGTGATCCGTTACCACAATAAACCTTCTACTATACAAATATGGTCTGAAGAATTGTATACCCCAGTGGATCGCGAGTAGTTCTTTCTCAATCACTGGTTTATTTAAATCATGCTTTCCTAAGCTTTGGCTTGCATAAGAAATCGGCAAATCTTCTCCTTTTTCCCCTGTGATAGAACAGCTCCTAATGCACAATTCGATGCGTCAGTAGTCAATATAAAGGGTTGTTCAAAATCTGGATATCTTAATATTGGTGCGCTAATTAATTTCGTCTTAAATAGGTCAAAAGCTAATTGACAATCTTCAGTCCATTAAAATTCTTTTCTTTTTGTAGTCTGGTCATTTAGACATTTTTTGATTTCAGCAAAATCTTTTATGAAACGTCTATAATAATAACAAAATGCTACAAACCTTTTAACCTCATCCTTGTCTTTAATGACTGTATATTGTTCTATTACCTAGTATTTTGAAGGATCTGTTCGTATAGCGTTTTTCGTTATTTGGTGTCCTAAATAAATTACTTCAATTTCAAAAATACACATTTTGATGTATTTAATTTTAAGTTATATTTTGACAAACGTTCGAATACTCTCACCAAGTTTTCCATAGAATATTAATTTATACTTGATAAAAGAGAAAAAAAATTTTTGTTTGTTATTTATATTTATACCTGTACAACAGCTTTTTTCTGCACATAACTCTTAAAATATTTGTTTAATTTAAAAATTTAAAATATTATTACACCTAGACATAATATGAAAAAGGATCTATCTTTATGGTTGTTCCAAAGTCCATACTACGTTCTGGGCTATTGTTGTTGATATTGATGACGTCCTCTGTTTTTGGTTTCCCATTTAAGGATTTTAGCTCAAGGTATAGCTTTTTCTTCTGTTCACCTACTGTTAAAATTATTTATCTTATTATTGTTTCTTTTTTCCACCTCTTTTTGACTTTTTCTTTGTTTCTGCTTTTGATACCTTTGTTCGCTTTTTGTATTCTTCGATATTGAATGACTTGTGGCCGCTGTTAACTGGTGCAGGAGTGTATCTAGGATAGTCTTCTTCGGCTTGTCCTTGTGGGATATATTCCTCACTGTAGTATTTCGAAAATATTGCGTCTATATATTCTTATGAAGGACTTTCTTCCATCAATGCCATCCGGAAAGTCAGTTCAAGAAAAAGTTAGGATATAGTGTTTCATTTGATTCCTGAGGTTAGTTTCGCAGGATCTAGCATTTTTTAAAGTTTTCAAAGTCTACAGATTGGTTGGCAGGATCGTCAATAATGCATGAATTTTTGTGAAAGCAGGCTGCTAAGGGTTTTATAATGCTGCGCTTAGCCACAGCACGTTTTGATTCTTCTAAGCACTGTTAGGTGCTCAGTAAGAATAATGAGAATACTCCTTTGTTGGTTACAAGAAAGATTCTGATTTTATTCAATAATTCCTACCGCTATTTATGTATACTAAAATTTTATTCATAATTTTGCTTACAATACAGTTATTATTTGTGATTATTAAATGTGTGATCTCAAAACTTCAAATCAGCTAATTCAATTTTGTGCAATTTGATTCCTTTCAAATTCTTGACGATACAATATGTATGTATGTATGTCAGTGCAATTGATTGTTTACGTTCTTGAGTATGGAAAAAGAAAATATGTTAAGTTGGCACTTTTTATTTTGGAGAAATCAATTGTTATTTTAAATAGTTGGAATAATGTGACCAACACATACATTCATACATACATAAATTTATACATACGTTAATTCATACATACAGTCATATATACATACATAAATTCTCCTGATTATTTTATGCTCCCGGATACTTTCATCATTCTTTACAAATGAACCCGAACTATATAATTTGTTTACATGTATGTACATGCATATATTGCCATATCAAAAACAGTCTGAGCTAGTAACAATCGGAATTCTGAGGAATATATTGTTTAAAAATTAAAATCTTAGGAAACTACTATAACAAAAGAAACACATTTTTTTAATGATGTTATTTGTACTTTATATTATTTGATATAATATTATTATATGTATGTACATCCAAACATAAAATATAAAAATTAAAATTAATGTTTATGTACATATGTATGTATGTTTATGTAAGTATACGTTTTCAAACTACTTTTTGGAATTTCGGTTGTAAAAACCTTATTTTTACAAAAAAAAAATAAATAAATAAATAACTTAAATATACAAAAAAGTATTTTAAAAACTTCATTTCATTATATATTTCTAAAACCGCATTTTGTTCTTCAAAATGCATACAAATTTGCATATATTAGATTATTTAATTTTCAAAAGAAAAAAATTTAAATTTTACATACCCGTTCCAAATAATTTTCTCTCATTACAATGACGAATGGAAAAAAACGAATCAAGTTATGTTATGATTCTCTTTAAAACAGGCAATGTTTTGAATCATTCGACACGTTTATATTTTTCATTCGATTCTCTTTGTTTCATATTTTAAGAAGAGAGTATTCGGTGTTAGTGTAATGATTTAGTGTGAGTTTAAAAACGAATGCACTCATGCAGATCTCTACAATATACATACATACATTTTTAGTCAACCTTACACATGTAAAACAAAGCTGCCAGGGTTTTTATAGCCAAAAATGTATAGCCAAAAATTTCACCAAATATCTAAAATACCGCCAAGAATCTTGCGTCTCGCCATTTAAATATTTTTATCGCCGTAACTGACAACACTGGTGGTAATAACATAACCCCATGTTTACATTAGACAATGCTGTCATGACAATAACAATACACATTTCAATTGTCTGAATTACTGTCTTGAATATTTTGAAGACTGTTTTGATTCAGCTCGTCTGCTGATCGTTGTGTTCTACTACAAGCACTTCAACTTGGTAGTTCACTTAAATGAATAATTTATCTGACTCAAGCACTTGAACTTAGTCAGGATATATTGGGTTGTGTCAAGGCAGTAACACCAAGACAGCAGTTGGTATAACGCAAGCACTTGAAACTTGGTTATAGCGGAGAAGAGAAAAAATAACAACCGTTTCTTTTGATTGAATTATTAATTCTACCTTTATTGGTATTACATTAAAGTCTTAAATACTATTTTTTTGCTGAATATTAATAGTAATAATACAAATATCAAAGAATTTCTTGGTAAGCAATTACATTTGGTGTGAATTGTTACCTGAGCCTTTTGTTTTGCGTCAGTTCAATGTTTAGTTTTCGGCGCGTGTGCCATAACTTCAGCAGAAACATGAGATACCCAGGCAATGTAAAAAATATAAGCAAAATGTGATACAAAATAAAATTCAATGAACGGCATGTAACATTAAGCGGTTGTTCAAGGTTGTTATTGAAATTAAATTTTGAAGAAAACAAAATTGTAATTTAATGACAAATAGTTTTTTTTTTGTTGTTTTACAAATTTCACTTTAAAATATAAGTTAAAATAAAAATGCATGAGCAGCGATTTAAGGTTGTCGTCACAATTAATGAATTTATTGCAGGCATGTGTGTACGTAAGTATGTATGCATATTTATACAAACATACTTACGTGCACGCGAAGTTAACTGTGAAGGCTTGAACATCCACCCGGCCGTTGAGTCATGCTCAACAAAATTCCAAAGACGCCAACCTTACATTGCTCTCATTGCTACCACTTAAGTTACTGAGACTTCAAATTCTGGAGTGGTTCTAAATTGGCGTGTGGCTGGACGTGGTGTCTGTTGATTTGAGTTACTTCTTTTGCATTGTATCCTTTTCCATGCAATTGTAATGCTGATTATGAGTGCGAGCAGAAGGGCAGCATACGCAATGGCTCCATGGTGATATTGTATGTGTTTAATTTGGGATGGGAAATCTGAAACCACTTGTTGATGCAGTTTGCTCTGTATCTCGGAGATATTCTTAACTTGGTCGACGTAGGATTTGATGTGCATTTTTTCAATTAGGACCTCTTCTGGATCAACGGTGTCACTCAGGTTGGTAGTCACGGTGTATGATGTTTGGAGATACGTGGTGAAGATTTCATGGCCTGTGAGGGTGATAGAATTGATTTTGATTGTGCAATCTGGGGCTATTTTTAGGAGACCAGATCCCTCTAGGCTTAGCTGTAATTTTTGTTGTCCGCACACGGCGCTTGCTCGGGAAGGCTGATACATGGTATATAACCATTGATTACCGGATTCCAGCTGTTTTAGTGCCATGATGTCCAAAACGGGTCTGATATTGCAATGCGTTTGGGTGCTATTGATGAGAAGGGAAAGCTCGCATAAGCACTTGCCAGCATTTGCGTTAAATTTTGATTGCATGTGCTGGCATAGGACTTCGTCCCTTTTAATAATCGTGCATGAGGTCCGCTGCCGTTCGGTCAATACAAAATATTGGTCCTTGTGAGCGTTTATGGCCAGAAAGTTAGCGCAGGGTGGTATCGCAAGCGTTTTGTTGTTTATGTGAGCGGGAATAGAGTGTGGCTTTAAAAGTTCAAATGTTTCGTGATCAGCCAATGGAATGGAGATGTGAAAGATAACGTGTTTTTTTGTAACCCCACCTTTTACGTTCATGAGTTTGTAGAGCTGTAGGATGTTATCTTGGCTTACAGGCAACTCTAGAGAGCTAGGTAGGTGATTCTTAACTTGCACTAGCTCGGCTTGAAGTTGGGACGGTGACAAAAGTGTTGGGCTAATTTTCCCATGATGTGAGTCAGTTAATGCTGCTACGATTTCTGACTGAATTCGATGTAGCCTTGCTGATGCTAAAGAAAGTTGAATGGAACGAGAGATGAAAATGTTGAACAGTTTTGCTTGATACTGGTCTTTTTCGTCTTCGTGGAGCCTTGATACGAGTTGATTTAACTCACTATCTATGTTGTTTAATTTTTGTTTGAGATTATCTTCGTTTTGTTTTAAGACATTGAGAGTGGCATCTATAATTGAGGTTTGATTTAGCAGGAGTTGTTTAAGATGAATTTCATTCTCGTTTACTGCGTTAATGGTGTTTGACAATTGCTCAGCATAATTTGAATCGAGAACTCCAAATAGTGAATTCGCAATGTTCCCAACAATGTTGATGGCACCGCGTGTAACCCTTCTTTTAAGCAAGATGTTGTTATTTGTTAGACCTATCAGGCTAAGCTCAATTGCTTGAATAATGCTTAAACACGTCGTGTTTGAAGTTAGACGATTGCATAATTGATGCAGTGCCTTTGCCTCGTTCATGAAGGTAGCTATTTCTTTCCAATATGGTGTTAGGTTGTGTATGATATTATATTCCATTCTGACCGAGACATGCGTGCGTTGCCAAGCCCTTCAAAGTGAAAGCCGACTTTATTTTCGAATGGCTTTGTTTCAATTTTTTCTGTGGTCGCGAGTGGAAGGTGAGGAGTGTGGCTAGAATTAGAGTGGATAATGTGCGCTTTTTTTTGGTGGGTGGTGTTTCTTCAGGTGACGGAACTGGACACTGTATTTCTGTGTTTGGGTAGGATCCCACATCTTGTGGGCCCGGTTGTTGCTGTTCCTCGTCAGGTTCATCCGTAAGTTTGGGAAGCGGGGCTAAATACTGAACTGCTCGCTTGAACGTTCCTGAAGTCGTTTGCACATCTGCGACTCTTACAAAGTCGTCAGTTCCCTTGTAAGTTTTTACTATACGCCCCAATGGCCATTTCATGACTGGAACATTGTCTTCTTTGATGATCACGATCGTTCCGGGTTGAAGGTTTTTCGACTGTTCTCGCCACTTGTTTCGATATTGTAGTTCATTCAGATAGTCTCGCGACCATCTCTTCCAGAACTCATGCTTGAGCTGAGAAACTAACTTCCATCGAGTTTCTAGTTTAAGGCTTGTGGATTGAGCTCGTGCGTCTATCTGGGCAGTTAGGGGTTCTCCTATTAAAAAATGGCTTGGTGTTAGAGCTCCTATATCGTTTGGGTCATTCGACAAGGGCGAAATGGGCCTAGAATTGAGTATGGCTTCAATTTCCACTACCACCGTTTCGAGCTCTTCGTACGTTAACGAAGCATTTCCCAAAGTTCTGACCAACAGGTATTTGGCTGATTTTACAGCTGCCTCCCACAGGCCACCAAAGTGTGGTGCTCTTGGTGTGATGAAATTAAATTGTATGCCCTTTGTACTGCAAGCGTTCGTAATGGCTTCTTGTGCATCTGCTGAATATATTATGGTTGATAGCTCTGGCAATTTATTCTTTGCACCAACGAAGTTAGTTGCGTTGTCGCAATATAAATTTTGGCAATGTCCACGTCGAGCAATGAAACGTTTAAGTGGTCCAATGAAGGCTTCAGTAGTTAGGTCGCTGACAAGCTCCAAGTGCACTGCTTTTGTAGCAAAACAGCAAAATACGGCAATGTAAGCCTTGTGTGGTCTTTTCCCACGAATCTTGTAGTGCACCGTAATGGGGCCACAGTAGTCGACTCCAGCATTGATGAACGCACGGGACGGCGTAACCCGTATTGGAGGCAAGTTTCCCATGACTTGCTGGAAAAGCTCTGGCTTGGCTCTGCTACATGTTGTGCATCGATGAACCGTGGCTCGTGCCATAATTTTTCCCTTAATAGGCCAAAAACGTTGTCGTACAATACCTAACAATGTCTGTATGCCACAATGTTTGTAGTCTTCATGAATCATTTGAAATATAAGTTTTGCAATGGGATCATTGTATGGAATGAGGAGTTGATGTTTGGAATCGTATGCCTCTCTAATCTCTAATCAACCCGTTTTCATCCAAAAAGGGCGTTAGGTTCTGAATGCTGCTAGAGCCTTGTAATTTGTTATACCTTTTGAGTTGTTTTAGTTCTTCCCCGAACTCTCAGCATTGCATCTGTGCAATTATTGGAATTAGTGCTTGGTTCAGTTCTGCTGTAGATAGTAGTCTTGATGATTGCCGCAGCTGGTTTTGACATCTAGTGTGAGTAATGAATCGCAAAATGTACCCCACAATCCGCTGCAGTCGGTGGAATGAATTTTTTTGATTAATTTTATAAATAAAGTCAGGTTCGGGAGTAGTAATGGCTCGCGATTCAAGAAGTTTTGTTTTCCTTTCGAGATTTGTTGGAGTACTAGAGCTAGGAGTGAACTTAGGTGGCCACAATTTCTCTATGCCATGTAAAAACAGGGGGCCATAAAACCAAATCGTAGATTCTTTAAGGGTCGTTGGTGATATTCCGCGAGACAATATGTCTGCTGGGTTGCACTTGGAGTTGACGTGCCGCCATTGTTCTGGCCGAGTTTCTTCTTGAATTATTGAATTCGATTTGCTACAAACGTGTTAAACGATGACGATGAAGAATTTATCCAATGAAGCACGATTTCTGAATCAGTCCAAAACCAGGCAGGACTTGTAAGTTGGAGATCGGACTTGACTCTTGTGGCGAGTTGAGCTCCGAGAGATAATTCTAGTCGTGGTATTGTTTGGCGTTTTAGTGGGGCTACGTGGGACCATCAGCAGCTTCGATTAAACAACTCCATGATACAACTCAAGAATCTCTACATGCATTAGACAATATCGGAATTGAAACCTCATCTTGGGACCCCATGCTTCTTCACGTATTGGTGAAAAAGCTAGATCGAAGCACTCATGTTTTATACGAAAGTTCTATCGCCAATCCAAAGGTGGTGCAAACAATCAAAGATCTACTCACATTTCTAGAAGGTCGCTTTCAATCCATGGAAGCAATGATTCATAAAGAAAGGCCATCAAAAGTATACGTTTCCACCACTGCAACCAATCAAACAGAGTTCTCGTGTACACTTTGCAAAAACGGTTATCATCAATTGTATCGGTGCCCGAAATTCCAAAAGCTATCACCACCAAATCGCCTTCAGTACGTTCGGAAATATAATCTATGCACAAACTGCCTGAGAGCAGATTTGACGTATGCCAACAAATTTTTTTATAATTGCTTTAACTAAATGAAATTTTAATTAAATTATTATTTCAATTACTAAAATTTTCTTTGCATATAACAATAGAAATGGAAAAATAGCAGGAAGAAACGCTAAAGCTATTTTAAATTTTCCGTGAACGTGCTCATAATGAATTGTCATAATTATTGTCTGGACCAGAGAACTGCAAGAGTGTCTGTTTTTAATACTCTAAGTATACTCATCTTAAATGCGGTTGCGGTGTGATCGGCACCGCATTTCTTAAGTGCGAGTATTTACTATACCCATTCCATTTGAGTATAAGTGTCTAGCATACTCAAGTAAAATGTTTGCGATGCTGGCTTTACATTATTCGTACTCATACTCACAACAAACATCAAGAGAGAGATTTTAACGTGTGTAGTGAGAGGAAAACAGAGTTATCAGATCAGAATTATTAAATCAAACACAATATCAAAAGTCGCCAATGTCTAAATTAGCTAACATACATTCTTCTTTGAAATTATGAAAGTTTATTTAATATATAACAGAAAATAAATTTAATAGAACCCGTAAAATTCGCCATATTTTCATTTATTAAAAACACAACAAAAGTTTACTAATAACTCAAGAATAGATCATTGTTTATTATATTACGTTTTTGTTAGGGTTTTTTTTAAGTCACACAGGAGAGAAATTTAAAAATTCTATTCGTTAAGCAAATAGATTTTTAAAATTAATAAATAGGTATAAAAACAATAATTATATTTAACAAAATAAAATATGTAAACTAAAAACTTTATTTTATTTATTATTATTTATGAGGTCTATGTCTATTCAGTCAATGCAATATTACATCTGCGTATATACAGTTTTGTTAAAACTAAAAAAATTAAGTAATTTTCCTTTTATTCACGGATTCATTTTATCATTTTGTTTTCCTAAATACCGTTAGTAGCACGTTTATGACAACAAGGCGCATAAACTGAAATTAATTGTTCATAAAAAACAGCAACAAAATAAGTATACCTGCTTTAAATAGTGTTCAAAAGCTGTGCCTTTAAGCGGTTTTTATTGCATTTTATTCATTAAATATGTATTGTATTTCATACCTATGAAAACGGTTGTTGTCTGTTTTTCTGCTTATAATGTTTAAGCAATAGATTTGATCAAATTTTGTTTTTTTTTATTGTTTATAAATAGATCTGCATACAATGCAGTATACCATAAAACGTTGCTTACAAATAAAGAGAATTAAAAAATTCTCGCGTACGAGTATAAAAAATACTTAAAATTCTGATTGCCATATTTTTGATACTCGTTTTTAAAATACTCGAGTATGAAAAGTATACAGTAAGTATGCGGTGTACTCATGAGTTGCGGTGTACTCGTGCAGTTCTCTGGTCTGGACGCCTACACCACAGATGAATAATCAGATAACTCACTAGTGACGTTTAAAAAAGTGTGTTATCATATTTTTTAGCTTTCGTTTAAGTGAATAAAAAAATATTCAAAAACGCTGAAAGCAATGAGTTTTAAGAACTCCAAAAAATGTATAGCAAAATTAAGGTAAAATTAAGTTTTTTCAGATAAATTAAAAAAGTATAAACATTAATAAAAAAAATTAATAAAAAAATTATAAAATGTTGTTATAATGTTATAGTGTGCAAGAAAAACCTAAAAAAATATTGTTTTGCCTTATAATTTCAGATCGTACTACAATTCCATTGGAGGCTCCGCAAACAAAAATCAGAACAGCTTACGTGGTTTTATTGGTGAGTAAAAATAAATTGGCTATTAAACGTGTTTAAGCCAAATTTATTTTATTTTAGGTCCCGGTCAAGATAATAATAATACCTTCATACAACTGGACTAGACGTGGCCTGCCGTTACAGCGTACACAATAAATTATAATCGCGTCTTAATCATACAAAATGCCATTACTGCGGAAGAGAAACACCATCGAAATAGAGTCAATGCGATGCAATTAGATCCGAATAACAGTCAACTTTATTCAGCTGGCAGGGATGCGATTATATGTGTATAGAACTCAAGTTCCGAATCAAATGAAAATGGGACTATAAAAATATGGAATCTAGGGCAACAGTGCTGTGTGCAAACAATTCACGTACATAAAGATCGGGATCGCAATATTGTTGTAACAGAATTGAGAAACCCTATGGTGGTTCGCGTGGAAAAGGCGCCTGTATAAAGTTTGTGTTTTAATATTTATATACGTTGTTGTTATTGGATAAATGTATCTTAAACTCAAGCGAAGAAGAATGGACAAGCCCTAGATGTATACTGGCATGCATAAAAGGTAGAAACTACTGTTAATTTAAATACCTATTTACACAGTCAACGACTTCTAAATATTTTAGGAAGTGTTACAATTAATAAATATGTTTTTTTTTAATGACACTGTTACTACTGGAGAAAATGTAGCTATAGATGAGGCTCTGAGATAGTTAAGAAAGAAGAATTTGGCAAAGTAGATTTCGAGAAAGGAATTAAAAAACGCAATAAGCAAGTGTATATTCCCAACTGGTTTACGTAATACTAAGAATAATATAATAATATGTGCGGAAACAGTAGAATCTTTATATCACTATAAATGTTGCATTTGCAATAAGATTTTTAGTCAAAAGGAAGGGAATAAAAGTAAAAGTTTTAATCAATAATAATAATACTTACTTTTATATTTCAAAAATCTTATATAAATAAAAAAACATAATAATACTTACTTTTATTTTTCAGAAATCTTATATAAATATAAAAACATAAAATTTTTGTTATAATATTTTTTAACTTTTAACTTTTTAACAGTTTTAAAATAATTCCAGCAATTATAGATTTCCAACTCAGGGCAATTAGCAATGCATCGCTACAATCTGTATTAAAATAAAATAAGAAGATTTTAATATATGTATATTGTATAAAAATTATAAATGAAAATAAATAAAAAAAATTTTTGAATCTACTTCTATCTACTAAACCCAATACCATCTTTAACCCAAACAAATTTCTTGTTAAAATCAATTCAAAATATATTGTAAATAAAATAAACAAGTTGCACCAAAAATAAACTACAATATAAATTACACTATTATAAAAGTCACCCAACAAATAATTTAAAAATAACCTTATCCACTGTTGTAGCAAAATCTTCCAACAAACAATTTAAAAAAATTCCTTATCTCACTGTTGTAGGAAGGTATTGCAGAGTTCCTCTCATTGAGTGAAATATATTCTTTTATAGAAAAACGTTCACAATTTAAAAATAATCCATATTCACTATTGCAGCTGGTATTCCAAAAATTCATAAGATTGATTGCACTAATTCTACTTTTTGAATTATATTGGAGCTTTCATATTCTTGAACAACAATTTATATTCTTTCTGTATTTTCAATTAAATTTATACTTTCACTATTATAATAATTCTTTTTTTAGTCATTTTGCACTTGTCTTTTTATCTTTTTAAAACGCTTTTTTATTATTTTAAAATCCCTTAAACTTTTCTGATTGGGAGAAACAATCAGGACATAGTTCCTCTAATGTACAAAACCTGCCCCAAGCATCTCACTACAAACTATACAAACTTACTTGGCCGGATTTTTCGGGAACTGGTGCAGCTTCTCTCCTTTGGAACAACCCATTATACAGCGGCGACTCCTAAAAGAAACCAAATAATTTCATTAAAATCTAATTTACATTAAAAACAACTTTGTTCAACTTACATCTTTCCTGTTAGTTTTTTTGATTTGTGTCGTGGTTGATTTTTCAACCCTTATTTTATATAATTCTGAGAGCACACACAAAAAAAACTCATCAAATAAAATTAATCACTTGTAGCCAGTGTGACCAGATCCAAAAAATTTTTGGAGCTAAATTGGTATCAAAAAAGTGCTCAAAAGTGCTAAAAAATTGTTTTAAGTGCTAAAACATAGTGCTAAAATGTAAATGTCTTAGTTTTAAGCAAATATTTTTTTGGAGAGTTCAAAGTTTTATCATTTATGCTTATGTTGCCTTAGAAATATTTATTTGCATTAAAAAAACCAAATTTCTTAAAACCGGAAATCATTTATTAAACAGTAATTTCAGTCTTTAAATTAAATATCACCTACACCAGTGATTAAAAATACTTGCTTATTTTTAATGCATATGTAGTTGCTTAACTGTTGCTGTGGAAAAATGTTCAGCAAAAGCAAACAGCAAATGCAAAAAAAAAAAGAAAGAGGCGCATTTGCTTTAGCTGACTATGTGTTTCTTTCTGCAGCAAAGCAATCGGCAAAGCAATTACTTTGAAAACGTCTGCTGTTGCTTAAGCAGTCAGTTGTTCTTTATTTTTATTTTTACTAGTACTTAACTCTTTACTATGAAGTTGTTGCCAACTACGATTGCTTTTTCTCGCTCGTACTTGCTGAACTCGCTGCTTTTCATCCCTTTTAACATTGTAAACGTACATTTCAAAAACGTTATTTTTATTATATTTAATGGTGTTTTTTTTTTCTTCTTAAAAGCAACAGCAAAAGAAGAAACAAACATCAACTTATTGCTTAAGCAACAGCAAACGTTTTCAAAGTAATTGCTTTGCCGATTGCTTTGCTGCAGAAAGAAACACATAGTCAGCTTAAGCATATGCGTTTCTTCCTTTTTTGCATTTAATTTTTGCTTCGTTTATAATGAAATGTTTTATAAATGCTGAGACATTTAGTTTTTTTATTTACTGAAAAACATGTAAGCAAAGCACAGATTTTAGTGCTGTTGCTATTTTTAAGCAAGCAATTTAAACCCTGACATACATATGTGGACATACATACGCGAATATTATGTACTTATGCAAATTTATTCTAGGTATCCGCAATAGGATTTGAAAGTAGTGGAACATTTTGTAAATTGAATAAAATAAAAGTGCTAAAAATGCTAAATAAAGAGTTGGTAAGTGCTAAAAATAGTGCTAAGTGCTAAATCGGTAATTTTGCTGCTAAATCTACAAAAGAAGTGCTGAATCTAGCACCGAAAGTGCTAAAATGGTCACGCTGCTTGTAGCAGTCCTGTTTTATTTTATTAAGATATTTGTGTTAATAACATTTTCATAAAACATACAATATTTTTATGTTACTTTGATTTTAACATTATTTTATAGTATTAAATAACTTTATAAAACTCATGTTAATAACGTATTAAAAGTTACATGTAATTATATTAAACTCATATATAATTTTTATTAACATTAAATTTCTGAACGTCATTATTTTAAATTTAACATAAACGTAGTAGGCATAGAAAAACAACAGCTCTCAATGTATGCATAGTTAACATTGTTTTGTTTTTGTAACGTTCGTGTATTATTATACTAGACAACTTGTGTGCTTTTACTAGATCGTACGTAAGCTCAATGTAAATCTAAATTTATTCATTCTTGATGCAGCAGCCAAACAATAAAGATCAAAGTTAAAGAAAAGCGGGTAAATTTTATTTCACAAAGTAAGAAAATAACTAAATAACTACTAAGACACAGGAAGACCTTCGTGGACTACTCTGACTAGTAAAACTGAGGGCGAATACTGGCATTAAGCAGCCTTGTTCGAACCAGTTATAAACTTGTTAAACTTAATAAAGCGGAATCCCTTTATTACAATTGGCGGCCAACGTAAAATTTCAGTAAAATAGTTCTGCAAAATAAAACAAAATTTTGCTTATTCAACGATCTGAAACTGTACCTGTACGTTATTCAAAAACAGTTGTTTTTGGTTGTTGTTGTTGTTATAAAATCTATTTGCGTTGTTACTATCGGAAATTTCTGGCAAAAGAATTTTGCAAAATAAAACAAAATTTTGCGTATTCAACGATCTGAAACTGTACCTAAAAAGCATTTTCGGTTTTTAGAAAACTTATAGGCTAACGGTTGTTTTTGGTTGTTATTGTTGTTAGAAAAGCTATTTGCATTGTTACTATCAGGAATTTCTGGTAGCACATATTCAGGAATTTCTGGTAGCACATATTCAGTTCTTGAAGTTTTAATCAACGTTTATAAGAGGTAAAATTTTGGGAAAATGCCTAGAACCACGTTAAACTCCCAAAATTCAAGTCCAAACGGTGAAGTACAGAACTCCCGGCCTGTTTCTACTAGTGCAGATCCGGCTGCAACTTCAGCAGGTAATCAGATGGCAAATGCTAATAGGCAAAGAGTTTCTGCCCCAGTTGCAAATAATATAGACGAAAACCCTCAGGGTAATGGGTCAATAGGTATTCAGTTGAGAGAACGCCAGTTTTCTGATCTTTTAGGATCAATACAAGTTCGTCAAGGAGTTGGAGGAACATTTAGCTACTGTAGTGCACGTTTTAACGGTGGCCGCAGTACGTCAAAGGTGGAAGACTTTATAGCCACAATTTTAGTTTTTAAAGAAGCTGAACGTATTTCTGACTCAATGGCTCTTACAAGCTTACCATTATTGTTTGAAGGTTATGCATCGTCATGGTGGCAAGGCGTAAAGCACGAAGCCAGAAATTTTGAGGAAGCTATCGAGCTCCTACGAAATGCATTCGCACCTCCAAAGCCAGATTGGAGAATTTATTCAGAGATTTTTCAAGATAAACAAAAATCGTTTGAATCTACCGATAGTTTTATTTGCAGAAAAAGACGCTTATTTGCACAACTGAAAGAAAAACTTTCAGAAAGTACTGTAATAAATATGGTATTCTCTCTGTTGAACGTACAGTTACGTGAAAAAATCTCTAGAGATAGCGTCGAAACGTTTCAAGATCTTCTTTCTAAAGCTCGCGATATTGAATTGTTTAATTTGGAAAACAAGCAGCCAGAACATTTAGAAAACTCGTCAGAAGCTAAGGAAAAGACAAATGCTAAATGCTCTTTCTGTAGAAAGAAAAACCATACAGCAGATGTATGCTACAAACGTTTGGAGTTAGAGAAAAAGAAGAAACCAGAAGAAACTAAATTAAATTGTTACGGTTGTGGTGCAGTAGGCTTCTACAGATCTAACTGTCCTACATGCAACTACAAAACGGTTATAGAAAGCCCCAAGGAAATGGATTTCCACAGCATTCAAACAAGTGTTGTTGGCAGAAATGTGCCCACTGTTGAAATCAATGTAAATGGCATAAAAGGGGATGCATACCTTGATACAGCTGCCAGAACAAGCATAGCTGGTTATTATTTGTACAAAAAACTAGTAGAGAAAGAAGTGAAATTTCAGACAGTTTTTGCGGAAATTACCCTAGCTGATGGAATTACTCGTAAAGAGAAAGTTTATTCAACAATAGTTGATATTATAATTGGAAAGCGCTATAAGCGGATTCGCTTTATTTGCCTACCGAAGGCCAAAGATAATAGAACTTTAATAGGCATTGATTTCTTAGAACAAGCTGGTATTGTAATGGATCTAGCCCAAAGAACATGGCATTTTAAAGATGAACCGTTCAACATTTTTGAGTTTAAATCTAAACCGTCCAAGGTTAAAGATAACGTGACCGTTAATCAAACAAACTTAGAAAATAGTCCACCAAGTTCGTCCAAAAATAGCCGGACAAATGATTTCGTATCATGGTTTGAATCAAACAACAGCAATAAATCAGAAAATAAATTGACATTAAAATCGATTTATTCACCACAAAGTGACTACTCTCCCAGAGGAATTTTAAAAATTTTTGAAGATTCGCTACCACAAAACTTTGAAATTTTAAATGGAAAAACGGATTTATTTCCCCCGATAAAGCGAAAACGAGCAGATTCTGTATCTCCACATAAACGTTTTGAGTTAAACACTATTGATTTTAATATATGTGAAAATGATAATGCTCATTTAAATGAAACTCGAAAAAGTCAATTATTAGCATTTCTAACTTCGCATGAAGATATTTTTCAAAATATCTGCTCGCCTATTAAAGGTGTAAAACACAAAATTAATACTGGAAATAACACGCCCATAGCAAACCCACCCTATAGAATTTCACCTGCAATGAAAGAAAAATTAAAAGCGGAATTGGATAGCATGCTATCAAAAGGCATCATTGAAGAAAGAGAATCTCCCTGGGCCTTCCCGGTGGTGTTAATACCTAAAAAAGATAACTCGATTCGACTCTGCGTAGATTATCGAAAACTTAACTCCATAACTGTTACTGACACTTACCCGTTGCCGAGAATGGAAGATCTTTTGCATGCTGCTAAAACTACGCCTTATATGACTACAATAGATTTAAAGTCTGGGTATTGGCAAATTGAGATGAACGAAGAAGATAAGCTTAAAACAGCTTTTACAACACCTTTTGGAATATACGTTTTCAATAGAATGCCCTTCGGGCTCAAAAATGCTCCGGCAACTTTTCAAAGAGTCATCGATAAGATTAAATCTACCATTCCCAATGTTTTAATTCTAGCGTATTTAGATGATATTATTATTTGTTCAAAAAGTTTCGAAAGTCATCTTCAAGATCTACAGATTACGTTTGACAGACTTAAAACAATTGGTTTTCATCTTAATAAGGAAAAATGTTATTTTTGTAAACCTGAGGTAAAATACTTGGGACACATTCTAACTAAAAGAGGAATTGAAATTGACCCTGAAAAAACTTCTGCGATTTTAAAACGTCCACCACCCAAAAATCTAAAACAACTGATGTCATTTCTACAAACGTTGTTGCGGATGAATGTACT